>JARQSW010000292.1:356276-582981 GCA_030142375.1 Calameuta pallipes
GAGCTCTCGTTTTGGTGGAGTTGGGCCTGTTCCACCCCAACTCCCAGTTTATACCGGCTCGTCAGTTCCCGGTGAAAAAAGAATTGGCTGGCGCCCGCCTGGCTTGCGGATGCACGAACGAAGGGTGGACGGACGAAGGTAACGTAGGTTGGATCTCGCAGATTATCGTTCTCGGATTTGGCTATCGGTATCGGGTCAAGAAAAAAATACGTTACAATGCATATAATGATAATTAAAATATTTGAGATTGCGTCCATTTTATAAACAAATCCCTGAATTTTCAAATTCATTTTGTAAAATCATTGCTAATTATTTCGCATAAATTTTACATAATATCGATATGCATATCATTTGCTGCAAGTTAATGCTCGTGTATGTTATAACAATCTTATGAATTCTTTTCAAAAAAAAAAAAAATTCTTAAATTGTCTTATAAATTATATAAATAATAAACGATACATGTTCTACGTAGATTAAAAAATAATCGTAAAAATTTAATAAATAAAGTCAACGATAATCACTGCCCGTAGCAGTACAATCTGAACGAAAACTATTTATGATACTGTGAGAAGACTAATCAAGCAATACAATCTGAACGAAAACCATTCATGATACTGTGAGAAGATTAATCAAAGAAGCATCATATGTTAAAGTTTATGATACGGTATATAAACTAAATTGAACATCAATGACATTCACGTTACCATTGGCTCGTACACTTATCTAAATGGCAAATAATGGAAACTTATTTCATATAAGCATGTACTTACGAACCTTATGCTCAGAAGATTCTAATAGCTAAGCAGTAGCTCATATAATGATTAATCATTAAAATTACTAAGCAAAAAGACTTAAACGTAAGAATGAAAAATTCTTAATAAAAAAAAAGAAGAAAGGTTAAATATAAAAAATACCTGACTACACGTTCTAAAATACTTAAAGACGTTAAAATATTGCATAAGAGGAGCTATGGAGCTACAGGATATAGTTATGTAAGAGTTTTTTCTTTTCCATTATCGAAAGTACAAACTGAAAATATCTGCCCATGAAGCTATTCGATGGATGAATAATGGAATACTAAGTGAACCAAAAGCAGATCCTTTGAGTCCGTAACCCTGTTGTCCGTTGTCAACGAAAGGTCCAATATTAATTATTAGATTTCGTGTAGAACCTTTGTAAGATATTTTATATACAAAGAAAAGGGCAATGCTTGACGAATATAAATGCAAACGGACGAACAGATAAACGCCTTTCACAAATGTCAGATTCAAGATAGCCCACGAGGATTTATCGATGTCTATGCTATAAAGCGTATTTAGTATCGGTATTAAAGAAAAACGAACTTTCGTTGCATTAAGGAAAAGAAGCTCCAAATCAAAGCGTGGCAATCAGGATATACAAACTAGAAATAAAATTCTTAATGATGGAAACTAACATTCTCATAAATGGAAGTAGGTAAACATATATGTCAATAAACGTTACTATTTAGCAACGACAGAATTCGAAATGAGACGTGGACCAAAAGCAAAGCTTACAGGTAAAACGGAAGGGTAAGAATCCGTAAATTATTAGCGCTTATAAATATATTCCCAGCAAACAATAAACAGTTCATCGCGAACCGAATAACGCAATTTAGCTGAAAGAGTTAAACCAAATACGCATGCGATACAAATAATTCAGTCAGGCAGTGTAAGTATAAGATAAAAATGATGGAACGAGAGATTAAAATCTTTTTTTTTACTAAGAATAATAATCATGCTAAATCACAGAATGATCATCGATAAATATTTTTGTTAAAATCTCCAAAATTTAAAGAATGCAGAAATTTTGCTTCCTACATACGTATACTGGTGTCTGGGTTACAATTTTTACCTTCCTGCTCCTGATACTTGGATGCTGCATTCGCGGCTCCTGACGCGAGGCTCTTCAACGAATTGAAGAATCCGCTCATCCTCTGCTTAGATTCTCCACCCTTTCTTCTTCGTCTTCATTTTCATCACCTATTCCGTAGTAAGGTACTTCGTTAGTACCTAACCTCTAACCGTTTTCGTGTCTCATGTTTGTTCACTGATTGTATCACGCACGAAAAATCATCACGAACGATATTGAATGTTGCGACATCTTCCCCATTAGAGTCATAACCAACATGGCTCTCAGATATAAATAATGTCAAAACTGTTGTTCAATTTGCCAAACGACTCTTCTTTTTTCATTGTACACTTTTTCTAAACGTAATGTAACAATGCGATTAACCATGTTTTATAAGAAAGAATCGATGTGAAAAAAAAAAATATGTACTCGGTATACTCTGATCCAAGTTAAACATAGAATTGAAAAGAAAACTGATGCTATAGTTTATATACGTGCATAAAATAGATATTTCTAATGAGAATAATTTTGTACGCACGAGCATTCAAATTACTCGTGAATTGTTTCGTTTTTATTTGTTAAGTTAAATGACATAATGACCTTTTAAATTATTTTACGTATAGATTTAATGATTACATAAAAACTTGCAAATTATAATTTCATGAAACAAATTCGAATGATCGCATATTAAATTTTATACATTATGAAATATATGGAAGCAAATCTGTGATAAATTTGCTAACAAAGCACGGTCGCAACTTTATGCCCCAAGCTACGTGATATTTCTTCAAACGGAATAATAATTGAATCATTCGCGTATTCAATGATAGTCATTTTAATCATTAATCAAAGACATTCATGCTTGAACATAGATATAACTGTAAAAAAATATGTAGACGGAATCCACCTGCATTCGTACACAGAGAAAAATGGAGTTTCGCTGTATATCATGGAATACATATAGTGTATGATAGCGACTCAGAAATATACTAACTTATGGATGAAGTATGACTTGATTAGTTGTTTCGTTCATATACGTATAAATGATTGCCATAACCTTCATTTTCACCTGTCGTAAAATTCGGAAATTGAATACTCAGATTTCAAGCCTTTTGTGCACGAAATTCTAACTTTATTTTTATCCGTGTGTGTAACTACTGTCTCCACAACTGTTAACTTTGGCCTTTCCTGCTTTAATAAAATTAGGAATTTCATGATGGAAGTATAAAGTATACAAAAGTTACTTTACTATATGTGAGTACACGTCACGAATTTTATACATGTGTACGTATAGGAAGTCCTATATTCTGAATGGAAGTACATATTACGTTCTCATACGCAATTCAGATTTAACTACGAAATTGAGTTTGAATAGCGTACTGTAATATCGAAAGGCCAAAGTTCTTCAAAGTTCCAATAACCTTATAAATGAAGCTATAGATATGCAGAAATGTATTGCAAACCTGAAATAACGAAGATTAAAATTTGTGTCAAGTGCCAAGAAAAATCATGACTAAAAGATCGAACTCATTAACTATTAAGAATTTCAGTTTAAACAATTTTCAAAGTTACCTTATCTGTATTTTAAGTTTATTAAGATTATAGCTTCTTCACTTATTGATTAAATTTCGAATAAGAATTTAATGACACCCAAGAACTGTTTAAAAAATCTTATTTCACAATATATCAATTTCGGTGGGCAGTCTCGTACGATGGAAGTCTCTATGATAATATTTAAATTATCGATAAAAATATCCTACTACTTCCGCACTTACGCCATTGCACATAGTAACCTTTAAGTGTCACAGGATCTAGGTGACTCGCTCTTGCACATGAAAAGGAAATAAAAACGACAATCCTGTGAAAATACCAGTTTAATTAACTTTCAAAATATTGATCCTGATAACAATCTATACTTAGGCCACTCGTATCACATTTCAAAAAATATAGATAACAAAATGTCAATTTAGCTGAATCAGACCATTGTGCAGAAAACAAGAGGAAATAATATGTATCATAGGGAAAAAATGATAAAATATCACAATAGGATGCATAGGATGCACTTATTAGCAATGCCTGCATATATTCACTAGATAACATATAGCACATTAATTAAGGGCACCGGCTGAGTTTAGTTAACGTGATGATAGGCAAATATCAATAGTAAACAGTATTAAGGTGATACGTGAAACCATAATAATTATTCCACCATCTATTATTGTACATATAATTCAATCAAATCCTTAAACCATGTCAATTCAGCCAGCAGAAACAATTTGAATTTATTAATTAGACCAACGTGATGTAGCGAGTGGGAAATTATAATAATAACAGAATTCCAACGGATTTAAGGTTTCCGGTGGACAAAGTAGCCTGCGTAGGTACATGATATTTTTCTGTTACCTAACTAAAAGAGCCAGCTATTAATTTCAATTAACGCGAAATAAGGATTTGCCACGAGACTATTCTTCACAGTTAGTTTGCCTAGTAGGGTAACTAAATCAGTGACATGCCTTAGTAAATGGATGCGTCACGTAAATTGTCTACATATAGTGATTTTAACAGTGATATCCATTCACTGAAGACGTTTCTTGAGGCGTTAATTTACTGGTGGGTTTTTAAGCCAGATCGCAAAAGTGATTCTGGTGATATATATATATTTTTTTTTTTTTCATACTTCTGAGGGCATCGTAAACGAAATTAAAATGCGCGTATTGATGCGATGATAAAAATAAGCCTGACGTGTTAAGTAAAAATTAAACTTTTATTTCAAAATAATGAATCCATGTGTTAGGACAAGTAAAACAAGTATCACAAACTAAACACGTTAAGTGTGTATGTACATGAACAGCGTGCAATCAAATTACGAATATAACTATTATGTTGCGCAAAAATTTGTGGATGAATGAGGTACAGTAAATAATGACGCATACTACCAAAACTGCTTCTAAATTCTCAAATGAATATAACACAATGACTGAAGACGGTAAACACGTGAAATCGATACTCGTCGATGCTACACAAGTATAAGTAACTGGAAATACAGTTGTATAACAATTAACGAATGAACGAACAATCCAACTTCTATAGACAAATAAGCCAAGAAAAACGATAAATTCACCAATCATACCTCTACTATCCATAGCATATCGCAATAGAGGCGTTGCCAGGGTTAGATCAGTGAAAATCACGATAAGTCTAAAAACTGTGATGTCCCTTATCGTACATAACTCAACGTGATTCTATATCGTGTCAAGTCACACCACAGAAGAAAAATCGTAATCAATTGGTAGAACGTGAAAGCAGCTGGATCGCACAATGTCAGACAATCATTAAATTCGATTCACCCATTATTTTCGCAAATGTAACACAAGCTAACATGGAACCCGAGCACAAGAACCATTTCACATATGAGCTATTTACCGTTCACATAATTGATAAACCATTCCTGACCAAACGATACGTATGCGTCGAAGCATCATAATTATCTCAACACAATCAGCTGGCAAGGATAACGCATGTACGCGCGCTCATGATTCTCATGCTGAATCCGTCGACGGGACTCGTCTTCTCGCACAGCCTGAACGCAAGCACTGAAGTCATCCCTGAAAATCGGCGTTCTCGCGTCACGAGGGGAAATGCCGTTGGCGCATGCGCAAACGACGCCATTTTCCACCCTCTTGGACTACATCAAGCTACAGTTTGTTTCACAAGATATCGAGTGAACGAGGCCGGATCATATGGCGACGGTATAGGCACGGGGATGCGACACGGAAATCTTATCGACTCGAGGCATCGCAGTGAGAGTCTTTAATCCACGTACACAATGAAAATCGCCTTCTCTTTTACGGATCGTCGAACTTATCGGCTTGTCTCTTGTAGGTCATATAGAAAGAGACTGTCGAAAAACCCCATTATTATCATTATCATCGTCCCTCGTCATTACCGGCTACATCGCCATCTTTTGCTTGTTTGCACGCGCTCCTTCGGATTTCAACTCTTGAGGATCACTCCAGTGTTATTGTGGATTTTTTAGTCGGCTCATTTTACTTTGAAATTTTTCTTGCATGGAAACGTGACTTAATCCTTCTCCTGGCCTGGCTGCTGGCTGAAAAGGGATCTTTGGGAAATGTCTGAGAGGTAACAATACGGATTAAGATGGAAGTTTCTGTGAGATTTCTGAGGTATTTGCGATTGTCAGGTGGGTTTTGGATCAGAGTTCTAAAATATTTTACTTTCAATATGGTACCTACACGTGCGTTCCAGATAAGCTGGGTACTTTTCGGATACTATTTTCTAGTTGAATAATTGTACGTTTCACTGAAAGGCGTATCATAGAAAAAAAAAACTTTTTAGTTATGTGATACTGATGAATTTCTCGTAAGTGAAAACGATTACAAAGCTAAATTGAATGGTGCGTGACGTCTTCGAGTCTCTTAATTATACTGTACTGTCTCTATGATTTTTTAACTTGCGACCTGAATTTCATTGCCTTATACGCATTCATGTCTTGCATCACAAATATTTTCTACATTCAAAATTGAGCTTTGACATTTGATTTAAAGTATTTGCATTAATTGAAAGTTAAAATATTTCATCTTGCTTTGACTTTTATCGTATTAAATACAAAAAATATTCATCTAATTTACATAATTATAAAATTATTAAATACATAAGTATTTTAGAGTCGTTACGTTAAATTATTAGCACGTTACGAAAATATCTTCTATTTGATCTTTTTAAATACCTATGACATTCAGCCAATTTCAAATAATTGTTCAGTCTCTTACACGTGGCATGACGTCGCGAGAAATTTTATTGAGCTAGTGCTTAATAGCAGCGTAAAAAGTAAGCATAACAAAAAATTCAATTGCATGAACTCAAGCTAATGAAAGACTTCAGATATCAGTAGACAATTTAGCATAAAATTTTCTGGAGGGTCGTTGCTGCTTGCGAAACTTCAAAGGCTACGTTAATAGCACATAAGTGAATAAAAACATATTGCTATAAATACAATAAAATAATATTACCCGTTATTGCGCATAAATTCGCGAAAAGTAATATATTGTCGGTACATTAACTAGTGCCATCTTAATGAGTACTTGGACTTCTTAAATTAATACATACCGATTGTTGTAGCAATGGTGTTAAATTTTTTAAAAACTTTTTCCATTACACATTTTTAGCGAGTCCGATTAACACCGAAAACGGTGCTGACTACTACAGCATGCGTGGTAATGGTGTCATTTATGGCACAAAACTTTGTACAGTGCGTATAGAATCTAGTGGGAAGAGAGTTCTTCTAAAATATCTTTTACACGTAGACGAACAATATAACATATCTTTATTCCAAGAATTCTATAAAAGATACATTTCAAGTGTCGAAAACAAAAGGAGATTGATTTCACTGGAGAATAAGTTTACAGGATCACAATCACCTGTTTGAAATTTCAATAAAAAGTCTAAGATGCCTGGACGAAAAAGTAGTTTGACAAATAAAACATTTTGCCTAAGTTTTAAAAAGCTCTTCTCATAGGTCTATTATACTTTGCATCACGTATAGGTATCTCTTATGACAAACGTACCTTTTATATTTTTCGTACATTTATTAAAAATATGACAATGGTTGTAACGCGAAATCCTACAGAAGCTAAAAATAAAATGCAGATGCATCGTGTTATCCTTGTGCAAAATAAAAGAAGACATTGCTGGAGCGACTTAGGCACATGGCCAACTTAGCAAATTCGCCGACAGAGTGCGGGGTAACTTCAATCCTCAGGTTCACACATCGATCCGATTAAAAAGGAATTCTCGTGCATGATAGTAAATACTGAAAAACGTTACCCAAAGTAATGTTTCATATTTCGCTTCTGCCGACAGTAATAAAAACTTGAGCGATGCTTCGTCTCAAAGCATCGGTTACAAATAGTACAGATGGAGCGTGCGTATTGGCCCTCGTAGACGTGGCAGAGCATAATTATTGATCACTGCACTGCCGCGTACGACACTCGCTTTATCCTCCTATCGCCACGTGCCTATTGCCAAGGAAAACCGACTACCAGACCAAAGTATAAAAACGCTACAAAGAAGTTTGAGAAAACTTAAAAAATCAGTGGAACGTAAACACTCTTTACGAAGAGTAAAGTCATCAATTGCTTTCTGAAGTAACGACATCTGTCGTAACATTCAAAAATGTTTATTGAGAATTTATAAAGTCGAATAAGAGAAACAAGGTGACCTCAAGTGCAAGAGTCTCGTGAGCTAGAAAGACCGAGTGAAGGAAGCTGCAAGCTGAATGTAGCGGAGTAACTTTGTCGCAGAATCTTTTTTATAGCCTCTGTACAATGACGTAATGTCGGTGTCAAGCGAGTCGAGAACTTTAAATGTTTCAAGCTCACGTAAAAAATACTCTGTAGTACGATCCACTTGATAGTCGAATAAAATTTATTTAAAATTCCTTACCAGGATATGGTATTTACGATGAGAAGGAGAATATGGCGATGCGGCATGGCAAGTCTAGCTACATCAGCTAATTTGGGTGGGACGACAGTAGCAGTAACGTAACTAGTGCGGGTTTAAATCCGCAATGCGGGGGCCCCAATTTTACCACATTTCAAATGTTCGTCCATGAATTTCATCGCCAGTCTCTATTATGGTCGATACAAATCCATGCATTTCTTATAGAATAAAAATTGAATCTAATGCAATTTAAAGGCAATTAAAAATAAACTCTTTTAATGAAACAATTAAACAGCTAGTTTTCATTATACCTTTAGTACGTTTAACAGATATCTAGTTTCTAATTAAAGGTTAATTTACAAAGATGTCTATGGACGACACGTGAAAGAAATCTGTCATATACCCAGCCAGCCAATTATATGACACAATACAGGAGCCAAGGCAATTCTGAAGCCAAGAAAAATGTTAGCTTTTTTCACTTTTTTATTACAATGAAAAAAAAAATGAAAAGAAAATTGCAAGAAGCGGAAATAATACGATAACAATGTCCTCGTTACCATGAAAATGCAAGACGCTATAATGAGAAAATATTGCGGTTATACAATGTCCGTGTCTGCCTCCATTCCGCAGGAGCCACTCATTCTCATAGATCAACATTAACCCCCACAATTATAGAGTTACCGCCATTAAATCTCGCTTCTGAAAATTTCCGAAACTATAAATGCTGGCACTACAAATGATCTCTGTGCACGCTTTTCTAAAAATATTTGTATTTCCCGCCGCTATTATCTGAAACACGTGACCCTCCTGCGTTTAAAGCTTGTTACAAAGGTCCATCGAAAATGACGTATCTATCCCGCGGACTTAGAGCGAGCATGGAATATTTCGAATAATGTTCTCAAAGAATAGAGTCAAATCGAAATTCTTAAAAAGCAAACACAATGCTTTTAGTAAAGCGTGTAGGGCGACAATCGCAAAGTGAAAAGAAAGAAATGGCGTTAGCGTCTGTATGAGACTTTTCGAAGCGAAAGCGAAAAGTCAACCGAAGCAGAAAGTGGATTTTATATATTTATCATCTGCTATATAAAGGAGAACAAAAGCCCTTAAGCCTCTTCTCTTTGACGAAGCGACCATTCCTATACGTTCACAATCAGATTGAAGTGATGCGTGCATGGCTCTGTGCACATGCTACTTGCACGTATACATATACATGTATATTGGTGAGTTCTAGTACTGGCAAATATCCAATACCATATCGATCAATAGCCCACTGACAATTAAACTCACCTTAAGAATTTCACTTTATTAAACATTGGACATCTTTGTAATCACGTAACTACGTCACTTTAGGATATTTACTTTTTTTGAATTCTCATTCTCTCAGTTACTTTTTCCGTACTCGTGGGTCCAAGCTACCCGTCAGTTCGTTAACTTCAATGTCAGGCGAATCACGAATTTCTTCTTGCTATTCTAGAATGTCGACAGGTGATCTTGGTTAAGGACTAAGAAAAATGTGGCTAACAATAAGACTTTCTCGAAAACGTGACCTTTCTCGAAAGGAGTAAGAGTAACTATCAGAAAATCGTGACCTTTTCCTGTTTCAAGAAAAAAACGAAAGTAAGTTGTTTAATGGATTTTCAAATTACTGAAGTAGTAATGATTGATGCCTATAATATCCGTACAAAATAATGTCCGTCATACGTTTTAAACGTCACGAAATACTTGACCAGGCTAAACACGCCATTGTCGATTAATCAAGTTTACAAATTTCGAACGTACCTTTATTTTGTTTTATTTCAATATAAATTTTGTATTTCCTCAACAAACATCCGACGGTGTTCATTCGTCGAATTGATATGAATGCGACGTTGTATATAATCACGCGTAATTTCCTAAACATCACGTTTGCATATATAAATCCCAACAGACCAAGATAAAACGAAAGCACAACGATCCGTGTCGAAGTATCAATTGTTGTAGCAACAGTGACGTCATGGCCTCTTTTCACTTTATGTCGATACTAAAGCACTGATGATAATAAAACATAAATTTAATATACAATAAATATGCCTGACAGATCACATAAATTTAATGCACTTGCGTAATAATATTTTTTGAAATAGCCATTTTTTTGTTTTATGTTTTCATAAATAATAAGTAATTTAGTTTTTCATGAGACAATACATCCCATTTTAAGGGGATACAAAACGTTTAAATTCTATTTTGCCGAATTTTCATACCCACCTGTGTTACTCCTTGAGATTGATTATTTTTTATATGAAATAAATGACAATAATTTTGTTAAGCCAGCGTTAACAGTTCATTAGTTGTTTTACGATACGAAAAATTGACCTGTATAATTTATTACGAATAATAAAGTGCTACAACACTGAATACTACCCTACCATAACGATCTCCCATGCAAGTATGTTATGTTGGCCATTGTAAAATTTCAAAATTCAATTCGGAGATGTAAGAAAAGCTCCTATTTTTCATACGGCTTAATATAATTTCTCGCACGGACTGTACCATATAAATATTAGTACATAATCAACCCATTATATTAGCATTGTAATGTACCATACTGCCATAAATAAATACACATAATCACGTCAACGAATATACTACAAAATATAACTGAGCATAAATTCACCTTGACTAAACTGAAATATCCAATTCCTTAAAGATATCATAATTTCAATAAAATATCATATACGATGTCGCATTAAATATCGTTTGAGCCCATCGAAAAATTGTTCATTCTAGTCTGAATAAAAAATCTTATACTTCGATACTCATAATCATAGAGTTCATTACGATTGTACTAGTACAAATATTGAATTATTAGCATACGCAATAATATATTATTTGCATAATTTCCATTAACGCGGTTCGTGTAACGTGGAGTTTTCACTCAATCGGAACAGGCTAAAGGAAGGATAAAGTGCAGTATACAAAGTTAAAAGTCTGCTGTGCTTACTTCTTTTTTTACTGCGCGCCTGAAGATGAGCCGTTATAACGTCGTATAGCTTGTCGCGCTTTGCAAGAAGATAATCTCGTCGACGCAGCTGTCGTATCAGTAATCCTCCGGCATGGTTGACGTGTCCTTGCAAAATTCTCACCAAGATACGCAGTTCCGTTTCGTCTACATTAAAATGATAAATAGGATCAACATTAGCCATCGTATCAAAGAGAAATTGATATATTCATTTTATAACAATGTACGAAGGCAGCAAAGTGTCATGACGATACATATTAACGTGCGTTTATTAGCAATATATTTGAGTTCCCGAAGGCCCAACAGAGTTACCGTACCAAGAGAGACATTTTTTTTCTTTTCATCCTAGAGTCCTTCAATCTTTCTGGTGCATCGATAATCGATGCGCTGTTAAATGAATTTTCTTTATCGCGAATCAATCGCTCTCGGATACTCTCGTTAAACTCAACAACGTTATTTTTAATGAAAAATTATACCGTCAGTCAAAATATTATTTCTATTGATAGTAATGAGACCACCTTGTCGTTTTACGCCACCTCGCCATTGGCTGTTTATCGAGTGATGGGGAAAGCCAATTATGGGGAAAATACACTCGTCAGTAACTGAGCCCAGTAACTCAAATAGTCTGTCCGGACGAACTTTGGGTGTAATTATTTAAAAAAAAAAGCTCCGATTGAAACAAAAAATTATTTGTTGAAATTTTATTATTTTCTACAAAGATATCATTTGTCTTTCAGTTGTACACTTCTCGAACACCCTGTATATTTACGTTGCACTCGAGTTCCTCTTTGAAGTTACTACAAAGCTTCAAAGGTCACCATTCAATGTCCAATAATAAAAGTTATAAATAACACGAAATTTAGTTAGTATTTTTTAATAAGAGTGCACCCGTACCTACGAATCTTTATACAGGAAGATTTCAAACAAATTTTCAGCTCTCTATAAGCAGCCTTTCTATGTAATTCAATAAGACCGCGTCGCTCTTACAATTACATGTAAAAAATATAAAATACGTACAACCGAACATAAGGGCAATTCTACCATACCACACTGGAAGCTTATTTATATATTTCTTTAAAAAGTTTACTTCCGCCCGAATGGTAAACCAAATAAAACGCTTGGACACATACGCCACTCCTATACGTACAATCCAAGCTTTCGATCCAAGGTAAAGCTTTACGTCATATTTGCTCTGCACTAGGAAAACTGCATCATGGATTTTCATAAATAAAATAGAGTGATAAGAAAATAACTTGAAAAAGGTCTTTTAATCAAAAGTTTTGCTCTAACACGAGTAAATAAATATCCTACTGTTGTTGAATATTTCTGTAACATGTAAAGATAAAGCAGATCGCAACAAAAAAAAAACATATTTGATTTATATCTTCAATAATGCCAATACCACACGTCATACTTTCATACTGTGCCTCTCGTACAATTAGCAGCAACCACAATGTGCTTTCTGAATAATCCCTCCGCGTTTTCAATATTTCCATACAAAGAATACTAATATTTTATAAAGTTACGAATTCCATCTTTTGTCTTTTGTTCTTCAGCGAACGTTTATTAATTCTTAATCAAGCGTAATGTTGGATGGGGGGTTGGAAAGGGGGGGGGGGGGGGGAGTCGATAATAATTTATTCATGAAAATGAAACTTTTTTTTTCATACGACGTTTCAACTGTCGACGAAAATTACATGTCGAAAAATGTCACGTTAATGATACGTCATTTATAATTATTATTGTTTTACGTACATTGGTTTTTTCACGGCAAACAGATGATCTCGTGTATACGTATAGTATGTTACACGAAGAAAAATCTGTATCACTGCACAGGATAGCGTATTCGTACTAGCGTAAGGCCATCTTTAATATTATACATATAGTCAGGTATATGTATATATGCTACTAAGTAGGTAAATTGAAGGGGTTTGTCGTAGGGGGAGATAAAACAAGTACTTCGTCTAGTGAGAAAGGGTGATACTTGAAGTCTGTGCAAGAAGAAGAACCTTCTCCTCGAAGTCAATGAGGTCACCTGACTGTCTCGTCTGCACTCATTGGCAGATATTTTTTTCACGTAAGATCTTCCCTCTTATATGAATATATAAATGTTTAGTAAAATTATATAACATTATATCTTTGTATATTAGAGTACTTTATGCCCACTCAAGACATTCGGTTGAATTTCATAAGTGCAAGTGATATTAAATTTTTGAATCAGTAATAAAATCAAAAAGTTGACCGAAAGACGTTAATTTTCTTTTTATATGCACCTAAAAGTTCACATTTAATTATTCTACGCAAATACGACGATGATTATGCGTAAATTATTTTTTTCGGTAAACAGAAGTTTCCACGACATTCCTTTCGCTTTAATCTAATGGACATTCCTTCTCTTTGATAATTAAGTGCATATTTCCTGTGCGCCCTCAATGCCACCATTGCTTAATAATTCTAGAATAAATCTGCTTAAAATCAACTTTTCCTACGACTCTTTTATTTCATCGTCCATTAAATTTTTTTTAAAACCGAACTGGAAACTTCGGGCAAAAATTGTACTTTTTGCATAAAGTAAAAAAAGGTATAGGCATACCTCGTTTCTAAAAATGACTTCACAGAAGCCAAAAGACATGCAAAGAACAGGGTGTGTCAGTACATTTCCTATACATACCATCGATACATACGACTTCCTATACATACCCTCACGATATACTATAAATTTCTGTACACACATGAAAATCCAATAGCAATCGAAGAATAGAAAATTTTACAACTGTAAGCTTTGCACCTGTTAGAAACGGGTGTAGGAAAAAATGCCGTGGGAAATATAACCGTGAAAAAAAAAGTCGCAAGAATCTGATAAAAACAAACATATGCTTAGTATGTACAGTAGGTATTTAATATGTTCAATAACGCTAACAGGTTTCCCGAGTCTAATCATATAACCAAATGCTTTCGAAAAATCTTAATTTTTATTACCCATTTTTTAACCTATCTAATCTAACCCATCACGGTCACTAAGCATTTCAACCTATCCTAACCCATCACAGCAACCGATAACCCTCGTAGTCAACTTTAATAACTAAACCCACCTCTCCCATTGAAGTGAATGTTGATAAAAAAAAATACAAAGCATAAGTTAACCAGATACTTCCAGTATCATGACTAAGAGCTGTAGTACGCTTATTCCTATGTCTACCTTTAACCCAGGAATAGTTGCGCAATTTCACTCTCCATTTGAAAAGCACTAATTGTAAGCTGAAGCATCTCAGACGCCAGACGCACTTATACCCGGTTTAATGACTCTTTGTCACCAGCTCAACCAAAATATCTACCAATGACTCCCACTTACACGGCTTTCCCCGAAGCTTTTTTCCCTCGGCTTTTCCTTCCAGGCATTTTAATAAACGTTCTTATTCAACATAATTTTTTTCTATATTCGCCTACAAATAATTCGCATACCTCAGCTTTAACTACGTGTTCGAAAAGTATAAAACCAACACGAATAAAAGTATCTCGAAATTGTTACTGTCAGTCAAATCAAGTCTGAATTTCGTGATCAGAAAGTAACCCAATACCTTCAAAAGGTATTCAGCAATAAAGTTACCTAGACGCAACAATGAACGGTAAAAGAATTCTATACAATATGAATACCGAGCCGAGGAAGTATAAAATAAATTGAAAAGAGTAATCTATATGTATGTAAATTACCACATATAGGGTGATTCAATACAAAATGCACCAACTGCAGTTGGTTATGCTATAAAAATCAAATAAACATACTAATTTCAGTTGGTGCGTTTGGCCTGGATAATTCTATAAATAAATATACATGTGTATATACATATACATATATGTATGTATTGCTTTGCTATACAAACGGTTTCCAGTATTGAAGACTCGTAAGCGCGTACCTTTCATTGTGCGCGCCATTTATTATTGACATTTGTAAATATACGTATATGCTATGTAATATGAACAGCACATATTGCATCTAACTGTGTACATACATATTTTTACATTGGATCGAGTACAACTTCATTCTCTTTGAAAGCCAGTCGTCTGCCGTGTAAATACACTCAAATGGAAAACCTTGACGGACGAGCAAATAAAGAAAACAAGAGAAATAGGAAACGAAGGACGGCTAGAAAGTAGCTTGAAAAGCTACAAATTACGAAGCCACTAAGAAATGGCTCAGAGTTGTGTCATAGCTCAGGTGTAATAACGACGCGTATCGTTCTTGCATTATTCCCGAATATAATTCTTTTTTTCTCTGCAAAGTAAAATCTTCCAGGCAGATACCGTAGAAAAAATCTCAAAGCTATTTTTTATGTTACGAAGCAACAACGATTGTAAATATTGCAGATTTATACGTCGTTGTCACACCCGGGAAAACAAAATTCTTAAGAGGCGCAATAATTAACCCTTTAAGAACCGACGCTCTCTCAGCTTTGTGGCAAGACCGTGATACATCATAATTTAAGAGTTTAAATACAGTATAAGCAAGACCGTAGTATTTAATATTTAAACCGTCTGCTCCCCTATCCTGCCCCTCTACCATCCAAAATTCGAAGCTTTTTTAAATTAAAAATGACAACTCGTCACGTTCGATTTTTAAAGGGTTACGCCATAGAATAATATCGTTTTATTATACTTCTATTTCCTTACTTTTCGACAAGAGACGTGTTCTTTGCATGTGAGGATGGCAAGGCTTAGCTCTGAAGGACGAAGCCGTCGACTCACTTTCCGAGCGTCCCTTTTCGCTACCATGAAGACCATAAATGTCCATCAGTAACTGATCAACTAGGGATATGATCACCATTTCGTTATTCTTCGTAGTCTTCAACAATGGTTGAGGATACTCCTGAGAGCGATATATATATGTGTGTGATATATTAAACAGTGACAGATTAAACAAAAAATATTTTTCTAGATAAATTTTCAAAAGCTCTTCCATTACCTTATAACCTCTAAAAATTCTTGTGTCCTCTGCTAACTTGTTACTGGAGTTGACTACAGGCACATTAGGTTTCTCGTATCTTGATTTAAAGCCTTTATCAATCACAATATCGGAATTGACTTGATCATTCTTATCCATTTGACGTATAGGCTTCTTATTTAATTCCATAAAATCTGGAGTGTCGAATGTCTGTTTTATCAAATTACGCTTACTTCTCTTGCCTGCTGTTGGAAATAAATTTTCACAGGCATCGACATTCTGCGTCTTGTTTACTGACCGCTGCGTGGTTGACGTATCGCGAAAAACACGTTCGCTCTCGACGTTTACGCACTTCACGCGATAACTCAAGTCCGGATGTCCCTTTGTCGGAATTACGTTAAAATTCATTATGCCTTTACAAGGAACGAGAGTGAGATTAAAGTTTACCATTGAGTTTCGAATCCATTGAGATGTGGATGATATTTGAGAATTTTTATTTGGATTCATTACGTAATATTTTTTACACTTGCATATTATGGCGCGTTGAGAAAAAATAGCATGGTATCACTTTATCATTGTTCTTATGATAACGCGTATTAAGGTAAGTCGAAAATTATAGATTTTTCTCTTCGTGCGAAATAAAATACCGTTTCTCATAATTCCTTTCTCTTTTAGGTTACCGCAATCGAAACTCCATAAAGTTCACTATTGTTGAAGGTTAAGAAACAATGGAATCAAAGGTTATTACATTTGTAACAATTATATCTTTGTGGAAATTGAACTTTCAATACTTGAATACCAGTTGACGGTATACAATTGCACAATAGTACAATAATTTCGTTACAAGATTTATTACATAGTACAATATGTAAATAGGACAAAAATTCTTAAGAAATATGAAGTCAATCAGAATTGGAACAAAAGAATTTCAAGTTAGATACACCAGGCTTTGTTTTACGCTTGTTTTAATCCTTGGACAGCTAGTATTTTATTACTCAAGTATAGGGAAAGCTTATGAGCAAATATCTATAACAAGACATTAATTACCAATATACTCTAATGATAAGGTCCTCTCAGCACTGATTAAATAAAGCAAACTTGACTTGCACCAATAACAGGAACTAATTGCAAATGCATCGCTGAAATAAGAATTTTAGACTTGAATATCAGCACAATCAATTTTGAGTTGAAACGTAGGATAAGAAAATATATTAATTTTGAGTTTAATCATGGATAATAGAAATAAATAATAATTCCTAAGCTAGTCTAATCATTAGGTGCACTATAGAAAATACGATAGTGCGACCTTACTGGTCTTGTTCATTACCTCAGTTTCTAATTATAGTAAACCATCCTCATTATCAAGAACTTAATCACCACCACAATCACCATCACCACCGTTCTCAACAGGGCAAGGCTTTCAACTATTGAGGGACTTTAACGTATCCCAGGGTGTTGATTACCTTGATTCATTACTCTTTCATTAACTTCCATGCAAATTTACACCCACGGCCTTGACCTATGAGATTTATCATAAATTTATAATGACCGTCAATTACGTGCTCCCGATATCAGTATAAACCGATCGATAACTTATCGATCTATGCAAGTTCCACATGCTACGATTTCTATGAGATTATTGATGTATATTATCAGACATCAAATTTCTTTTAAAGTATCAGAAGGTAATTATTACATGTCTACGCAATATCAAGCGATGCTCTTGAAAATACACTTGAGACGTGTGCTTTTTTTTTTTTTCTTAAGACAGGTAAGAAGAAGCTTTCTAATGTTATTCTTTTACAAAGTAGCGCCAGCGGCGTTCTTGAGCTACAAGGAATACCTAGAATTTGAAATACTTTATTTTTTGAGAATTTTGCTTCTTTATTAATATGATGAAATTTTCAAATTTTTATTAAGTTTTAAATATTATTTTTCAGCAGTTCTTTAGATCACGCTTTATGTAGATTAGAGCAGTAGCACATGTTACACGAATTCAGTAGCGAACCACGACCAATTGAATAATCGATTTTAAATTTTCGGATAACACTCGCAAGAAATCGATTGGAATGCTTCGATTTTTTTTAAATTAATATTCATTCAGTACATTTCACGCACCACTTGCACTCCCGTACGATACTAATAGTTCCGCACTAGTATCCAGAACGCAACTGGAAGTAAAGGCGATAATGACACATATTATAACTCTCGCACTAATATAACTTCCTACTGCGTAACTGAGTGATAGTGGGGATAGAATTTAACAAAATTTAAGAACTTTTCGAAGTATTATTTTACGACAGTGTAATACAAACTTTTTCAAACGTTGAAACAGAAGAGTATATTAAATGAGTACTTTTCTATTTAATCTTATAAAATGCTTTATCAAACGTTCATTATGTCAAATTCATAAAATAGCCGTCAGAATTAATGAAATAATTCTAAGCTTTTAACGCAAAAAAACCTGGAATTGCAAGTACAAAATTACAATTCTTTCTGTTTGTTTATGCCGAAAAAAAAACAGGTAGACCGGATATGACAGTGTTGCCGATTTTTAAGAATTTTTTAATAATCCTGCTTGCCACGTGTTACCGCAATAAATGTTGTCATTATATTTAAAACATGGCAAGTTCATTTACCTTTGCATGATGAACAAAAACCAGACTATAGTACCCCTATCTACAGCATGTCATTATAAGTCAACGATAGGCGCGCAACTACTTCCTCGCGTAGATTAAAAAGTTCCTCCGAGCACAGTGTACATACCACATAAACTGCAATAAAAATTAAATTATTTAAGAACATGACTTTAAAATAGTTGTTGATAAAGAACTGGGAATAAACGCTTGAGCAAGACAAAATTTCAATACATTTTTGTCGACATTTTTCTAACTACGTTTATGCACGTTTCGTTGATCAATTTTACTCATACACGTCATTCATATATGGATGATTATTGTATGATAGACTTTCATATGGCTCAGGTTTAAACATATAAAATACCGTGAAATACAATTTTTCGAATTGTTTGCTTTATGAATTTATTACCGTGATTGTACATTGTTTAAGAAGAAAAATATGGTAAATAATACAATTCTGGCAGTAAACAGTAACTGAACCAGCTTTAGCGCATTTCCTTTTGTCCCGAAATCAAATCTTAAGCACTTTCTAGTTTTTACTTATTTTTACATAGGAGAATAATTCCAAGGGAAAGTGTCCGCCGAGAAAATAGTTATCATTTACTTAATTTATTCTTCCTTTGATTGTCATCATTGTTTTTGATACTGAATTAGATACTGCAAATTACTAAGCACGTTTTAAATGGTGCAACATTTTCTCATTAAATACACCTGATGAAACTGCAACAAATTATTTATCAACTTAAATACTGAACAGTACACTTGTATTATTTGTATAATGAAATATTTTCATCATTGAGAGCAAGTAAAAAAAAAAAGCAACATTCTCGACAGTTTAAAATAAATATAAATAATATTCAGAATTACAAAATAATCCCCAAACAAAATCAATAGAAATGTTTTATCAGATTTTCTGAAATTTTTGTACGTGTAGAGCTAGAATTTTATAAAGTTATATCTAGAAATCAAATAGAGATTAATTACCATTATCATGTAAGGTCGGAGTATGATGTTACCTGACACATCCACAAATCCCAAGAACAATCAATTAATGTTATATAGTAACAATTCTTTTACTTTGTACAAAATATAAAGACGCCATACACTCAAGAAGTCGCGCGTAAGGCATATAAGAGATTTTAACAATTATTCAATTCGTAAAATCAACACGAATTGCTATCATCGGCGCAGCCATTCCATACCGATCATTTAATCTAATTAATTATATAACATGCAGTATTAATACGCTTAATGCGTAATACCCATTGTAAAACAAATTTTGGAACGGAACCCGATAATTATAGTATCATGTCAAATCTATGTACTCAGTAAAACCGTGACTTGGTGAACCCAGAAGAAGCACTCCAACACTGCGATCCTTAGAAGCGGTAATAATGTCTAGTGCTTAACTTAAGGATTTTTTATGTCACTTTAATAGTACGTATATCTATTATATGCATAATAATAAAGGTACCATGTAAAAGGATACATTCGTCATACGGTGATACATCCAAGTCCTGAATATCTCCCCTATGTCGATAAACTTCACCAAGATATTCGTGGTGATCAGGATACCTTCTGTACCTTCTTAAAATACCTCCATCGCATACAGAATACAACGTGCTGCCATTTGAAGTATATCTCAGTTTCCAAATAGGAGAATCTTTGTGTTCCTTAAGAAATTCTTGTACACCAGAGTCTGGTACATACGAAGAGACAAGATCTCCACCACTCATTATCAAGCCTTTCAATGAAATATAATGCACATTTTTATGGCGGCCGGTAAAATCATATTGATGCAAGTATTAAAGTATATTTAAATCGAACAAGAAAAAAGGGATTTATTAAAAGGAATACTAATGTTGAACAAAGTTTTACATTTTTTGCAATAATAGTTAATCACTTAACGTGAAATACCGGAAGTGTCATTGGGTCTTACAAACGGATGAAATTGTTCTTGAAGCACATGCTATGTATTACAAGAAATTGACCTCAATGAATAGTCAGATTTGTCAGAGGAAACTAAACTCTCTCGTGCGACTTTAAATTACTTAAAAATGATTCCAATAGTAACATGTGATGTGAAATATTATATTTTGAAGCTATGACACTTACTGCAAAATCCATCTGCAGCGTTACGAGTAAAGGGTTCTGGAGTGATGCATACAGTGTTTACTGCGTGTCCAGTTTGGAATGCATGTAGAACACGTCCATCAGGAGAGGACACTTTACAGGTACCATCAGAACTTCCGGTTAAAATCGAATTCTGCCAAGGCCATGACGAAGGTACAAAACATATGTCTCTTATAATCGAACCATGCAGCTACAAATGGCAAACAATCGACCGTTAGTTTTTTCCAAGAACTAGAAAATATTCTTAAATAATATTCTAATAAATGGGTTTGTAATGTATGTGTCAAACGCAATGACTGATGCGCTAACGCATTAGTTCACATAGAAAATATATGTATAATAATAATTTTTATCTAGAGACATACATCATTTACATAATCAAGAGGCAATGGCATCCGCAAGTCCACCAGAGTGAGGCCTTTACCATTAACAGCAACTGATATTGCCAAATTTGGTCCAGAAGGATCAGTGGCTAGGCCTGTTCTGTCTCTACCACTGAAAGCGCAGTTATCGTAGGCCAACAGTCGATCTCCTGTCTCAACGTCAATCACTACTAACCTTCGTGCATTTGTAGCAGCCACGATCTGAAGCATTGAGAATCGGTTAAGGTATCTTCAGAAAAATAGTACATAAGGAATATAACAATGAAGCATCATTATGGATCATTGTAGCTGAGACATAATATCTAGTAATGATCAGGAATATCATAGCATTAATTCATAATTTAGTGTTCAATAGCCAAAGAACCAGACTTATAGCACCTTGTATATTGAACTTACAATTATAAAATCTTAATGTTTATAGTCTCGATGCTATGATTTTAACTCTGAGCTTGATGTTCTAGATTAGTATATCGATACAATGAGACTCTAAGCACACCCTGGAGCCATCCGAAGTAAAACGAACTGCGTTGACATTGTTCATCTGCGGCATCAGTTCAATCTGGTAGTCCAGTAGCCACTCCATTCGCAGTGCAGAATAAAGATTAACCTTGCCATCGTATCCTCCTGAACAAAACAAATATCTGTCCTGAAAATAAAAGACCGGATTATGCACACTGAATATAGTATCAGAAAATACAATAGTATAAACAAACCACTGTATATTGGCCACACAATCTAATTATTAAAGCATGACAATATTTTTATTCGGTAACGATTAAAATTCATTCTAACTAAATGGTGATTAGATTGGTAATGCTAAAAATAAATATTTCCCATTATAGTGACATAATACCCGTGGACTAAAAGCAACACCCCTGACGCTTCCCTGATGAAATTTCAGAAATCTTGGTGTTCCCTCTTGTTGCATTTTCAGTCCTGATTCAGAGAAATTAATCTCTCACCGTTTGTTTGCAACTAATTCACTGATCACTGTTTACCAACGTGCTCTACGTCACATAATAAACTTCGTATTCTACACAACACAGTTGAACAGCATCACTAAATGTTCTT
This sequence comes from Calameuta pallipes, assembly GCA_030142375.1. NCBI lineage: Eukaryota > Metazoa > Arthropoda > Insecta > Hymenoptera > Cephidae > Calameuta > Calameuta pallipes. The sequence goes on from JARQSW010000292.1 coordinate 378,768, forward strand.
CTACCCCTACACAATTTATATTATACAAATAATACTTCACATGAAATCAACAAATCATTCTTTCTTAAGTGTACACAACTCAAAAGAACTTCAATGCACAAGTAATCTCATCTCTCATCTCTACTCTTCATCTGCCTCCATTGCAAAACAACACCATAGATATTTAAAAATAGTTAGATTGCCTACACGGTAATAACTTATTAAACAGCTGCTGCCATCTTACGGAATTTACTATAATTCTTTATGCTTTTCACAGTAGGTAGATCACTTATCAGAGCTTTCATGAATTGAAACAAGTGTTTAAAAATTATTGAACTAAAATCCAACAAATAATACGTTATCTACGATTTCCACTATACGTTTACACAAATAGATCATTTACAAATGAAATTCTGAGAACAAAATTCTGTCACAAATTCAAATCAAATCATACTGATGATAACTGTCGACATACTATATACATACATATAAGGTACACAGGTATTCACAAAAAGATAAAACGCCATGAACGTGCGAATTAATTGTATTCTAATAATTTATTCTAAATTCATATTCACACTATAGATACAATATTCTTTTGCCGCTCATAGCAACTATAATAGAAACAATAGTTGGTTTTGAGATTCAAAAAATAAATTTATTATTACAACAGTTTAGATTGTAGGCACGATCGTAAGTTTATACTAGAAACTTTCACAAAATCGAATAAGCTCTATATACACTTCTTTCTTTTTTTAAACAACAGTACCGAATTTTTTTCAAACGCCATGCTTATATTGTACTCATCAATTAATAGATTGACTGACAGCACTACCAAATATACTTTCTTTTCCTACCAAATTTGGCACAATAACCAGACGCTGTAGAGATATTTTGTATAAGGTATATCTGGCAGTATGAGATTTACGATCTTGCTTTTAAAAAAGGCAATTACAAATCGTATTAGTAATTAGACTTTTACATAATCGAATTTAGTTAATCAGTACAGTCGTGCCTGAAACAAGTCGTGGCAGTTCATATTCAGCTTTCAATAGCAATTGACACGTTGCGCGTTCATATACAGTATACCGAGAAAATTGTATTTAATCGCCTTGCATAATCTAACTGCGACCGTCAAGATTATAGCTGAATGCAAAGGAAATAATTACTTTTCATAAAAAATATAAAAGGCTCTCTCTCATTTAAAAATAAAGACATTTGTGCCAGCGCAGGATAAACACGCCCGCCGGTAAATTGCACTATATACATAACTTTCGCATTAGTCAGAAAAGTGTAAAGTACGTGGAAGGAGAAAGAGTGCAAGTTATCGTAAAAGAATTTACAAAAGAAAAAAAAATAAAATTAAATAAAGTAGATGGAAAAAGATTGATCCTCTTCAGTGACAATGCTATCCTTAATATCTAGCAGCTTCGACAGCCACGTACGTATATACTTTATCCCTCGTTGTGAATTTCAGCTTAAACTATATCCTCGTCATTCGTTCGCATTCAGTAAAACGTGCCGTCCGCTGATAACTACTTACAATATTAATATTCGCTCGTGAATACAAGTACTGGTATAAATATATATATATAGAAGCTAGTACTTTCGCACACTATTCCTTTAGATAACTGGCATTCTTCCAGGCTACCTTTTACAATATCATAAGAAAAGTATAGCTTACCCTTCATCAGATACACAAAAAGCGTTTGCCAGTAATCTTACTAAATAAATTTTTAACGCTTACATACAAAGTCCAAAGTGGGCAGACACTCGGCGAAACACAGGGAAGACTTCGATAGAGACGATTGAACTGAAGGCTTAATTGCAGATGAAAATATTTATGAGAGGCCTACGGTGGTATATCAATTATCGGAATCTAATGACCGATTGTGCGTGCATTGGACACTGTCCAATTGGAAACGCCTATTTCGATCACCTTCGCCTCAGCGTTTTTTTCGAAACGCTTGCTCGACTCAAGCGTAAAACATCACAGCATCAAAGTTAGGACGGAGTCAGGAATCTTTTATTCGCTATGAATAGCTCAGGAGTTCTCTGCAAGGACAGTTGTTTATTGAATGCGATATTTTGTCATGTAGAATTTTCATTTAATAATTCTTTCCAAAAATCAATCTCACTTACGTGGACAGTTCTCTTCCTAATAAACCGGTTCCAACCAATCCGGTACGCGATCGACTCCGGTTCAGCTGTGCTCTTCTTTTTGCTGCAAAATAAAATGATAATCTGTTATTCTTAAAAGTAAAGTTATATTTTATTATATCTTACAAAGTATATAGTATAGAATATTATATTTGGGGATCACTTATGAAAATGAGCGCCATTGTAAGGTACTTTTATGAAAATATATTGAACGATTTGGAACAAACATCATATATATCTAGGCTAAATTGTTTTATTATTTATTATTAAGGTACACACGCACACAGTATTTTTAAGGCAAATAACTATAAAAGATTTACCGGGTATCGTAAGTTTTATATGGTGATTAACGGACATAAGACAATATCCCAAGGAACGTTAAGAAATTAATTCAGTTGTAAATAACAAAGGTTATTCCATTTTTTATAAGGTATTAATTATTGACTCGTTAATAACCGTTCTGAGAATTGTTTGATTATTTTAAAAATATCTTTTCAACAAATTCGTATGACAAATTTGGACACTGGGTTAGACACACATTCAATATTGTGATTTACAGAACTGATCCTACCTGACAACCCATTTTAAACGATTTCTAGAAAAGAAAATAATATCAAAAGTTTACACTGCACTGATACTGCACTTTATAATCTGTGTAAAACATTAACGAATCATTTTCTTAATTTGAATTCTCTTGCTAATTTCGAAATGGGACTCATATTATTACCTGCGCTATAGGATAATTTTTATAATAATTTTCAATGCATCTTTTTCTTAAATATTTTTCAGCCGTTCCTATAATTAGACAATTCTTACTGATAAAATGAAATAGTACACTTACCGCCAGCGGCACGCGTCTGTCGTTTGCGTCTTTGATCTGGCCTGCTGAACGCAGATCCTGTTTGAAGAGCCTCCATCAGACTATCCATGACACCTTCTTGCGTCTCATGAGCATTCATATCAACTAACGCACGTTTCCGTTCTGCACGAGCAGCACGTTCCGCTTCCGCTTTCTCCCGAGCTTCCCGAGCCCTTCTTTGCTTCTCTTCTCCTTCTCGTATTTTCATTATTTCTTTTTGTGCTTGCTAAAGTACAGAACGAGACATAATTAGTCAAGAATCCTAATATTACTATCATCTTAAATTGTTGAAAAAAGGCTATTAGCATGAAACAATAGCTGACTTTACCATGAAGTTGTCTTTAAAAGTTTTAATATCAGTAAAGAATTCTTCGATGGTATATTTTTGCTTATCGAAAGTAAAGAATTCCGAAATGTCCGTGTAAAGACTGTCCATATTCTTGAACATATTTTGCATGACCTCGTACGACTCTCTAGCTTTCTTAGCGAATGGCTGTAAGATATTAGATTAAGGAAAGCACATTTTTATATATTAGTTTTTCAAAGAAAATTCAATGATTAATTAACGTGGAAGATGTAGAGTTCCATAAGTCAAGGATACAGTCATAACTTCGACGAACTTGTCTTCGTTACTTTGCGGAACTTTTGAATTCGCAAGGTCCTGCTCGAGGTTGCGCAAGTTTGCATCCATTTGACGAAGTGTGCCTTGTATTTGTTCCAACGAGACACGACTTGCTCTGTCGACGTGGGCCAATTCCTCAGAGAAGCTTGCACACTCGGGGAATTTTCTTTCTATCGTATTCACCAAATAATGCATGAGGGTCTGTTTATTATCTACGTCTTTCGTACTCGTGAGCTAAAATAAAGTTGATATTGTTAATTTTAAAGGACAGAAACGTTTTGGATTCTTAACGACGGGAAGATTCGCACCTTTGTAAGAAAACTAATTTCAAAGCCGAAGGCTTCACCATTTTTCGAACCAGAATTCATATAGTTTCCAAGTAACAGGATTAATTCGAGAATTTTGGCAAACTTCTTGCTACTCTTCACCTCTTCGCAGGCTGCAGTACCGGCTACAATGTCTGGTTTCACGTCTTGTACTAATTCTTCATAACGCAGCATAAAACTTAATGATTTCAGTCTTGGCTGTAACCTCTTAATGGTTGATATCTGTGAGAAGAATTTTGAATTCAATGAGAGGAATGTTGAATTCTTTTGAATTCATAAGAATTAACAATGCACCGTTTCGTTTGCAAAATCGTAACTTCATACTTAATTATTTTATTTACCGTTACACAAAACTGTTCAGCTTCGGTTAAATCCTCGTAGTGTTCTTTGTAAGTCTGTAACTTTGTGAGTTGATCAGGCGGCGGTAAATACTGTAATAATCCCTGCAAAACGTTATCTGAAACTACTGGACCTTCGCATCTCAATAAGCAAGATTTGACTTCCTCATAAGACATGTGTTTCAATGTTCCACCGAGAAGAATGGAGATGTTTTGTGCTGCCTTTCCGTCAAGAACTTTAAGATCTTTAACTTTCTTCGTTCCAGTAGATCTGTAAAGGACAAGCCTCAACATATTATTCAATAACTAGCAATAAAGTTTGAAAAATCGAATCCGTAGTAAGACAACAAGCTTTTAATCAAGTACAACTTTATAATTACTCACTTGTCAACGACATCATCAATCTTCCGTCCTGATGGTTTTGAAGCAAATTGTTGAGCTAAACCTTTGAGGATATCTGGACTCGCAAGTTTATCCTCTTGTACTTTCACCCAGAAAGACTTTTCTGTGAGCCTTTGCGGTAAAATCTGCAGAACGAAACTTCGGGTAATTTTATTTTCTAATTTCATAATGATAAGAAGGAGGTTCTTTTAACTTCCGATTGTATTAAATTATTAATTCAATATAATACAAAAACTTACTGCCTTCCAATTGGCTCTTTTCAGTGGACCTTCCAAATCCCATTTCTTTTTGGGTTTCAATCCGTGTGGTAGCACTTGAACCGCTAAAGGCATTGGAGGTCTGGGACCTCCCATCATCGGAGGTGGAGGTGGACCACCCATACCTGGCATAGGAGGTGGCGGGGGACCCCCCATTCCAGGCATTGGTGGTGGAGGTGGACCACCCATTCCTGGCATTGGAGGTGGTGGTGGGCCTCCCATACCTGGCATTGGGGGTGGTGGTGGTCCACCCATGCCAGGCATTGGAGGCGGCGGAGGTGCTCCAATCATACCGGGTAAAGGAGGAGGCGGGGGGCCACCCCCAACTTTCTGAAATAGCATAATAACCATAATTTGTAGGAAGACAATTATTTAACGATAAAGAAGGTATTCATATACGAAATTACTATTATGAAAATACTGATAAGGTTTTCAGTCGTTAACAAAAACGTAATGGAGAATGACTTTTAGTGTTACGCGATCATATAATCCGTAGATACTTACAGCTGGTGTATTCCCTGATCTACCAGTTCCTTGTTCTAATTCTTTGATTTTATTTTCAGCATGTTGCAATTTCGCCTCCGTTTCCTGTTTGCTAGCAATAGCTTCTTCTAATTTCTGTGTCATTTCCGCAACGCGACGGTCATCCTCAGCCTTCGATTTTTCAACTAATGTATCGATCAGTGGCTGTACGTCTATTTGGAAACGTTTCGTTGCACTAAAATCTGGATCACAGCCCGAACGGTGTAGTACGATTTGCGACACGCATTCCTCTATTAATTTATAATAAGCCGGCCTGAAATAAGGCAAACAAATGCATATGAATGATTAAATTTGTCAAGAAGTAGGCGTTTCTGTTGTAACCGATGACATAACGTGTTGCTGACCTCACTAAAGCATCGTCTCTGATGAAGAGTAGGTGTTGCAGAATGGACAGGAAATAAGGCTCGGCCATGGTATCCATCACCATGTTCTTCACCACTTCAAAACAGTCATTAACGTCATCTAATTCCAACCTCACATGATCGAATCTTTGTACAAACTCCTCATAGTCTTCCTCCTTGTAGTCGTTAAAAATTTTCAAGTGGGTTGACAGATCTTCAGACTCGTCTCTTTCCAGCGTTTCAAGAATATCGGCTAGTCCTACTCGCATTATTTCGTTTCGCAGGTGCAACCGGAAATCCAAGTCTTCGGCGGATGAAATAATCGAATTGATGAGTTGAAGACATACTACCTGTAGAAATAAAAAAAGGCATTTTTAGTGAATAAGTAGGTCGATTATTATTATCCACGTATCCAAGTACAGCCTTTAGGATGTATTGTGATTACATATACGTACCCTCAAATTCTCATTCTTCTTGTTCATTAATCCCTGAACAATTGGAAGGAATCTCTCTCTTCCCTTGAATTCTCCATTCATGGTAATAGCATCCAGAACTTTTTTGTGGCTATCGCTTGAAATAAGGCAGACCGCACCAAGAAGCTTTACAGCTTCGTGCATTACTGACGGTTTACTAGGTTCCAAAGATCTTGCCACTATGGTCAGCGCTTCATGATGCGCAAGCATCTCCTTTATTCCCACGGTATTGTTCATTATAGCTTTTAGGCAACGAATGCATTCGTACTGTATTCGTTCGTAACGATTGTCGCTGTGAAGATAAAATGCAGTCCGTTAGAAATGCACGTTAGACAAAAGAGAGCGACAGTTGAAAGAAGCATAATATGCAGATTCTAAAAACTGATAGAAGCAAATAATTAATGGACCTCATTTTTTCCCTGAAATTCAATTAAAAACTTGCACGTCGAACTTAATCTAAAAGTGCATATAAATGGCTTCCGCTCTTAAAGCACGAGGATATCATTCATGCTGTATTGCTTATCCAAAGGATGAATATAAAAATGTAATTCTACTAAAAAAGATCTATCACTTTAAATCCTGTTGCTCGAGGGATTTCAGCTAAGATATGCAGACAAAAAGCCGAAATTAAAATAAATATTCCGCAACTCAACGTAACGAAGAACACTAACTAGTATTAAACATTTGTCAGTTACCTATCGTAACATATGAAGGCACTGCAATAGAACAATATTAGAATTAGTTTTCCGGTGCGTATTATAGTTTCAGTTGCATAGCACCATTCGTATCTCCGTGTCACAATTGAATCGTAATCGAATCGAATTATGCGACATAATTCCTAAAAGTATCTCTTAGCGCTTATCTAGATCAATGCTATTTAGTAAAAACACAAAAACTCACTTTCGATAGCATTCGTTAAGTGTGGCGAGAACTTGTTTAAGACCCTTCGTCCCAAATTCTTGAACCCAACTCAGTGGATTATTCGTGAGCGCGATCCTGAGCGATTCGATGCAATTGTAGATTTTATTAACGCTCAGATCAGGCTGAGCCAGGTACTGTATGTAATCCGCCGGTTTGTCAAACTTCGATTTGTTTTCTTGTACGGTGCCTTTGAAGTGCAAGACTAGCATCGCTCTCTTCTTTTCCTCCGGTTGCTGCCGCAACGGTTCCTTCTTCTCTTCTGTTAAGTTCATGTTTGCCTGAAAGAAGAACAAAAAAACAAATAATTAAATTAAATAAGAAGAAGAAGAAGAACAACATTACCATCATAAAACGTAATGACCCAGTATCAAAAAAGAACCTACGTACCAGCATCTCTTCAAATTTATCATTCATAGTCTCCTCGTCCATATTCTCAATGATGGATGCCTGCTGTTCGATTTCATTGAAGTCATCACCAGAGTGGGGGCGGGGGATAGTGTTGTGGCCAGTGCCACCCCTGACCCCACCCCCACGACCCGATTTTTTCGGCCGACCGAACCATGTGTCCAGCTAAAACGAAAAAAGTTCAAATTCTTATGAGCATGTAAAAACGCATAATTTTTAAAAACTATGCACACAGTGTCAGTGAACTCTTAAGCTCTTCGTTGCATTGCTCAGTCGAATTCGTATACTGAATGCGAATGTTATGATTTCTAATTTCCTCGTAGTCCCATATTATATGCATGCATTTGCCTTACTGTTATGTCGCGTACTTCGACAATGCGTAACACAAGGTAAAAATTGTACGGTGCAACTAATGAATTCAGCTTAAACACTTAACTGATGCACAAGCAACAGCAGGGAATTGAACAAGTCTGTTTACAAACAAAATTCTTATCAATCTCACAATATTTCTTACGTACGTGGCTCTTCCTTGATTAAGCGTGCCCTTTAACCCTTATCACTTCGAACGTAATTAAAAAGATCGCAATTAAACAACAGCGTCTTTTCACGATACTTTCCCACGCCCTCTTTCTATTTTCGTCGCATCACGTTGGCACGGTATCAACGACATAAACTCCCAAAATAGCTGATAAAAATAGATCCTATAAATATCCAGGGAGCGTTAAACAACATGAGTGCATTATGGTCAGACGATAGACGACGAACGTAAAACACCGTAGCAATTTGCCCGGCGATATTAAAAGCCTCGCTCGGTAGGTAATTCAAGGTCTCTCGGTTACTTCCGTCTACGTAATCGCATTCTTGCTCGACATTTCTCGCAATCACGTTCACCATGAGTTGTTCGTGTAATAGAAATACTTCGAGAATGAAAAACGTGTCTAAAGACAACAGATATCAGCCTGTGGAATATTTGCGAATTTTAATTACCCCTTGTAGATAATTAATCACCTCCACCCCCCATTAAAGAATAATAAATATTTTGCGTGACGTCGCACGACACGTAACAAAGTGACTAAATGAATAAAAAAAAATCGTGGTGAAATAATTTTAAAAAAATTAATAAAAACTAACAAATATTTGTCCTGCTACTCGTTATCGATTTAAAAAATATTTTACCTCAACAAATTTCCAAATGTACTGACACGATATACACCGCATACCGCGACATATAAACGGGCATTCCAGACGCAAAGAGACAAGAGCAATCAGATTCTGTTATCGCTGCACACTCGCTTATCACCACGATATTATTATACTCCTTGTTAACGGACGGCGAAGCGAACTTGCAATGAAACGAGTGCCGAAAAGAATTTCGCCTACGGCCTATTACGTCCTATGCCAAGGGAGTGGAAGTGGTATGAAGGTATACGGTCACAAAAAAATACAATCATTAGTCATTCGAAAAGCATTCTTCGGGTCTGACTTATTCGGAAAACAATAGCATATTTAACTGTGGCAATACTCCCATTGTCATGCGGCATAAGAGTACGACGATATTGGCGGTTAGAGAAAAAATTGGAACAGACCATTAAAAATTTTTATTTATCCATTGAAATGATCCACCCCTTATATAATGATCCTACAACAGATCCGAAATATATGTACATATAAGTATATACTGGCGAACGTGTCATTCTCAGGAACAATGATTTACAAGAGAAACATATACAACAAAGATACTCATAAGGAGCCACTAACACTTTCACCCGAACATTACGTGGATGTGAGGATCGTGAATTATTAAAAATCATTTTTCATGGAATCGTGACAGTTCGACGGGATACGTAAGCCATGATATGTCACGGGGCTATAACGGGTGTCCCTGATAGTACACTACCATATTCGTTCGACGAACTAGAACAATAAAGAATTTCATTTGGGCAGGTAGTCGTCCTTGTGCTTCGCCGTGGGCATTTCGTTACAAAGATAATATACAAGCCGAGAGACAAGTAGTTTGAAACGTCTTAACGAGAGACCTGAGAGGTAAGCTAGTCAAACGCAATTCAATTATATGGCCGACACCATCCGCATAGCCGGGAGTGATGACGGTACAGTGCATATGAATTATCACGATAACACGTTGTAATTAATAATCTAGTTGAACCATACCGTTGTCTTAGGATGACGCAAGCATAAAATATTCTCGAAATCGAAGTCCAAATCCTTGAAGCACTATTCCTTACTTCCACCGTAGTTCTGGGACTGCGCCATTGACCTCACACGTTTCACCGGTACGTTACAGCGTTTACTTATGTCAGATCGACATTCAACGAGAGGCTAATGCGGTCGAGAAGTGACGAATAACTTTCGTAACCTGTCGAACTCTTATTGATAACACAACGTATAATCGATCGTCTGTTGATTATAAAGACTGTACTTTCCCTTCAGAAAAATTCGAGTATATCGATTGGGACGGGAACTGTCATTTAGCTCTGTATTAAAAATATATAGTGGTATACGTTGATTAAAATTATAATTGAATGCGAGAGAGCTTACAAATACTCGGGTTATCGTTGATATACGATAATAGAAAATCATGCATTATGATCAAGACACAATGATACCCGGGCGTGGCTATTAAAACTGGCTATACCTACTTGCCACTCTGACAGTACGTATGTAATCGCGTAGCTATCGGCTAATCAAGTAATCGGCAATAGTAGAAATTCCATCGTTCGAGTCGGACTAACAGCTGATAATGTTACCGGGGACGTTAGGCGAGACAATGTTAACCTCGTAATCTACTAGAATGCATAAGGCTTATTAATTTCAACGTAGGAAAAGTCATCGTCGAGCCACTTTTGTATGTACGTGCTTATGTAATTAACGGATGTAACTTACCAATGGAATTCGAAAGTAAACACAGGTTGGCCAACTGCAAGGCGATTGGAATATCGAAAGAAATTTTTTAACCATTATACCGAGATAAATAGTTTGGAAAATTTTTGAAAGAATTTCGTCTGCTCGCTACTTGTTGGAATTTCGAACTAATTTCAATGATATCTTTATATTTGGTCAGACCGCAACTGTTTCTAAACGTGAACTAGAATTTAGTTATCTCCAAGTTTTACATTACCGTGGAAACGTATTGGCACTAACGAATTCCGATTGTTATTCATATATGTTTTTCTTTTTATCACTTGTCTCTCCAGCTGTTCGTTATGAGACGGACGATATCTACAGGCGAGTGTGAGATCAGCGACGCAGCGGTTACGAGCGAATGACTTCACGTCTAGTTTTACACTTGATAAAAATGATCTGAAGCAGAAGAGACGTTTACGACGTCGACGGCAGACGATGCTTTTGCATGGTATTTGAATTGCGCCACAAAAAATAAACGGCAAGTATTAAGCGGCCAAGTAACAGTAAAGAGGTTTCATCGAATCGGGTCAGGTCAACAGAGACATTGCTTGAAAAGCATTGACACTGAAACACTCGATGGCCGTAGGCCATCAATTTCATTTCTTTATATAAATTATTTCATCAAAAATCGAATCCTCGCTAGACGTCAATTTATTCACACTCTCGGAGAATTATTATGGGGATGTATAATAAATTATCCGCGACCCACGAAAGCAAATGATATTGAAAAGCCCATGAAAAGTCATCGATCACAGAATATACTGACAATAAAGCATACAGAAAAAACGATGAATTGGGTGAAACTGAATTTTTCGAAAAACTGTCGCGACTTATTGACATTTCAAGAATCGAGAAATTTCCAAAAATAAATATAACCTATATTTAAAAAATTGCAAATTCCACCGTAATAATATGGCGAAATAATTTTAAAAAAAAATGTGTCAGTCAAATTGAATTTTTTAACACTGTGACAACTTCACACGAGTTACACATTAATCTTAGCACACTGGTTTAATTTTGAAATGTCAATCGAATGCCGTAATTAATTACTATAATTAGATTAGCATGAGAACCATAAGCATACCCATTCCGTGATCATGGTGTCGTATTCTCTATTAGTAAAGCTTCCACGTGGTAGACTTTTCCGTAAGTCTTGACTGTTAATAATTAGTTCGCACTTGTGCACTATATTTTATATTAGGCACCAGCGATCAGAGTCGTTCAGTTTATGAAAAAAAAACAATCAGGCCGAATAATAACACTGTAAAAAGTTTGAGATCCATCGATCCACATACATAATTCCACTGAAGCATTTTATTCTTCGATTCGGCGTCCATTGAAGCTTCCAACAAACACTAAATCGTATCGACGCTCTGCATACACCTAATCAACAAGCAACAATGACACAGATATGTTTCACTGATATGACACGAGTAACACCGTTTTACATGAAAAATTCTATAAGGCCACTACACACATATAATTTCCTGTTCGTCGCATTCAGCAGCGTGCATTAATTGGAACTTTAATTCTAAAATAACACGAGTAATAATTGTTCATAAAGAATGCGGATATTGCACCGTGAAACCCAATGCATAGCCGCAGTAAGTAAATGGAATTTTCTGTTAACCACTTTTCTACTACGTCACTTTATACTAAATACAAACGCCCGTAAACGACCGTACGAAACTCTTTAACCGATGTGTACACAGGCTGAAATTCAATTACATAATGAGGGAGTGTTTCGAATCGTCGGCACAATGATCGAAAGAGTCCTGAATTAAGTTTTTCTTTTTTTTTCCCCCTAGATCAAGTAACTTTCCCGTCGTGAGAAATTCTCCTTCTGGAGGCCGCAGTATAGGAATTGGAAACAAAAACATTTTCTGTGGCAAGAAACGAGTGCACTTAGAAATTCAATAACCAATGTAGGATTAGATCGACGTCAAATCTTTTCATTAGCGCGTAGTATATACATGTATATTCTTTAAAAGAAAGTTGCACAAGCTAAGAGGCTAGATATGCAAGGTTATTTCGAACAATGATGTAGTAGTGAATTGGACGGCTAATTGTCGTTATAATCCAAATGACTATTTTTGGACGCGATGAACATTCTTAGCGTTAATTTTCAATGAGTATTTTATCACGAACTGACTGCACCGTTAAACGGTGGAAGACAGTCGTCAGCCGCTTCCGCATCAATATTCTCTTCTAACTGCGACATCATCGAAGTATAAAACGGACACCTGTCAAACGTAGTACGCAAGGCTAATTATATTATTTTCCCATATAATATCCTCTTATAATTTGGAGCTTTTAATAAAATATTCAAACTAAACGAGAAACATAAAAGGAAGTGTGACTTTTTAAATGGTCGTTGAATGTTCGAGAATGACCTACATTGTAAGTCCGAATGTACTAGGCTATCATTGAGTTTCATCATTGGCAAGGACACTTCCGTAATTAATTGATGACATACGTGAGTCACGTACCAAATTCCATTTTGTTTCAAACATGAAATTAAGATGACTGATCTAGGGTCACACGGCAATTTGTAAAAACAGGTAAATTTCGAAATAAAAATAAATTGGCAAAGGATTATTTTTGAAAAATGCAAAAAACATAACATTTTTTAAGATTCGACATCACAACCCTAGCGACGCTACAAAATTAACAGACTATCGCAGTTTATAAGATAATTCCTATCCTGTACGCTTACTGAATTCGAATGACGAGCGTCAAAGAATGTCACGATGTATTTTCCAAAAAAGGATTTCATACGTTTCCACTTGTTGAGCACGTCTTGTTTTCAAGTAAAAACGTCACTTCCCGTCAGCCTTCCTCCTGACTGACAACGAGTGACAAATCTTTACAGACTCTTTGGATTCGGATTTTTCGTAATTTTAATAATAATTAAAAATATTTTTCACTCTACGCACTATTCGCACTTATGTTCCAAAACTTTCTTATCGTACAATACTATCGTACCAAGCAATGCTTGGGCATCGGAGTCCCCGAGTATCAAATAAGCGAGGTCAGTTCCGCATAGGAGGAAGGTACACGAAAGACTGACGCTATGCTCACGAGTCTGATAGAGTTCCACACTGCGTAGGAGGTGGCTTAAGACGCAGTTAGGACTTACGAATCTTTGGAAAGTCTCAATCCAAATGGCTTACACTAAATCGTTGATCATTAAAAAGTTAATTGTGACAAGCGACACGTAAAGCATAGACATCTCATTTACAATACATATACACAACATACACGAAACACCCAGTAACATCACGCTAGGTACTTTTACAAGTAATTTCAAAGACGCTCTACCTCCCAAGTGCTTTCACTAACCTCTCTAAATCGTATCATGCAAGTATAAAATACCTTTGAAGATTCTGTGAGCGCGCCATCTTCGGAATAAAGATTTCAACAGTGAAAATTCGATTTAACGGCATTGAACGAAGACGATACCCTAGCGTGACGAGATGCTTTTGCTAGTTAGTTCAATAATTTATAACGATATATAGGACGATTATATAGATATATTTTAACACAGCATTTCACCGTACGTCACTCTGTTCGCCTTAACGTAAAGAATTTAAACCCGCAAGGAGCTTCGGTCCTACTTCCTCTATGGCAAACGCCTCGAGTGCACCTTTAACGTTATTCAGGAATCTCGTGGGTTCTCTAATACATCCACCCAGGAGTGACGCACGACCGAGAGTAGGTATCTACCTCGTGTCACTGCAATTCGAGATTACCGTGTGGTACCTACAGCCCGAGATCAGGACATCAGCGAATACAAAAATAATGATGGCCTCCCAATAATAGCGTGACACAGTTTTCGCTAAACGCGTGCGATCGTTTCTTGCCCTGCAGTCATCCCCCGAAGATCCGTTTGCCGTTAAAAAAGATGCGTGACCGAAGCATATCTCGCCGAGAATATCAGGAGAAAAACGGTACCTTTAAAAACGTTCAGTCTCCCGTACTCCAACGACTTACAAAAGACCAGAGTATCGCGTGTAGTACACTTCCTCGCATCGATATTTTCATCCGTCTAGTGGCTGGCATCTTCAGTGAATAAACTTGCGTCAGAACGCACACGCTGTCTCAGCTACTTCTTTTGTTTAGTCGCGCTCGTTACTTCACTGTCTATTTTTACAGATGCTGAAGCGCTCTTATATTTCACGTAAACACTAAGGACGCGCACGACACGTTGCGTACGGACGTAACGTCGAGATTCAGCTGCAATCCCGATTGTTCATTCATTTTTGGTATACCGTTCGTCGAAAAAAAAAAGCCTGCTGACATTGTTAAATAAGAAAGGAGTATTCAATGGGAGGAACGAAACTTATTTTCACCGTTCTAGTGTAACGAAAAAGACGTCTATACTTCACAGACATGACACGCTACATTACCGATATGTAAAAGGAGAAAAACGAGGGAATGGAACTGAAGTAGAGAAATAAGGAGAGCGAAGGAAGCTGTGGCAATGTATCTTACGTCTACGACTATAGCTACACTGACAGATCGCCTGTAACCTGCAAGAGATCCATTGGCCATTGTATGTATGTACGTCCGTCAGAAGCAGGAGGAAGACCGTGAAAGTCATTGAGACGCAGATAAAATATTTTTCCGAAACTACAGAGAGTATCCTCAGCGGTAAGAAATGAGAGTCTACTGATGACGACAGTGACCTGCATCCGGATGTCCATGTCACGTGCGTCCAGCGTCTAAGAATCCTACAGTGTCGAACGTGACAGGTGGCGGTTGGTCGGTAGAAAAAAAAGGGTAATTAACATGTAAATAGAGTCGCCTTTGATTAGCCCGCCGGTTTTATCTCTCATGCGTGCGCCGGCAGAACGATGGCGTTCGGTAGGTAGGTAGGTTGGTACAGTTACATCATAACACGAGATTAATGTAACGGTAAAGAGGAGGATGGAAATTAAAGAAACCAAAGTGAAGAACTCTCCTACCGTTTCGTCCACGGTGGAACGCTTATCAAGAACGTGCTGACTTGAGTTTAAGTTTTTAAGTACCTGGCAATTTTCATAGTCATGCGTACGCACCGTAATCGTATCCGCGACCGTAACCATGGGGATAGGCCTGGCATAGATATAGCATAGCTATGCGAACCGGTCGCAAGAGCTTCTCACCGTGTACGTCGGTGCACAGACTTGTGCATCTCCTGGAACCACCTTTGAGATCGTTCCAGTAAGATACAACAGTCCGCATTGCCTGTTTCAATGCCAAAAAGAAAATCCAGCTGAGATTAAAGCGTGGAAACGCCTGCAACGATTTTCACCATCCTGTCAAGGCGCGATGTTAAAATCGAGAGTCCCTGGAGTTTTCGTAATTGCATTTGTCCGAGGTAAACAAGAAGAGTAATATGGAAAGGACAGTGCGCCAAAGCATAATACGACGAAGCGTTTGAAATTGACGATGGCGTCATCTTATCTGGCCTTGTCCCACTGACGATGTATCCGCCCCAAGAACAATTCGTATACGTTATAGTGCACAGACTCTGCGCTCTAAAGAACCGTCAAAATCATTTCGATTGCTAGAACGAATAGAGAGGTCAATTGCATGCCATACGATGTGTACATTATCGCCCATCACGTCCCACAGACTGCATATTGAGAGTCGAGAAAAGTCGTGGAAAAATGAGAAAATCAGAAATCCATCTCGCCGGGAGCACTTTTCACCTCCTTGAGCCGTTTCGATGTGTGACGAGTAAGGAGCGAATGTACGAAGGTTTGAGGTCGTTGATACGTCTTATTTTATAGACGAAGGAACCTCATTGGTGATCCCATCGTCTTCACAGGCAACGGTGAATCACGAGACTCGACTATATAAACTGCGAATGATTAGCGTGAATCATTAGCGAATCACTGACAAGGTCGTAGGAAGTAGATTTGTTCAATCGCGAATAACTATTTGCAAAGAAAATCAGTAATGGGATGATGAGCGCGAATCGGCGAAATCGAACCTATACAGCGAATAAAGTGAGAAAAATATATAAGCGAAGAGATCAAAGAGGACCAAGGATCATTGAGGTGACGAGCAGGAAAAAAATCTGTCAAGGTGAACAGATAATAAAAATATTCATGGATATCCCCTAACAGAGAGAAGAGCATACGGAGGCTGCGAAAGGAAGGTCCACGACTCTATTGAAATATAGAGGTCGCTGAGGTCACTTTTAGTGACGTCACTCACGGGCACGCCTGCACGACTGCCTCGTAGGCGGAGAACGGTTTATAGATTTTTAAATAACGAAAGATCGAGGACGATAGGGCACCGTGGTTAGTCAATTTTTCCAAAAATTAAACTGCTATTTTGATATACAAATAATAAATAATGCACAACTGTGTGTTGCATTGTTATAGAATTTAAAAAAATTTCGGTAAACGTCATCCTCAATATATGATTTTAAAACAAGCCAGGGTTGTAAATTAGCAAAATGTAAGAGATCGTATGCTCTAGTATCAATTTTCCTTTATATGTCTAGGACCTATCTGGGTTCCCGCAGGACCAGTCCAAGACTCGCTAGGTAGGACCCTAGCAGACCCGTGATTCTCATAATGGAATTTTCACCAGGGTGCGTATAGTTAATCTAACTGATTTCCGTACGGTAACGCAATTTTGGCAATTTTGATTATAGATAACGTTTTTTTGATACACTGGCAATATTGTGCTTTAATATTGAACGATGACTAAAAAAAATTGAAAAAACGAATAAGTAATGAGCTCTATCTGGTAGCAACAATCGAAACTAATCATCATCGTGGCTGCAAAACACAGATTGACGTAAAACACGTGAAATACCGTTACACGTAACAAAATTTACTCGTTACAGATATCCCTATAGCCAAATGTCAAAATAAAAAATTCTCCAACGCATTCGATCGCTCCAAGTCCATATGAGGAATCAAAGTTGATGTTTTCAGGCAGTCATGAAACTACAAGCAACAGTAGGAGTACGATTTCATACCGCCAATACAACAAGGCTATGTGAACAGAATTTCAAATATCGGTATCAAGTTACTTAATGCAGATAAGCACGATTTCGAAGGTATGATAGAGAATTGCTATGAGTATTTGAAAGAAGTTTGTAGATAAGTTTCATCTATCAACAATATCAGATAATACGGATCAGGCTGAGTGAGTAACTGGTGTATCAGTACCAACGCAAGCATCATTTAGATTTGGATAAAACCATTTTGATCCCTAGTAAAAATTTCATTATGAAAATCGTGGTCCCATCGAGGTCCTAGCTAGACCTATACTATCTTAGTGAGGAACCTAGACAGGCCCAGGACCTGCGGAAGACAGTTTCTACTGCGAATGGTATAGTCGGCGTTAAAAATTATTTAACTATTAACTAACCGTCACGCGACAGTCGAAGAGAAACAAATATTTCCCATATGCTACACAACGACTGTGAATTTCAGCGATTCGAATGAAACCTCAATGTATGTATGATGGACGTCAAGCATCATCAAGCACGAATATAGCGAATGTATCGCGTGATAGGTGTAGTAAACACAAGTAAGCGAAGATCGAAAGGATCGATTTATACCGGTTGTGACGAGAGCCCATGGATGTTAGCAAAAATGAAGCTAAGGTCAAATTTCCGAGCCAAACGACGCGATGTACAGTCACGTTACAAAACGAACGCAAAACCGTAATTGCAAACCGGCAAAAAGTCACCAAGACATTCTCTCGAAGGTTTCGCACTTCCGCGTGCTTCCTTGGCGTGCGTCTGTAATCGACGCCGATCAGACTCCCTCCTCGTCGATGTAACTTTATTGTCTCCTTTTCTATCCGAGACTGCGAAGCGTCAGTAAACGATTCTGTAATACGACTCATTGTTAATATCCCGGTCTCTCTCAACCATTTTCAAAGCATGTACTATGTATATATACATATATACATATACACATACGCACACACAGCTCACGAGGCCTCGATAGAACAACTTTCTATCGGAAGAAAACGTTTAAGAATAGTAAACGATCGATAGCGAGATCAAAGTAATCGGGCGGAAGAATAGATACAATTTCGTTGTCATTGAATGACGAAATGGCGTCGGATTCTAGAATCTAAAGGTACACCGACACTAGCTACAGTACAATCGATCGCATCTATATGTATAATATAACGACGGACACAGTGCACTTCATTTATCTTAACCGAAAGTCTTTATCGAAACAGGAAGGTAAATGTGAAAACGATAATTTCAGTATGTTTCGTCAATAGGATGCAGAGTTACGCGAGTAAACTCCGAGATTTCACGCAAGGTTTTCTCGTCCGCGCACTTTTCCGATGTCTTACTAAACGAGGAAGCGGACGGAAAAGTCATTAAGGAATAGAAATCTTGAGGGAAAATATTCTTGTTCGTTACGACGAAGACTGCATTGGTGTCACCCAGGTAAATACGTGGATTCCTCATCACAGAGAATCACGTCTTAGAACAGGAATTAATTGAAATTCTGAAAATCAAATTATTCCTCGAAAATACGGATGATATCATAAATAGATATATACAATAACGAAGCACCCACTGGCTTGGACGCATATTTTTTGAGCTACTCCCAACCTCCGAAGAATTCACTTGCGCAGTAACGTATCGAGACGCGTAAGGGAATAATCGTTCGCGCGTGAAATCAATAGATTATATTAATGAAAAATTTTTACCACAGTGAGTCGTCGATAATTTTCGAAAAATCGAACGATCATAAAATTGATATTAAAATTTTCAGACTAACATCCAAGATAAGCTGTCCCGTCGTTACTCCTAATTCGTTCGGAGCGCCGAATTATTTTGAGGCGAGCGAGGAATTGCCGAAGAATGCACTCATCCTCGTGGAATGTAATGCGGTAGGACCGGTTTTCAGCTGTGACAAATATCATTCGAAGCCATTGACGTCATCGATCGCCATATACCGAAGCCAACACTTTTATTTCAAAACAAAACTCTATTCACTGACCATCGCCGTGTTTTGTGTATTATTTGTTCAGGTGAATCAGTGTTCCTTTTAAACCCTGACTGCCTTCTATACCCCGCACTGCTAAGCGACGGAATACCTCTTGAAGCAGGTAAGCAGTAAGTGAGTGAGCGAGTAGGTAAGAAAGTGTGCAAGAGTAGACAAGGAAGAAAGAAGACGAGGTATGTACAA
Organism: Calameuta pallipes; assembly: GCA_030142375.1. Taxonomy (NCBI): domain Eukaryota; kingdom Metazoa; phylum Arthropoda; class Insecta; order Hymenoptera; family Cephidae; genus Calameuta; species Calameuta pallipes. The sequence goes on from JARQSW010000292.1 coordinate 398,486, forward strand.
GAGATAGAAACCCGAGCAATGGAATATCGTAGAGAAATCACATAAAAATTATTATACCGTGCAAGACTAAAAGAACAGAAATAAGAATAATAATCTTTCAAAACGCTATTGTCTGTCAATTATGTAACGTGGGCGAGATTTATTTCCTGTCGCCCCAATGTACAACTTTCTTTTAGCAATTATGACCACTCATAGAATTAATAAGCACCTCCGAATCCTTACCAATGGTAATACGTTAAAGCATTGTCGTACATAAACGTGCCGATCGCCTACACGATCCACAATCATTGAATATAACCTCAAAAAAAAAAGCACGACTTTCGCCGCCTTTGCAAATTTCCTGCCTGCGATATAGGAACATACTTCGATCGTATTACGGAGGCCAGAAACGTAACAGGGATTACCGAAACTCGAAAGCCACCACTTCGAATCTCCAGCCACATTCCTTTAATCCCATCTGCACGAGCTAAGAAGCAGTAAGGGGGGTCAGATGTTTCAACGGTCGGATGTTTCAAGAATATGGAGAGCAGGGTGTCGAGCGTTGCGATAGCCATAACAGGAAACGGTGCGTGAGCCCATGTGGAACGTATCGTTGGCAGGTGCCTTTCATTTGGCAGATATCAGTGCAACAATGTACATTCTGTAGACACCTATTTGAGTCTCTATCAAAAACATTGCACCTTCGTGTTTACCATTAATCTAGAATTGCCTACGTTAACGCGATCAGATCGGGTAAGGTTAGGTTACCCAGGCTCGAGCATCTCATGAAATTTGGAAACGCCCATCACGCGGTCTGGCGGGTGCGCGCATAGAAACAAAGGAAGTGAAAAGAAAAAAAAAGAAAAAAAAGTATGGCCCAACTTTACAGTGCAACGTACTTGAGTTACTGCGACGGGACACTAAGCAAAATTTGTACGGTGTCCTCTTACGAGATATTGTTTCTTGGCTGCGAGTAACGTTTATGCAAGCGAAGAAAGAACTTCGATAAGCATCCAAGGATGGGCCTATATAATTCCGCACAGCGGAAGCTCGCGTTATTGTGTATTTAACTTGAGAAAAAAAAAATCAATTTCAAAGGTAACGCTACACGCTGCTAACCCATTGATCTCAAAAGAATCGCACGTCACAATAACCACTCCATTGTTAACCATTATTAAGCAAATACGCACCTTTATACCAGACTCGGCTTTCTGGTACCAACTCTTCCGTCTCTTGATAGTGCCCGACATTTCTGCGTGGTATTTCTCGACGTTTCACCTTGCGTAAACTGTATACATACCACCGCGATACGAAAAACACGACTATCCATGCACTTTCACGGTATATAAAAACAAACCAAAAGTTCACACTCGCTCCGGCTCAAGTTCATTATCAATAACCCGCACGGTTGATAGTTATCGAGAAATCGTTCAATTCGATTTTTACACAGCACGTAAATTTCCCACAGATCGTTTTCAGGATCGACTCGACCTCGCGAGCTGCAAATTCAATAACTGACGCGGCTCTTTAGCCGACTTCGTTGAAAATATCTAAAATATAGAATAAAAGGTTTCTCTGGAGGTGGCGCAACACGTAACTGACTCACATGGAGTCGTGTGAGTCTACGTTACTGTAATTGGATCGTATTTCAATGTGCGTGCGTACAATTCATCTAACTCGTGCGGAAGCCGGTGTGGTACTGTACTATTTTACCTCCCGTGCGAGAAGACGAGCGTGTGGAGTCGGCATAATACAAGTAGTAACCCACCGTACATGGGGATCAGCCATGTGTGTGATTTGTGTATTTGAATAGGTAGTTAACATTGCTGGCTCATATGTCACCAAGAGTAGGGATACAATGCGTGTATGTGACCTATGTGCTTATGTCGACTTGAACACACGTGCTATATATGCGGGTGACTGATATTACGCGCGTCTAGTTATGTGCATACATATTTAATGCCTTGATAATTCAAGTAGCGGTCGACTGAATATATGAAGAAAATTTATGAAACAATTAAGCCAACCGTGCGACGAGCGCGTTTGTTATAACCATAAAGTAGAATCTTTGGTTACTTTCAAGAGCACTGACGAATTCTTAATACATTCAATTATTCAGTTTTCCATCGAATGCTCATAGTAAGTACGCCCAATTCGCTGCGTTATCGCGTTCCACTATACTTTTGTCTTTTGCCACTGACGCTTGCCATTCGAGATTAAAGAGCTTATCTTATCGTGCCGATAGAGTACAGAGATTTCGTTAATTAGTAACTCTCAGTGTCGGCGAACTGAATATAAAATAAGTATATCGTAAATTATTCACTTTTTTTAAAATTTTTTAATCGTTAACGAAGGTAGCGTAGCATTTCCGTGAAAACGAAAGTAAAGCGTTAGGTCCGACATTCCATTCGTTTTCGTGTACCGTATTCGCAAAGAAAACATTTTATTTCGTAGCCCATGACGTACGGCCTCCATATGGTCGGTACTTCAGGACAAAGTAAGTTAACCGCATTGAGTCACTGAATATTTACTCAATTTACAAACGGGGCGCCGTTCGCCATAAAATGAATCGGGGGATGTTCACCCTTCGCATTAAACAAATAAGCCAAACTCCCTATTCAGCTCTCGAATAATGGGGAAGACATAAATTTAACCGTTCCATTGATAAGCAGAAAGAACGTTCCTCTTGCTTCTTTGACGTTTGTGCATCAGGACTGGGGGCTACCGAACAGGAAAACCGCCCTAATGCACTACCCACTTACGAACCATTCAAAGGCAATTCAATAAACCCTTTCGTAGAATTTTTTAATGCCATACCCAGTCGTACGCTACTGAATAGCCTGAAAGATTGATAAGTCGATCCAAAACAACAACAAAATATATAACTTTTCTCCACGTTTCCAGCTTTTTCACGATTTCTCTTTCTCTCTATCGTCACGCGCAACAATCCGTATGAACAATTCGTACGAACACAAACTTTTCACGCTTTATCCAACAATGTTGAACATTCCGGGGCTCGCGCTAACCCTAACAAGAAGAGAGAAGCTTAACGGTGCTAGACTCCAGTAACGCGCGGACGCTGGTACCAGCAGAATTACTATATCGAACTTGGTATATTCAGACCTGCGTAGTGTGTTTTTCATGATAAAATAACCCATTGCGAAATGATTGCTGATAAGGCGTGTTCGAGTGTACATACATGTACGTATATCTAACCGTTACTTCGAATGCACTGAGAAAGTAGTGGTGATACGATTCGTTAAATATCGACCTTGAAAGATTGAATTCGTCTCATCGAAAAAGGTATTTTCTTACAATTACGTGATGCAGCTCATATAAACATAATATGCCGGTTTCACGAAGACTGACGTATCGTATTACGTGAAGACAATAGCGCAAAAAGTTTCAAGTGTAAAGTCAATAGACACAAATACTAATAAAGTTAGATTGCCCAAGTTCCGTATATACTGTAGTAGGTATTGAATATAGTCGACAAAGAGCTTCATATAGGATAAGATTCGTACAAGGTTTTATTGATGAAAAAAAAAAAACCTATTGATGATAAGCTACAGTGCGATATGTAATACTATTTCATTTGGCATTACTGTTATCTTCTCTCATATTATCCTAATAGTACTTTTCAATTACGAAGACTCGAATAAACAAGGGCGTAGATCACGACTTTTTCTTTCTCGAATAACGCAACAGTTGACAACTTATTAATTGCACTATTGATGGATTCGCTTCACACGAGCGTGATGACTGCGCTTTACGGAAATCTCGGTAACCAATACGTTTTTCATTCAAATACAAAAAATATTTATGTACTCGAATTCGTTTTTTTTTTTTTTTTTTTTTTTTTTTTTTCGTAGAATTTTTCTACAGTACTTCCCTTAGGTGCGTTCAGCAGGATAAACGATATTTTTTGGTGGACGCTCGATAAAAAAAAAATATGATAAATAAACAATGAGACCAAGTACTAATTTTTAAAACCGTAATATCGTTGGTGCTCACTTACGTCATAATCATATTCGATTCAACCTATGACATTTATTCTTCTTTATTATTGTCGCAATCTTGTCGCACGTAATACTTCTTCTAATTACAGCGTCAGGACAGTGCAAAGACCTCGCAAGACCTACGCAGCAATTGCAATAGCGATAACTCAAAACAAGTTTGTTCGGCGAATGACTATGATGAAACCAAGCGTGCTACTAAAATGACAGGTTCAACGAACCATCTATAATTCTAGGGGAATAACGGGGAAAGTTTTCTACGAGAAAAATCGACTTCTGCCGCCCTTCCTTGTAATCGATTGGCATTCAATCTCAATTGATAGAAAATAGAAGAGCAGCAACGAAAATAAAGGAATATTAGTCAGATTCACACAGATCGATAAAAAAATTGTGGATCCGTATATTCCCAGATCTTGAGTGAATGGCAACGCTACTTTGGTCAGGTATAAATATAAAAAATTACAGTATATTCACTCTTCTTACAATTATACATATAAGAAGTGAGAGCACGACAAAGCTCGATACTTAAACATTCCATTTTCATTGTTACGGATAACATTCAAAATTTAAATTCGTATGACAGTTGACATTTTCTGGTCCATACCCAATCGTTAACCTACCGTTACATCACACTATACTATAATTTCGGCAAGCTACTTTGGCCGTCGTCAATAAGTATTATAATTGACCATAAAATCGATATACCTTGTGTCGAAGAAAGTACCTGAAATAGCAACGTCACACTTGAGTCGCGACGTATCTGTGGCGTTTCGAAAAATTAAATCGTGCAGGGAAAGCAGAGAGTCTGTCAAGAAAATTTTTGCGAAGCCGACGTAAAGAGTGCCGACAGATTGTATTAAGTAGATTATATTTATAGCGTGCAAAAATAAATATCCCTTCTGACGTTATGACGGACAACGAAAATCTTGGTGATTTTTAAGAATTATACGTAAAAAAAAAAATCTTTCTTCAAGGAATTAAACTGCTGCGTCTTGCGCAACTGATTACAGAAGTACGCGAGCTACGAGGAGAGTTAAGAAATTGCGAATGAGTAACTAAGGGAGAAATCCCGATGAAGAAAGAGACTATAGGTAGGAAGTCTCGTAAAAGCTAAGCAGGTCGCTGGCTCGTAAAGATATAAAAATCCGCAGGGTAATGTTGGCAATACAGGTTGAAGAATTGAAGCACACCGTTAGGTTGTCTTACGCATCGTCTCACTTGGATCGGTTCACTGGGCATGATCTTTCGATCTTCAATGGCGGAGATCGTTAATCGCGATGTGATCAGTGCTCATGATGTTGAACATTCATAATTTATATGACGAAATATAAAACAATGATCGCTTAAAATGATACAGCGCTTATTAGCTAGAGTTTATTTGCGCAACGGGGTGTTAAATATTTGTAAATATATTCTATAGTATATTAACTCATTATCAGAGTTATTATATTGAGACAACAACGCCCTCGTGCTTCATAACAGTTGAAGAGAATGTCGTTGATATTAATAATAACAACAACAGACTGCAACTTCTCGAATTTTGTATAGACGCTCTCGTTTCTCAAGGAAATATGTAGATCTTCCGGACGTAACAGCTCGTCGTGATAATTCATTCATTATATTCGTATGTTTGATGTACATTTCATTCTATTTTGTATTTACGGTTCTTGCTTTATCGCAACAGTTGTTTATACTAGGCTACCTTATCTAAACGTAAAACTACTCCGATTTCCTCTTCCTGTTGTGCGGTGAATGCTGCTTTCTCGAATTAAAAATTGGATACAGTTAAAAAACAGTTGTAATCACTAGCGTGAAATCGTTAAAAAAAATTTGTATGTAATTGAAAAAATTAACATATCTTCAGTATTAAGTAATATTTTATGTTTTACATTAACATCACATCTGTCAAGGATTATGGATATAAATGCACAATCTACTTCTGAATACATGTATGTATTTGACGCATTGATAATAAATAATAAAATGATAACGATATTATTTAGAGCAATGTTCACAGTCTGATAGCGATAGAGACGTATAATTTTTTAACTTTTACATTATTAATCTAAATTAATCTTTATATAGACGTGGTGACTGCCGCTCCCTTCTTTGATATTATATAGAATATATTTTCGATGCTTGAAGGGTTTCATGTTAGACTCTTAGAGGACATAACAGTTCATTGCTATGAACATCAGGCGACTTGACCAATTTTGACATGTTATTAGCTCATGAGACCGTGATTATTATCGGAACTGAATTACTAATGCTTAATAAGAAATCTATCCACGTCCAAAAAGAAATTATTCTCGTGGTGTCCCGCTACTCCTAGCTGGCTCACAATATATTTTCCTAGGACACTTAGTATATGACCCAGGACACAAATACTGTTATATCTTATTATGCAATTAGAATATATTTTATGAGTATAATAAAATTATAAATTACACAAATAGATATATAGAACTTATGAGAATTATATATATCATTTCTGTACTCCAAATAGTAAATATTGTATATATTTTATACTTACAAATCCGCTCGATGCTTTATCTTTTCTGCTGGTCATCTTTTGATTTATCACTGTTATCCTTCTTGATACATTTCCTTATCCTGGAAAGAAATTTCTCTTTGAAATTAAGTGTCTGTTTGTTTTTACATTACTTATACTCATTTAATTTGAAACAGTTGAATGCGAAAAATTTAGTTTACCAATTTACACTTTTCATAGAACTTAAATGACAAGTCTGTCAGCTGTTTTAAAACACACAAAAGAAGTATATTTAATACAAGCAGTACTGAGAAAATAATTAACTCCAAAAATAGATAGTCTGCACAGCTGAACGTATGTTCACTGTTGTATATTTTATACTCAAGTTTTGACTAAACGTGCAAAAATTCTACAGTACAATATAAAATGAAAAACATATAATAGACTTTATATTTCTCCTAGTGACTTTAAAAATATGTAGTCGAGGATTGAAAATAGTATAGTTTCTGAAATAATAATTATAGGAACTGTGAAAACAAATTTTAATCATTTTATAATATAATATTATCTTATCAACATGTACACTCTGAGGGAGATGATAAAGATCAATGAACCGAAAGCTTTAAAAGACAGGGTTGTAAACTCATGAAGCATTGAGTATGGGCTCTCTAAATTTAGAGGAAATCTAACAGGTGATATTTAAAGGAGCTGTTGCTGCACACGGATATATCTTAAAGCTATATTTAAATGTATAGTGCTTTTATGAATGAAGCCTAACAAACTTATGTGATCTTGACCTAATACAGTACCAATCGTAATACAAATAATACCTAATACCTGAAAAATAATAACAAATACCATTTCAAATCATATTATTCCTAATATTTGTATGTACTACTCCATAATGACCGTAATCATACTTGTATTATTTACAATACGATATTCACACAACAAAGTCCATGATCTTCTACAATCATAATTTCTAAGTAATCTGACCAGTGACAATAAAAATATACTTATAAATTAATTATAATACTCACGGTTTAAATTTAAAAACAGACTGAATAAATTTCATATTCTTTAGCAAGTACGCCATATACATATTAAAAACACAGCACATTTAATGGCATAATTAACTTGAGTTTGAAAGATTAAAAATCAACCATGCTTTTAAAATAATTTCTAAACAGTCAGTACTACATTAGTGGTTGCGAGTTCTACTTTAAAAAGAAAAATTTGAGAAAAATAGAACTAAAACCTAACCAAGAAAAGAACTTAGCGGATTCTGAAGCTGAAATAAAGGAAATGTGTACGGTGATTAATCATATTTACCTGAATATATTATGTGTCTTGTTCACGACACTCGTTTATACATCCATTTACACAGAACCATACACAAGAAACGTTTTATAAAATGTTCACATGGAGCACAACGTGAAACTTTTTGAAAGAATGAGCCGCTCCAAGATACAAACTGACCGGAAAGCAGTCGAATAATTTGCGATCCACTAGACGGTTGAAATGACCTTTTAATGTAAAAATTTTCATTTGACTCAGAGCAACGCTTACTCCAAGGAACACATCAAGAAATACAAAGAACCAAACCTTTAACCTATCAATAGTTCAACATGAAATACTAACTAAACTGACCACTGAACTTAAAAAATGGTATCGCTTGCAAAATCCCGTCTACAATTGAATTGAAAATACCCGTTACCACTCGTTCCACAAAACCCGTGTCACCCGATGCGACACGTGAAGGAAGGTAGCTAGGCGTTGGAGCACTTCCGCCATCTCGCAGGGCAGAAACAAAGCTTCCTTATCGGTTGATACTTTCAATACTTTTTTGATAACAAATTACTATAAGAGCGTATTCTTTCTGATGTGAAACATCTAATGGCGCGTTCCGCAGGGAACAGAATGTAAGACGCCGTATTTTCAGGCTAGCACTGAAATATAGGTATACTGGAATGCATACGCTGTAATCCTGCGGTAACCAGGGTTACCTCGCTATTACAAAATTATTTTAACAATTGATATTTCACATCTACCAGGCGTCCCACAACGGCTCATTTTTGCTTATTATACATATAGCATTCTATGTATAATTATTGATAAGAAAACTGTCAATAATTCTCAAGAATGCGGATATAGTTATTATATTAATGTTAAACTGTCGGTTCATATTTATTAATGTAATATGCAATTATTACAAAATTATTTTACAGGCATCGACAGTTACGATTTCTGAATGTAAAATGGATGTTTTGTAACCACGAGATAATTTTATTGTACTTTAATGGAACAAAGCTGTGCGATTTAGTTTATATTGGAATATATAGAATATTATTGATATAAGGTTATATTCCGTAATATAAGCACGGTTACGGCCATAAATTTCCAGTCATTACTTCAACTGATTTCTGTGTTCAGTAAGAATCTGTAAATGCAATTCGTTTAAAATTGATAAACGCAACCTTGATTGAATTATGGAAAATATCATAATATTCTACGTGAGAACAATTTTAAAAAGTTTTATAGGACAAAAATTAAAATTTTTTAAATCTACCCTTAAAGATCCTTTCTAATTAATAGTGGTATTGCAACGAAGTTTAACGAAACTCCCGACACTATACTTTATGAGACATTTGACTGTATTTACCGCTGAAAAGAAACGTATGCAACGCCATCTAGGAAAGGGTTCGTCATTTATTATTAAAATGGCGGCAGCGTGCATGGTGCGGGTCAGTACAAATTAGTTTCTTACAGTTCCTTGTGATTGGTTGGCATAGAGTGATCAATCGATCTATCGCATGTGAAAACTATCCTGAAATTTAATGGAGTTGCTGTCTTGTTAACGTGTTTAAATTGTATCTTATGCGATAAAGTAATTAGAAAATCTCTGCTGAAAAAAGGTTAATTATACCACGAAACTCGCGATGGCCGACTCGTCGTATGAGAAAGGATTAACAGAACTCTCAAAGATGAAGGTAAACTTTAGTTTGAATTACACATGTTCGGCAAATAGTTGATCATGCTAACCTTAAATTTGTACATTACTTCAGTTAATGCTCAGTAGGATGGTAATTTAATACAATTGAAAAATGCCCTTTCAATACTTTTTATGCAATTCTGGGAAAGAACATTGTTTACTTATATATTATGCAATAAAATATTGAAATTGATGTAAATGATTAACATGGCAATACTTTTCTGTAAACTATAATTCTATTTTAACAGTATAAACATATAAATCACTTTATCATTGGCAATAGTATACGAGAAAAAAATTCATTGCTTTTTATTAATTGAACATTTGATACTCAAGTTTTTGGATTTTAAAACAGTATTTCAAATACCAACAAAAAATATACTATTATAATTAAAAATTAATATATTATAATTGCAAAACATTACAAGTTATTAAAGTAATTTATGAAATTTAGTATTTGAATGCAAATCATAATTTTATCTTATTTATGTGATGCTGAAGTGTGTTTAATTATGTAGATCCATAAATATAACATTGGCTATATAGCTTTATATTATGAAAAACATTTATAAAAAATATCAATATGTATGAGTTTTGTCGAATTTTATTAAAGTTATTAAATGTGTATATTGTAGGCTATGTGGGTATATAAAATATGCTGCAAGAAACAGTGTAGATTAATTGATAGTAGATATCTATAAAAACTTTTTATATAGCTATGATTAGACATTGAGAACTGATGTCAATAATTAAAAAAACTACAATACTGGTCTAATTGCATTGATAATAAATAACCGCAATTATTACATTTGCTGATAATAATTGATTATATTTTACATCAGTAAAATTTCAATGGACAATAACAGAATGTCAAAATAATTTATATAAAAAAGCAATAAGTGAATTCTAAGATTAATTCAAATGAATAAGACATAATAATGTATCGCAAAGCTAATATTCATTAGAAAAAAATCTATATTATTATTTAAATGCTTTTCTATAGCAGTAACAGAAGATATCTACTGCACAGCTATGTAAATTTTAAGATTAAGAAATTCAATCAAATTTGATATTGATTAATAGTTTTTTATGGATTTTGTGAAAACCATTAAAGTATCAATTATATATGTATTTCTTCTCTTCGTAACACGACTTATAAAAGCAAGCCAAATATGTAAAGGTTGCAGATTTGAAGGCTGAATTAAAACGTCGTGGATTATCAACAACAGGAAATAAAACTGAATTGGTAGAAAGACTTCAGTTGGCAATACACGGAGGTATGAATTTGAATGATAACATTATCGTAAAAATATGTAGTTGCAATATATACATTTTTTATTCTACTTAACAGATTCTACTTTGTCATTGGATGAAACTGCAGAAGAAATTTTAGATGAAGATGCTGTGCTTGGGGTAATTATCATATCACTTATTATACAAATAGCAATTTTCCAAAGAATAATTCCATTTTATAATATGAATCAAAAATTTAACGTATTTGTTTTTATTAAGTGAAACAATCTGCTTAATTTTCATGCAGGATGAGGAAATTGAAGAGCTGTCTAGTAAACCTGACTCGCAAGAAGTAACGGAAAAACGAAAACTATCAACGGACAGTAACGTAGGAAATCCAAAAAAAATTGTTCTAAATCGTAATCCTATTATTGAAGAGATTCAAATTGATCAGAAAAAAGAAAATGAAAATGATTCCAAAAAGTCAGAGAGTGGAGCGTCAGAAAAGAAAGTTATTAAATTATCCCAACTTGGTGTCAAAGAGGTAAGAAACATTTTTCTTTTATATACTCTATGTTTACTTTAAACATTAGGGAATCACAATTTCTTTATACTGTTACCACTTATTTTTTGCAAATGTGATATGAATGTCATACTTATAGGTATATTGACAATGATAAAGACATTTCCTCCAGCTGTTGAAAATTGTATAATTTTTAAATGGCAAACTAGAAACTTGCACTAAATCATGACTTTAAAAAAATAAATACATTTACAAAGCGTTTATGAAATATTTTTTTAACAGCGATTGGAAATGCGAGCAAAGAAATTTGGCGTGCCCCTCTCAGAGTCTGCAAAAAAGGAAGCTCGGTCAGCTAGATTTAATACCAACAATCAGAATAATAAATCAGCTGCTTCTGTCAATACACCTGTGGTAAGATTACTCTCGCGTTTATTAACACATTGACAAGAATATAATTAACTAATATCTATATTCTCCTTTGTTTTTTATTTTTTATTAAAATTTATTTTTCTTAGATTCACATTGTCTCGTATTCATTCTGAAACTTATAGTGAAATGATCAGAATAAGTTATAATCAATGTATTTTGAACTTTACAGCATACAACATACGATGTACTAAAAAAGCGAGCAGAAAGATTTGGTGCTTCAGTTTCAACGTTAATGGAGAAAGTAAGATTTTCCATAACGTTATAATAAGCGATAAACTTGTTACTTTTAATGATAATGTAAATATTTTTACACTTTTACATATTTATCATTTATTTTGTTTGTTATTTAGGCGGAACTGGAAGCAAGGATAGAAAAGAGGAAAGCAAGATTTGGTGAAGTAAAGCCTGTCGAGAAAGTATTCCAGAACAAAATCAAAATAGTGAAATGATATTCAGTTTTATATACCAAAACAGTGCTTTAGGTTAAGATTAGTGTTTTAAGGTCTTCAGCATTGAATAAACTATAATCTCCGTCGAACACAATCGCCATAATTATTAAAAACAAAATTCACTTTAATTCCTACTTAAAAATGTGTTTTAAAATCATAAATCATTTTGATTCATTGATCATTATTCATTATAAAATAAAAGTTTTAATGTAACTTGTCTTTTTTACGCATCACTTATTATTAACGTTGCATATAATGTCAAATCAAGGTATCGTGAATGAAAATGAATAATTTCATTTGTATTTTACACTTGTTCTTAAATAATATATTAATTATAAAACGAAATTTACACATGACGAATATCGCAAATAATCTATTCTCGACTATACAATCAAATAGAAGTGAAAAATAAAAATGACTAAATTAATAAAGTAACTTTTATTACATATCCCCGATCGCTAATAATGAATAGATACTACCTCTTAATGGAGTATTTTTTTTTTTTTTTATCAATTACCAAATTAAGAACAGATGCAAAAGAATTGAAGTTACATTACTAAAATTGTCCTGTGCGCATTGGAATGAAACGTTCTATAAATAAAAACGCTCTACGTGCAGAAAAGCAAGAAATAAATTAGCTTTGGAAATGAGAAGCTAGGCACGACTAAGATCGATCGCCGAATGCTGCATCCAAGTTATTTATTACATAATACGTGTATAAAATGTCGAATGTTCAAAGTTAAAGTGAAGATTAACTATGATATTTTATTGACCACATAATAATAGGGAATGTAATAATGACATTCCTATTGAAAATTGATGCGATAAATATAAAAAAATTAATTTGATTATTGTCTTATTTTGGGGTGCACATTTATCATGTGTACATACATGTGCATCCTAAAATCAGTCAGTCAACCATGCTGTACACGTGGCTTTATGTGATCTGACAGATAATTAAAATATCCGAAATTGTCATTATTTGATTTATGCTTCTAGGGACTTAAAATTATAATAGACAAACAATTGACGGTTCAAAATTATCTGGTAAGTTGTAAAACTATATTACACGAACAGTGCATACATGTTGGTAGGTAGTAGCTGTTATTCTGAATTCGACTGTGCTTAATTCGGACAATAAAACTCGATGGATATTGATAAAATATTAATTAGCTGTATTTATTTGTGACTGTGTACGTTTAACGCTTTCTTTCCGTAAGGACTGTATTGATATTTTTTTTTCAATTAACAGTGATCATACGTATGTTAGTCAACTATCGCAGCGTTGGATTTTATTCATTTGTTAAATAAACCAATGAAGAAACATGACTATTGGATTACTGTTGTGCTTATCATGAAACATGGAATACACATTTAACAATAATAGTGAAACGCTAATGGGCATTCAGTCGATATTCGTTCGTCATTTATAAGTCATGTTTACGAATCAGGTAAAATCATTCGCTTCCTAATACGAATCCATTGATGTTGAACGATACTGTATTAAAAAACTTAATAAAAATCGAATATGAAAAAAAAAAAACAATATCACATTTGCATTCATCACTATTTAACGTAACATATAGTATTTCAAAATATCGTCGACCTTAAGGACAACAAGTGTACAAGTTTGATTTGTCACGGTTCTATTAAGATCATCGAAACTCTTATTTTTTAGCGCAAGTTTGAACGCTGAATGCACGACAGAAGGAAGTTTCTGTGGAAAATAGAATTTTTCTTCCTTCGTAACTGCATCGTGGCTCCCACAGTGCAGTTTCGCGGCCATAAGTCAAAAGCAAACAGATGGTAATCGAAGACAAAAGTAGAATATTTAAAAACAAAGCATATCAATATTCTGTTCTATGCAACTGTGTTTACGATATATTATGTAATCTTTCAGGTTTCAATGTCACAAAACGATTCTCTCAAGAAGATTAGTAAAATCATTGGCCTTTCAAGTGTAAACATGGAAAACGATAAATACAGTTTAATGCGTGCTGTATTTTAACAATGGATGAATCTTAGTACCATTTCAATATGCGACCGTATGACGTCGCAAGTAACGAAATAATTTCCCACGTTAAAACTAGAAAAACAGTGACGTATATAGTACTTGAACTGTTGACATCTTGGAATATAGTAACATTGAAATAACTGACAAGCACATATATTTGATAAAGACAGAAAATTATGACTTGATTCACGCTTGTCAAATAATTTCACATTTGCATTTCATTGGTTAACGTTAAGCAGCGCTTATTCCTAGTAAGTTAACTTTCTTTTTAAATCTTGTGCCTCGCGCAATTGCGAGAGAGGCTCGTCAACGAAATTTTATTACTTTAAAATCGTCAAACGGAGATTCAAAATAACCGCGTTTTTCATTTCGTTTACTCACAGCTTTCGAAAAAAATCACTAAATCGAGAATGCCTTAACTGTCAGTTTCATACCACAAATATAACTTCTCGGACTTTATTCATATTATAAATATAAACCGGCAGAGGTTTGGTCTTTTCTGCCAACATGGAACAACTCGTTATATCGATTACAACAGATAATGTAGGTACACGAACCCTGATGGGTTTAATCGAAGAATACATTAGATTTATGGCGAATTTTCATGAATATTTCGAATATTTCCTTTTGTCGAGTTTCCATGGTGAATCCTTTTAGGCCTACAGTAAGTGCGTCTGATGGAGCGACGCTGTCACTTTCTTGCGTCTCGAATTTAAATCAAGAACAAAGTCATTCCCGAACGTTATTTATTTTGGCCTAAGTCCACCGATTGCGGTGGATAAAGTAAAATTTGTTGCTGTCGGAAGGCTGGTGGGACTTAAAAGCGGTGCTGGAATATCACCTACTCCAGTACTACTCACAGCACTGCTTTCACTCTTGTAACGGATGTTGGTATACTCCCGGCCCAGTTGTAACGATTTCTGTAATGCAAAATGACATTGTAACAATCAGTATAGCAATTTCTCCTAGTAAATGAATAATCATTAAGTCGTTACACTACCTGTTCAGCTTGCATACGCTGAGACACAGTCTCGATGTAGTGCAGAACAGCAAGGTACACGAACTTGTACTGAGCTTCAGTCTGTACCATTCCGGATCGTTGAGAACGTACCCTTTGAATCGTTCGCTGAATATCGATTTCGCAGTCGAGTCCTAGCGTAAACAAATAAATAACAATTAGTATTCCTTAAGTTTACACTGAGTATTGTCATTGTCCGTTCATTATGTGATATTGCTATATGTTCTGAGCTCTAATTACCATGTCGTTTAATTTGATCTAGGATCATGTCGATGACAACAAAGGTACCAGTACGCCCAATGCCAGCGCTGCAGTGTACAAGAATCGGTCCTACTAATGGAGGTTTTGGTCCATTTGGAGAGCTTTGATTAGTCATTGCAGCAGCTATCGATTCCTGCCTTGCATTCACGTCGTGAAGAAAATTTAAAACGCATCCGGGGTCCGACGGTACTCCGTGATCCGGCCATGCCTATTATTTATTTTTCATTAATAAAATTGTCCATAATATATCGATAGAATTAATTAAATCTAGTAATCGTTAATGAAACAATAAGAATCTAAAAAGTTACATTTAAATATGACAAATATCTTATGGATAAACTTTTGTAAAAATAAACTTCAGATTAAGAAATGCATCATGAGAGTAAAAAGAAGATAACTATGATTAGACGTATATCTAATATGCAAAAGTACTTGAAAATGATAATGGAAAATCCTTCTAGGCTCAGGAAAGTTTGGCTTTGTTCCTTGTAACAGGAATTTACGTAGAGTATAATCCGCTGTCGAGGTACGCCCTAATGCATGTACTTTCCATTCTCCGTATTCACTGATTTCTCCTTCTTCCGGCCAATAGCGAGCACATTTATTCTAAAAAAAAAATACCATGATTTTTAAAGTCATTCGGTTATTGATTAGATGAATGGTTTGCACACGAACCTTTCCTCTTTCCATTTCTTTGGTGGTCATAACGATCACTCGAGTATTCTCTTGGTACACCATATGCCAAAAATCTTGTATAGTATTAGGGAGACATCCTTGGGTGGCAATATAACACTTATTAAATGGTCCAGTGTCTCCGGCACCACTAATTATAGAACCCGATCCATCATCCTCTTTGTTCTAAATTGTCATTGTTAATCAACTATTATTACCCCACGCATTAAACTGCATGTATTAGACATATCTCATACTATTCTACAATGAGAGTATCATTGGTATTATAATTGTAATTTACGTTACTCACTCTGATGTAATTAGCATTAATATAATCAGCTCCTGGAACGTTGGGATCTACATCTAATAGTCGTACTCTAGTATGGTCAACTGAAAATACGATCATTAATATTATCCGCAAAATGAATAATGTTTGTAAATTAGACTCAGTAATTAATAAATAATGTAATTATAATTATACTTACAAGGTAAAATATTTTTGTACCGGTTCTTCGCCCGATTTTCCGGTCTCAGACCTTCCTTTCGGGAAAACAAATGTCGGCACTCGAGTTGCTGCAATGATTCAAACTCTTCCCAAAATCCAGCCTTCCCTTTTCCACGTCCCGCACCAACACTGTCATTTCCTGTAGCTCCATTCCAACACAACCAACCATTTGAACAACCGTTTTCCTTATGAAGTTGTCTCACTCTACTTTCAATGCCACTGGCATTTATACGGGTCGCATTAAACGGTTGCCTAAGTGTTAACATAATTTTAATTTGTTACAATAAATTTTTTACACACTGTCCACTCTGGAATATTTCCAGTGAAATCGTGAAGTGTATAATGAAAATACAATGTTTCAATAGAACTCAATTTTTACTGTTAAACAATATTTGATACCTGAATCATGATACAATGAAATACTATTTTTATACAGCATTTGTGTAACAAAATTAAGATAGATTTAGCAAAATGAAAAACAAAAGGGAATTATAATAAATAATGTGTTAGACACTCACCGTAGATGAACGACACTCCCACTCGTTTCTACCATAGGATTACGTTTATAATGCTCTATAAGGTCACTCAGACTGTCGAACTTTTCACCGCCTCCGACATCATATTTATTATCCTGAAACAGAGGGAAAAAAAAGTAATAAATTGTAAAAACAATGTAAACAGTATGATCGATAATAATTAAGCTACGCTTATAATTATGTATTGCTATGTTTGTCAAATAATAGGAACTGTAATTAACCTGTGATCGTATCATGACGTGAGTTACACGATCGTCAGTGCGTACGGACAACACGAAATCACCAGGTTTACTTTGGGATTCACGAACAAGAAAGGAGCCGTTCTTGCCTCGCTCTAACATCAGTCGTTCTGCTTCCTTAGCTGACAAATGGCCATGGAACCACCTTCGTGAAATTGTACGACATAACATTTGCATGAAAATTAGAAAATTCATAACAACAAAAAGAAAAGTAGAGTCTAATGTAATATGGTAATAGTTGTGATGGAATATCGTTTGTTATTTTACAGAGCATTAATGTAGTCCATAACTGTTTCACTTTTATACATTTAATATACCTTTCAGTTGTTGGATCGGCACAATTCAGAGGATACTTTAGTTCAATCACTTCACCATTCTTCTCACGCAATTGTCCATCATTTTCCATATAGAACTGGACAAGTTCTGATAATGTAGCAAACTTTTCACCACCATATAGATCATAAAAGTCTCCTGTATTTTGAATCTTAATGTGGGTCACTTCTCCATTCCGTCTGCAAGTTGTATCATTGTTATTAAATTTGGATTTACATTTGCTAATAGAAATGAAAAACAATACATAAAATAAATAAAATCTAATGTAATGACAAAAAAATTTTAATTAAAAAGACATGCAGTTGCTTACCTTACTGATAATGTAAAATCACCAGGATTGGAGGAGCTAGGGCGTGCCAGGAAGGAACTATCATATCCACGTTCCATTAATAATCGCTCGGCTTCTAAACCTGATATGTTGGGGTGGAACCATCTGTAAATATAAATAATATATGCTGAATTAATATTACAATAAATTGAATTGCATAACAAAAAATGAATTTGCTATGTAATATATATCATATCATAAATACATATGCAGATTCAAAAAGTACTATATCCTTCTTTCCACAGAAATTGAAGCAACAGCTTACTTATAAATATAATACTTATTTTTGGAATAGAATCAACGATTAATAATTTTTTAAATAAATAGCTAACAAATATAATTTCTACTTTGACATACAATCTAAAGATTGACATAATTCTAACAATATGAAAAAATTCTTTATATCATAATCAAATAATATCTGATTATTGTATACCAAGAGAATCCAAAATATTTAATTAATTCATTGTGCCATCCTAAGATAATTCTTTCTGATATATTTTCTCCAGCAAAATTTCTATGTTTGTAACAAAGTATTACATGATTATCTCTATGGAATATTCTTGTGATGTATGAAATTTGCCATAGTTAATTGCCAAGTAATAATAATACTTAACTGCTACTAAAATAAAATAGAAATTATTTAAAAGTACCAGTTAACAAGTAGACTGTAACGACTACATTGTTGGACTATTCACATTCCTCCAAATGTTATATACTTTATTAGATACAATACCTAACAATTCTATCCTTCATATGTATAACAATTCAAATAATGACAGTTGAATTGCAGTTGTTAAAAAATGACTTAACGTGTGGTTGGATCATTTAATGGCTGCAGTGGTTAGAAAATTAAAGGCATGCTGCACATCAAGAACAGCATATCCATTTTCGGTTTTACATATAGTCAGTATTTCTTAGTACCTAACAATGATATGTACATGGAGAAAGCTCTAACAGGAAAATCTTTATGGTTCGTTAGGTTAAATGTTTCTTTTCATTTTAACTAGAAATGACAGTGAGTTGTACTATCAGATTAAACACGTAGAACTTACGTTCATATTTCCTCGAACTGCACTCTGACATTGACAAGAAGTAGGACTGTTCTCCAAGTGTCCATGAATTATAATAATTATATATTTTTTTATATAAGTAGAAAACGCGTCTCACCTGCGAGATGCCATGTCGTGATTACAATTACAACCACTTGGCAGTCAACAGATCATGTCTCATCGAAGATTCGAAACGGAGCTCACAGTGTCAGTAAATTGTAAGCCGAGGCTTCACTAGCCACTGACACCGACCTGACATTTTCACTTTTAACGAAAACAAAAAGTCAAAGGCTCTACAAATGGATACTACCGTTGTTCGTTCGGAACTAAGAAACGATTGCAAATGTGTCCTAAGCAGTCCCAAGTATGTCACAGGCTACGTTTCCACTGGAATTGAGTTGAGATAAAATATGTGTTGTATATCTATAGAGTATGGTTACTATACTATACTATAGATATACAAACCATGTATTTCAACTTTCGTTCGACTCCGGTGAAAACGTAGCCACAGATTGTATTTCGATGGCATGCAATCTGCATATCGCTATCTAGGGATCCTAGAAAGCCAAAGAATCCCTAGGGAACTACATTAGGTCCGTTTTCGTTACCGATTTTCTGCACTTTTCAAAATGTGCAGAAAGTATAGGCAACGAGACAGACCTATTAGGTCTATTGTCCTAACTTGCTCGTTTGAAAAGTGCAGAAAGTGTAAGCGACGAGAACAAATATTTTATATTTTATGCATGGCGTGAAATTAACTATCGTTCTACATGTATGTACATAATTACTCGACATTCGTCAACTGTCGATCGATATAAATGTATGTAGTTTTTAATTTTAATATAGTATGAAACATTTGGCATATTAATCACCTTATGCACAATCATTGTTGCCACTGAACAATTTCTTATCGAGTACTACTTGCGAAGTCTGTGCCGAAAATCTTTTAAATATACTCTTATACTGGTAAGAAAGTCTAATATTTAGCGCCTTTAGTAACATAGAAGAAGGTTTAACTTTGAACTTAGCCCAAGTGACATTTTTGATAAACATATAAACCCTGATCTTCATTATGAATTGCAATTAGACTGTCGCTATTGTTATTTTAAATTACAAAATTACAAAATTATACTAAGCCCGATGATATTATTAGAGATGAGTAGGGAGATTGCCAGTGGGCCAATTTTCTTGAAATTAATTTTATTTAGGCATCGACGCGTCACCTGAGCGAAGGGCCCTCGAAGCACTTCCACGTTTTTGATTGGTCGACTATATATAGTAATACTACCCGTGAGAATCTGGAGTCCATGTTTGGCCATAGATATAGAAATATAAGGATGTAGCATAAACTGATATTTTGGGCAAGGGTCGTGAAGCCAAAATGTGGAGGGGGTAGTTCGTTGCAAAACCAATCACATCCAAGCTGACCTGTGCCTTGTTATGATTGGTTCTTCTTGTGCGTATAAAGCATCGACTTATAGCATGGACTACGCGATCCCTCCTTCAAACTCCTTGAAAAAATGTCCGCTTGAATAGACAAAGAGGGACTGAGGTAGCGGCCAATTGGGTGAATTGCAAGACCTGTATATAAGACCGTGGTCCTCCCCGTGCGCACTGCTTTATCTGAGCTTAAACTTTTTCAGAGACTGTACAGTATAGTCTATATGTCTAGTCTATGGGTGCTTTCCATTTACTGGCACAAGTTGACACAAGTCGACTTGTGTCGCCAAAAGTGCTTTCCATTTGATTTGTGTCGCCGTGTGTCGGCGACACAAGTCGACTCGGGAAGACTCTGCTAGAATGGTGAGTTTACGCGCAAATCTGTGTTCCATTTATTCGTTTTCGAGAGTCGGCATGAGTCGACACGAGTTGACACAAGTCGACACAAAAGTCATGTAAATGGAAAGCACCCTATATACAGAGACAGCCTGCTACACTGACCTGTGTCCTTGCCATCTCTTTCTACGCGACCCCCATCACTGCCGTACGCATTCCAGTATACCTAGAGGTCAGTGCGACAGAGTACGTTGCACTTTTAAGGTACTATTTCACGCATGCGACTGCGACAACTGTCGCGCGACGAAATCACGCTGATTGGTTAAAAATTGTATATAATACAATATAATTATAAGTATCATGCGGCTGATGTGACAACTTGCAGAGCGTCGCCATATTTCATAGACGCGACGGAATTCTTTACGTCAGCGTGATTTTGTCGCGCGACAGTTATCGCAGTCGCATGCATGAAATAGTACCTTTACATCACTGCGCTTCCTCCCAATATTAACCAATCAGAAGCAGGCGTAGTGTACCTTGGCACCCCGCTATAAACGGCTTCCACCCCGTAGAGTTGTGCTACATCCCGGTATTGCTATATCTATGCAGTGGACATCATAGCATTTCTTGTGAGTTAACCCACAGTGTTAACCTCAAAAGGTGTACAAACTGATACAAACAAACGCTGCCTTTGAAGAAAATTTTGAGTAAAATATGAGGAAAGCAGCAAAATCCAGAATACTAGACAACCTGCACAAAGGATTTGTTATAACCTGCATGGCTGTCACGTTGGGTGGAACTTTTTTCATCGGATACTCATATTTTAATTATATTATGTACACCCGGCCGGAATACCAAAGACAAAAATTGTTGTCTGAGGAAGAACTACTAAAAGAAGGAAAATCTACAGGAGATTCTATGAATGTACTTGCATCATAATATATATCGCTTCTGTAAATAGCTCATGTATGGAGAAACTGGTATCTTCTGCCTGTAACTCCAAAAGTCATTGTACAATGAATTTACAGCAATTATGACTGTTTCATTAAAACTGTTTTTAGTTCTCTATGTTGTCTTACATTAATATACCTGTACCTGATATAAAGTTTTTTTTTATTATAAGAATATGATAACAGATACATGCAAGCATTTATGTAACATTTAAATATAAATAATTTATTCAATTTATATGATAAAAATCATGTATTAGTCTCCCTTATGTTAAAAACTTTTTCAGGTACCGATGTTATAAAAATGAAAGAATAACAACATTAGAGGGGTATAAATCCGTCATACGAAACAAATGTATTTTAGTCAATTTTTTATTATATTAAGAAACATTAATCTTGATTTACATTACAGATGTATTAACCATTTATTATAAATTGTAATGAATATAGAAATGATGTATTTATAAATGAATATGATTACGAATATGCATTTGGGACAGTGTAAACCCTGAGCATTAGAAATCTTTCTGAGGAAAAAAAATATACAATGTTTGACTCAGTATCATCGAGATCTCTACATTATGTACAATACCTTAAAGATAGAATGTACAGTCTTAAATACAAATTTTTAATAACTGTACAGCACACAACATCACTATATATGTAATACATAGTAAAAACAAATAGAAATATTTTTGCATTTATCCATGTTGCGTGCATGAAATAACATATTTTCTTAATATAAAATTACAGATAATGCTATTTTAATTACAATGATTATCTATGGACAAGATTTGTTTGCAAAGTTGTATGCAAATGTTAAATTTATGTTTCCTTCTTCTGATTTAAAGCAGACTCACCATTCTACCTTGGAGGTAATGGATTAGTAGAGAAAATAAATATCCAGATTTACCAAGTTAGGGTAAATACCCAATAGCAAGTGTTCCAAAACAGAAAGCAGTAATAGTATCACATTTTTATCATAATGATAATTTCCAGCTTTATCGTAAATTTCATATCTTTCATTAAGTTCTGTTAGCAAAAGAAGCGACATTTGCTCAGCGTAAGTACGTATAAATATAATTTTATGACTCTTGCAATACCATTCAACGCGTGCCTATAATACTGTGGACTAATTTGAATAATGAAATCGAAAATAGTACGTCTTTAATTTTGTGGAAATTATTGCATATGAGTTTTGTACATTGATAAACATATTTAACGTCATTCATGTAATTCAAACGCTAATTCTTACGTTAGCATGAACAAAAAGGAAAGAAAAATTAAAACGAAAGGAGTAACTCTACGCTGTTACAAATTAATATTATAAAATTTGGTATCCTAAATAAACATCTTATATTTAATATTTACATTTGCTTAATACCAGGCTTATACGAATTTATGAACGAACCCAGCACTTGCGAACCTTTGTGCTGTAAGTGTCAACTAAAGTACATTCCTCGTATAATTATTATAAGTAGAACACAAATCGTAACGAAAATATTAATGCTGCAAAAAACATACGACATGAAGCAAGTATGATTTATTTTCAATAAAATCGTAAACGGTTCTAGGTCGATCACCATGAAAATGAATTTTATTATTTTGCACGCCATTTTTTATCTTATACTTTGTGTCGCAACGATTTGGGCCCTGCTTAAATTTTATATTCCATTATAAAATTACGAATGCATTTTTTGTCGCCTCGAACATATAACGGTGATGTATTGTGTCTTTACATAGTTTGTCAAAATTATTTTCAACCTTATTTACATCAATTTCCATATAAGATCAGAGACCGGCTGTCTTACAGTCACTAAAAGTTTTCAGCCGATCGTGAACTGTTGGATATGTACCGTCGTAAATTCACTGAATACAAAGGCGAATATTCCACAAATCTACGTATTAAGAGATAACGCTTGTAACAACACATACTTTTGAAACAACAGTCAGTATTTTATATTGGACGTATGTTCTGTTAATTTGTTGTTGCACATTGCCTTGATTTTTCTTAGAATTTGAATATCTATATAGCCAATGCTTCTAAGTGATATGAAAATATTATAATTGATAGAAATATCATTATTTTCAGACGTTAAAGATAATTTTGTTCACCGACTGCAGTGAGAATTCAATATAGCTGATAAGCCATTAAAAGAATTATTAAAAATCCAAAGTAATGTGACTAAGAAAAAAAATCTGTTATGTAATAAAAATTACAGCAGCGCCACTGTTTCAGAAAATGAAATCATATAAAAGAAATGTGTAGAGCTATACTTCTTCAGCCGATATAAATGTGAATTTACGAGATATTGCATTACGACGAATTTCTTGCACAGACCCTGTAGCCCCGAGGCTATGATGTGTTTTTTTTTTCACTTTAAGATACTAATATCTTAAATGAATAGAAATGAGTTAAAGAATGAAAGGGTTCACGAATTGTTATTAGTCGGTGGGACGGAATTAGACATAGAGTCTAACCGCATCGAGTCGATCCTGGCTACGATCTTCAATGCTGGTCCTAATTTGATGCTCATTGCCGACATTAAATGATCTTCTTTAAGTAACATTAAAGCCTGTCCATCTATTTCTTGTATCGCAAAGTCATCCGCATAATCCGCACAACCCGGTAAGCCACGTATAAACTCGCACACTTCGTTCACCTATTTTCCCAATTAAAATCATTAATATTATTTTCACGCACCAACCATCATTACTATAGCAACGATCTATAAGGATTTGTACAAAAAAAATTATAACTTACCGTCCACTTTACAGGATTCACCCGTGGAGTTAATTCGTCTACGGCCGGAGTAGCTATTATAGCAGAAATTGACTTTTCGTCTCCATTTTTCTTTGCCATGTCATTGGCATTATTGTGTTTTGTATCTGTCTCCATTTCCGTCCATTCCTTTTCATTTGTATCTCTATCTCTGTTTTCTTTCCTTTTGCTACAGAACAATTGATGATATTATTATAGTTACTCAAAAGTTCCTAATAACGACTAAATTTGAACATTGATAGACTGACCTCTTTGCACAAATGGCTGAACAGAACCTCTTATCCTTCTTGACCTTTCCATTTTGCTCCTCAATATGGTTGCCGCATGATTCACATTTCCCGGTTTGTCCCTCGATTCCATCAGTATCATTGGAATAATTAGGAGCATGTTTCTTTCCTAAAATAGTAATTAATAAAAACGATAAGTCACTTCACATGATACTTTATAATTCGGTAAGAAAGAAATAGAATTGGCGATTGTGTACTTTTCTTACTAGGAGGTTCTTCCTGTATATCCTTATCCGAGGATGATAAACCGTTCCGATTCGTTGAGTTGCTTGTATCGTGTCCAACTTGGCCAACAGAGCCAGTCAAAGATGATCGGTTAACTGCAAATGGTTCCGATGCTGTAAGTCAGAATAGAGGACCAATTAGTTGCCTCGATTTAATAGTAGGAAACCAAATCTCAGTATTAAAGAATCTGAAATGAGACTTGTCCCTAAATTGCAACTCTAAACGATACCTAAATGCCTAAAAGATTAGTTCTGAATTTTTCATATAATCTTGCGAAATTTCGAATAAGTCAGACTGCATCGTATTTAATTACTGTTGCAATATACTTATATATTTCTTGAAAAGAATAATGTCTATTCACCTTCTTGTATGACAAACCCTTCGATCACGTGCGTTAAAACCTGAGGTTTCACCATAGCTTTCGGAGGTGCTTGTTTATTGTTTGCCATGGGTGGTACAGACACAGAAATTGTGGCTGGTTCATCTCCAATTACACCATTAGTAATCGAATTAACAGCATTGGCAAGCCCAGCTAAGGGGTTGCCACAAGATTTTTCCTCTGCCTTTGCGGTACCATTTTCTTCTTTAATGCCGCCTTTACATTGGTCCCCTTCTAAAGGAAAGAATATTTTATCAAATACTTTGTAACAAATTAGTTACTATAATGTGTGCGAGAATCGCTAATAATTACTTTTCCGTAAATATATTAAATTAAGTACGAACCTGATGTCTCCATGTTCGTCATTGGCACTTCTTCTATCGTTGCAGATGTCATTTCGTCTTTCTTCACGGCGCATTTCGAAGCATCGTCATTATTAACGGACGGATTTTGAATGGGCGGTAGCATTGGCGGACAATCATTTTGATGATTGCGTTCAGGAGATGATATCATCATAGGTGAATTGGTATTATCATGTTGCTGTTGATCCGTCGATTGACTAACCATTGACATCGTTTGTACCTGTGGAGCTCCACTGACTATTTGATTGCCTATTATAGTTGGATTGATTGTCTGTAATAAATGCACAAACAATATTAGACACATGAGATAATGTGCGAATATCAACTTCTGAGTTACGCGTACTACATACCGGTAACTGAAGTTGCTGAACCGTTGACATGGGAGATTGTTGCACTTGATTCATTTGTAATGTGGTAGCAACTCCAACTCCAACACCACCCATGGAAACAACAGGCATTATGGGTCGGTCGCCTCCAAGAACCACTCCTGGTTGTTGTTGTTGCAGTGTCATACCTACCACAATATAAATTCTCGTTAAAAATAGATGTATATCCAGGATACGAGTCTCCGTATAATTAATTCAATAATTCTAATAACTAACACTCAAAGAATTGTAGAACATTCCTTTTTTTTTATAAATAAGATTTGAGGACGTTTCTGTTTTTGCAATGCATGGTCGCATCTAGCGTGTAGTATTTAAAATTTTCGTATTGATAATAAATTCCGAATGCCTTGATAATGAATAGCCGTGATAATATTTACATTTATTTTCTTACCCATTATCGGTTTAGACTGTAGCTGTTGCTGAGATGCTTGGGCTTGTTGTTGTTGATATTGCTGCTGTAATTGTTGCTGTTGTTGCATATGTTGCATTTGCTGAATAAACACCTGCTGATGTTGCTGCTGCAGTGCTTGTTGGTTTTGCTGCTGCTGCTGCTGCTGTTGCTGCTGCTGTTGTTGATGTTGTTGTTGTTGTTGCTGCTGCAGTGCTTGTTGGTTTTGCTGCTGCAACTGCTGCTGCTGCTGCTGCTGCTGCTGGGGTGATTGCATTAAAATTTTTTGTTGAGTAAAATTCTGTTTATCCCCAGTCGACATAGGTGAGCCTGGAGGTTGTGCGGCTGAGACAACAGGGGCGTTTGTAGTGATCAGTACTTTGTTGTTACCAACATTGTTGCTCATAGAAGACTGCTGCTGCATTATCATAGTTGCATGATGGACATTTGATTTCGTTTGATTAGCAGCGTCAGCTTTTGCCGTAGCTGAGGCAGCATTAGGACCAGGGCTTGTGCGAACCATTGGTTTACCCCGACCCTTACCTCCACCACCGCCACTTTTCCCACTCTAGGCGAAACAAAATAATTACGTATTATATTAGCCGTTTCTAATATAAATTACTAATACTATTTGCAGTCTAATACTGTAGAGCTGAATAATGGCATCATAAATCAACAAAACTAATGAATTTACGTTAACATCAAGTAGTAGTGACCTGTGCATGTACCGTTGCTTGTACTCCGTGAACTGTCTGTGTTGAAACAGAACTTGCTGGTCTGATATTAGGTCCTTGGACTCCTTGCAACGAGGATGGAAGAATGCTGAGGGGCCGTTGTCCACCTGCACTCTGCTTACCCTGCTGTTGCTGCTGTTGCTGTATATCCATTACCCTTGGCTTTCCACTAGCTGCAGCTATTTGCTGGACCCCTTGTATTTGCTGTTGAGTAGCTAGCGCTGCAAAACGGTACGATTGCAGGCGAACGTGACCTACTTTATTTTTTGAAAAACCAGTATACGCAATGATATTCAATTATACTAGATGTTTACCGTTATGTGTTTGTATCGGCTGCGGACTTTGTATGAACATGTCAGACTGCGTGGGTCCCCTAATGAAAATTTGATTGGGTGCAGTCAGGAGAGTTGGTGGTTGCAGACCCGTCCAAGCGACCTGTGGTGCAAATTGCCAAGGAGCGAACTGCATGGCTCCACCTCTACCACCAGACGGTGTACCAGCTGTACATGTTGTGTACTATATAACATAATAAAAGATAAACATGTTAAATTATATGAAAATACGAACTTTTCATGTGGGATAGTAATTGCTCATCTTTTAGAAAATAATTGTAGAATGGACTTTGTTGTAATCATTTTGTATGTATTTCAATTTTAAATTACTTTTTGAACTTGATCCTGTTTGTTAGCGGATTGTTGCTGCTGCTGTTGAATCGAAGGTGGAGGTTGAGGTGAACCTAACACTCCAAGTTGTCCAAAAACTAAAGTTTGTCCTCCTCCAGGATTCGCGGAAGTAGGTACGGGTAAATAACCAGCAGGGAAACCTTGTACTTTCGCTCCACCACCTGCAGGATGTCCTCCACCTTGACCAGGATTCGATGCCGTCGTTAACATATGAGGTGTCAGTTGCGCTGCTGATTGGAAAGGCTTGCCAGCAGTTATTACCTGCAAATTATGTATTTAATTAGTAAATTGCAACATTGTAATGTTGTTAGATTTAATGGGGTTTAAAAAATTAATATTTACATTATTACCTGTATAGAGGATGGATTAATTCCTGCTGGATGTAGGGCAAGATTTCCAGGCATCAATAAAGGCGTTCCTTGTGTATTATACAGCTGTTGAAGATGGTAAGCCTGACTTTGAATAGGTTGCTGTATAACTTGAACAGCCTGAGGATGAGCTGCCATTGTAGTTATTGTTGTTGCACCTTGCTGCCCAGATAATGTCATTGATACACCACCGACTCCTTGTTGCTGTTGTTGATGGTGCATTGAAACTGCTACAGCATTCTGCAACTATTGCATAAATGAGATTATTAATAAAAATACGCTATTTGAGTTATATTATTAATGTGATGGTTCAATACTAAATAGCGTCTTGACCAATAGTTAATTAGGCCATTCATTCAAGACATTAAATAATTTGTACCTGTTGCTGTGACATGCTAGCTGCTACTTGTGGTTGCACTTGGACTTGTGTTGGAACAACACTGTGCGGACCACCTCCAGGCTGTTGCTGCTGCTGTTGCTGCTGCTGTTGTTGCTGCTGTTGTTGCTGCTGCTGCTGCTGCTGCTGCTGCACTTGTTGCTGAACCTGTTGCTGTACTTGCTGCTGAAGCTGTTGTTGTTGAACTTGCTGCTGTTGTTGAACTTGCTGTTGAGGTTGAACTTGTTGCTGTACTTGCTGCTGTTGTACTTGCTGTTGTTGTTGTTGGGTGTGCTGCTGTTGCTGAACGTTTTGCTGTTGCATATCATGAGTAGTAATCATCATTTGCTGTTGCTGAGGCTGTTGCTGCTGCTGCTGTTGCTGCTGCTGTTGCTGGGACTGTTCGGATTGTGACATTTCAATTTGCTTGACATCCGTCATCTTCCTTGTCATGCCACTTTGCCTCTTCGATCGAGCTGCAGTCTTTCTATTGTATTGCTGTATTGACATTCCTATAACAAAACGAAAGTTATCAGATTAGATGATTGCTTTTAATCAAGGATACTATATTTTAAAGAAGTAAAGTGATAAGTGCAAATAAATGTATTACTATAATTTTATTACTATATTATCAAAATATATCTATTAATCTAGTTTTAGTGAATCAAATTGTAATTATTTTAAAGAATCCTATTGAGCATACATAAACTACTTTCACTCACAAAATGAAACAACAAATGGGATTTTGCAAATAACATTAGGTAATCGAAAGTAAAAAACATTGGGCTATTATTATTATTGCACATGGAAATGCATACAAATATTTGTATTATTTTTAATGTTGATAATTTCTTAAATTAAACTATAATAAACTACTATTCTATATAAAGTATAGCACCTGTAAAAATATGTAAAGAGTATTTTGATGTGCAGCATGCCTCTTATCGAAGTATAAGTAATATAAAGGCCTTCCTAGAAATCAATAAAATAGAATTTTCATGAAACGTTCATATATTGTAGTCATTTAATTATCAAACTAAAAATTTTAGTCTGCACATGCATGCATAGGTATATACATATTTCAAACAAAACTTTGGAGTTTATTTAATAATTGTCTTTAAAACATCTCCTAACCATTTTATCCTGTGTAGGGCATGACTCTGTTGTTTTCCTGTTGCATATATACTTTACATGGTAAGAAAATTTTTGTAAACTTCTGTTACATAATTCTGTTTTCCGAAGATAACCTTTTTTACGTCGCATGTATTGAGGGGTTATATCTCTAGTATCTGACATGCGTACGTATATTCACGAAAAGTAATTTCAGATAGAAATCAACGTTGTGTAGTGTTACAAAAGTCTCTGGGTTTTTATACGACAAAAATCCAACCATCAAGCTCTTTCTTGACGACTGCTAAATAAACTCAAAAAGTGAGTAACAAAAGATTCTATTCTATTACTAGTCTACAAGTTAAAATACAGTTCGCTTGTTGTGTAAATTACATTGCAATATTATTTCGAGCAAAGTTCAGACGGTTTTTCTTTGTTTATAATGCACGAAAGTATATTTGTTTTGTACATATGTTAGAATAACGTTGGCGTAGTTTTCTGAGGTAATGACATTATTCGTCGTTTTGTTGCTTAGACCATAAAAAAAACAGTATATATAACCCAATATAGAATAGGAAATTCACGAGTATGATCCCATTGATTGAACAAATTATTTGAAATATTCAATACAATTTCAAAGTATAGTTTTTCATTAAAGGGATTCATTATTTTGACTGGCCCGTTGCTAGGTTGGTTTCATACGGAGATATAGACCTCAAAAAGTGTATACTATTTGGCTGGTATCGTGAGATTCATGGGAGGACCCTACCAAACAGCATTTGGGTCTGCCCTGTAGGTTCCCATTGCAAAAGCCCTAAAGAAATCAATAATCGCGTGGATCGTCCCTGAAACGAGAAGTCTGGAAAAGCTCGTAGGTTCGTTGGTTCAGCAAGCATCGTACGCGAAGTACTGAGAAGTTAGAGCGTTGTTAGCCATTGAAATTCTGACGTGGAAGCTTATGAAATATACAAATTAATGTAGATCGTGAACCCGCAGGCACAGACGTGGCTCGGTAACAGTGATGCTCAACTCTTGTCCTCATTATCAAAGCAAAGTGCAATGGCAGTGCTTTGAAACGCGTTCGAAAGTATTGCAAAATCTCCAGCATAGGTGGGCACGCTGCCGTGTCCGACTTCGCGGAACGGCTTCTAATTTCAAGGGCGATCGGGTCGGCGCCTTTGAACTCTTGCCTGGCGAAAATTCAGCTAAGAGTAACAGTGGTTGCCATTTCGAAATAAGTGCGTAGGTTGACCTCCCCTGTTCTATAGTTCGTGCATAGCACTGACGCGCCATACCCGTCCTCGTCTACCATCCGAACGAAGCATGAAGCCGCTGCAGAAAGGGAGATCGACAAATAGCAAAAAGGGGAAAGAAAGGGAGGCCTAAACAGAGGGCGTCAGAGAAAATGATAAGGACAGCACATATCAGTGATGCTCAATCTCGACTTGTCATGTCCAAATGAAAAGTGTGCATCTTGCTTTCCCGTTATGCACTAATTTTTTTAAAACACGAAACAGAACAAATTTCTCCTAAGGAAGCCATAAATATTTTTTTGTTCTACACTACATTTTTTTCATTACATAAATTTTGTAGTCAGGCGTAATTTATTTATTCGTAAGAACGTGACATTTTAACGAAAATGATTCGTTAATATACTTCAAAGATTTGTGCTAGTGGTAATAGAAACCCTAATCGATTTGTCTACATTGAGAAGTGAATAATTTATCTTTCAGAAAACTTCTCGCTTGTATAACGTGAAGGATGGGAGAAGCTATAACAAAACCAGCGTCGATAACCAACAGTGTCCATTTTCAAGATACGATGCAATTAAATTTCAAGTTATTAAAATATATTCTCACTCAAGGGCCACGGCATAGAAAGTATTGTAGGACCGTTAAAGCGACAAGACAAAAAAAAAAGAGTAAAAAGTCGTTCTTCGTGGATTGGTCGTAGTGGTTGAGAACACGTTCAGAGGTATAGCTATAGTAAACCTCGTACAGGGTAAACCTCGATAGAAACGGTCCCAGGGCTTGCGAAACTGTCGTGAAAATTTACGACGTCCCTTCGAAAGTTGATGGTCTGGCGGGAGAGGGCAGACTGCGCCAAAGTAAAAATGAAAACTGCCAGGAACGCGGGCGATTTCGATTCGATTGGGGCTTCGTTCCAGAGAAAAGGGGGTAATCCATCTTGGAAGAGCGTGGAACAAAATGTCGTCGATCCGGGACCTCCATAATTAGCGTCGAGGGGATGGCGGTCCGGTAGGCTGGGGAGACGAGAGAGTTGGGGTGGGCTGTTAGAAGAGAGAGAGAGAGAGAGAAAGAGAAAGAGAGAGAGAGAGAGAGAGAGCCGAAGGGGGCGAGAAAAAATAAGTGAGAGGGGGGGAATGATCACGTGGTAGCTGGGGGCTGATATAAAAGTAGGAGGGAGCGGCACAGGAGGGGGTGCAGCGGTCACGGAGGGGGAGCGGTAGGGAGAGAGACGCATCGAGAAAGAGACGACTGACAACATGGATATCGCCATTATGGCCATAACAATCATGAGCATAATAATAATAGTAGCACGCGGCGACTACGAGGGCAACCCTCTTGCATCCTTCTCGGGGATGGAGAGTCAAAGGTATCGCATGCGGTCGAGGGATGCTTGCGCAGAGTCTACCGGTGGTCCGACATCTTGGATCGAAATCAGGCGGGACTCGATGGACGTACTGATCGGCAAGGCATGCCGGGAGTCCCGGTTGTTGTGCCGAGTTTACGTCGTTCCATTTTAAAACTGCTTAGAACTGTACCGTGAGACAGTTCGAAACTAATTAGCAGAAGCCAATATGCAGCAAACACATACACTTTCTCTATCTACTTTCTCACTCTCTTACCCTCTATCTGCCAGTGTATATAATATACATGCATATATACACATATACATATACTCACACGCACACACTGCTCTATGCGGTTGTTACACACTACTACCTACATCGAATGCACGTCCCAAGTACACAATCTCACGGTGGTTCTCTCGTTAGTTGCTCGGATACTCACATGGCGGCTGCGCAGTCACACCTAGGCACGTTTTGAATATCACGTCGAAAAAGATAAGCACTACCGCGAGACGTGCACGCCGACTGGTTAATTTTTCCTAGACGAAAAAGGACCGGCGTTAGTTTTCCTGCACGAGAAAAATATAGCGTAGCCTTCGGTAATAGCGGTACGAGTTGACGTCGCGAGACTCCGAAAGCATTGGTAGTCGTGTTCGTTGTCTGCCTCTGTACTCCCCCCACTCTTACCCTCCGTCCCTCCATCCCGCCTTGTCCCTCGTCCACCGTCATCCCCACTCGGTACCAATAAACTCTCCCCCTTGGAGCGACTTCGGCGCCGTTATCCCAGCGACCCCGTTTTCTCATTGGCTCAACGTGGACAAATCCCAGAGGCATCATGAACGTTGGGAAAGGCGGGGCCATCTGGTATGGGGCTTTACGGGCGCATGCTCCTTAACGATACCCACACTCTTGTGCTGCTGCGTTCCTGCATTCAATCGTTACTCCACATGTACAAGCACACCACACCTCTTCTCAACACATAGGAGTCTACAGTTCCTTCGGGCTTTTGTAGCATAGCGCCCCAATATAGAGCAATCCCGTATATAGATGTTTGTGGGCCCTGCTTACTCTTCACCTTAAATAAATAATGTTGCACTCCACAAAGCTATACGGTATTGTTGTTTCGTGGCTTTGGATAAAAATGTTGTCGTGGATTTACTATTTTAAAACTTGCTGTTTTACCGCTTTAAATATTATTCGTGTATTATTGTTTAGTTTAGAAATCTTGTTGATGTTTAGAAAATATTTTTATCTTGTTTTAATGTGGCTATACTTGTCTGGCGATTGGTGGTTTAACGTGAAGGAGCAGTAGTAGGTCTACCTACTGTACTCTAGTACAGTTTTTGGCAGAAAGAAAATTTTATTTTATTCTTTTTTTACTTGCCGTGCTATTTAGCAGATGTTAGATATTAATCGTATTACGATTTTGACTAATAAGAAAATGGATCACACTGTTATCATACGTTTATTTGTACTTTCTACTCGAAGATTATCACCTTAGAAATGCTTGTTAAGTTTGCCTACTTTTGATAACGACTAATATTCTTCCTCGATACTTTTCTTTAAAACGGCCTATTTTTTAAATTTATATACAAATTTACATTAAGGGAGTTTTCAAAAAGAAGAGTATAAACATATAATAAATATTTTTTAAGGATATTAATAAATATTTGTCCTTATATCATAACTTTAAAAAAAAAACTTTCATTTTGTAACAGTCTAAAAAATTATATTATATATCTATGTATATAAATTTTCGAACAATAATTATTTGTAAAAGCTAAGGGTTCTTCTCATTGAAATTCTCGAAGTGCCGCTACTGAGATCTTCTCGTGCCAGGAGCGTAGTAAGCAAAAAAGCCACGGGATAAAACACATTGAAACTAAATATGATAATAGAAAAAAAATGTATTAACCTAACTTAACCTAATCTAATGCCATATATTTTGTATCCTATCAAATTTACAATTTTCCAAAATCTGCCTTTGACTCTCCCTTCGTAAGTAACATTACGTTATTTAGTTCAGAATATTGTTTCAGCAATGATCTTCAAAATAGTCAAAGTTAATAGTTATGTGTTATTATTTTACAAGAAATCGATTTTTTAATAAAGGTTTACCTATTTTATACTTCAAAATTCACATTTGTGAAAATATCTTTGGAATTTCTCATTATCCTGAGAGATGGGAGCGCATCGAACGAGAACTAGTTACGGCCCTGACACAGCTGTCTCTAAGCAGTGTTTATACTCTCCGTTCTGCTCCACACTGCAGGCTGCCTACATAGTATTGGTGACCAATACTGCACTGCCATCTCTCGACCAATCGAACAGAGTCTCCCCACTCCTCCATCTCACTCAAGGTACATAAACCAAGCATAACTTGATATCGAATATAGTCTAAAGTCCCGGAATTTCGTGCAATATAGTCCCACATAGATGTCGTAGATTTCATCCGAGGTTCACCCAAGCTATACGGATTCAACGATGCAATATAGCATATTACATTCTACAGGTCGCAGACATCATTCCCATAAAAAATTCCACCAGAAATACTAACCCTAAAAACGTATAAAAATCCAAAATTGATCGTCAAATAAACTCCCTCAAAGAAATCATCTCAAAACATTTTCCCAAAAACAAATAATATCCACCAACGATCGCAATAACATATCCCTTACTAAACACACTTAATTCAAACCCACTGAAAATAGGCTGTACGTACGTCTAACCTAACTAATGCAAGGTGGGCCATCGAAGTGCAGCCTAATAAGAGTAGCAATGCGTGTGGGCTTCTCGTGCACACAATATACCACGACACGCAATGTCATTAACAGAGAGCTGTTGCCTCGTGTGTTGGTCCGGGCTGTGCGAGCGCATAGATAGAGTCTCCCCCAGCGAGAAGCACTATACCGTCCTATAGCGCAACCCAATATATCCAAAGACCGAACGATAATTATTATCAGCACGTATAGAGCCGCGATCATGTGTTTGTGTATGTAGAACCGGTGAGCATTGTGTGGTGTAGGTAGTGGTGGGGTAAGTAACCGACCAATGGTTAAGGTCGGCCGGGGTTGCCAGGGAAACCGGTTAATGATTCGAGCCACCACTGAGGAATTGGCTCGGCTTGTTGATCCACGCGCATGCGCACCACGGACAAAGATACGATTTATTAATAGCGGCTTCGGTCTCCTCCGTGTGCCAGTTTGCGTGCGTATGCGCGCGCCTTTCCATGTGTCGCACGCATGCCTGTCAATTCTACTGACAGTCGGTTACTACCACTGGCTCCTAGGACTACCAGCATTCACTCGGAACTCTCATGGACGCTTTCACATACGCTCTTACATGTCGAGGAAGATGAAGGCGCCCGACGAAGCCTCCACGACGATTGGTTTCTTTCCCACCCTGAGACTCTCCCTCTCTTTCTCTGCCCCTCTCACTCTGTCCCCCCTTCTCCCCCCTCTCTCTTTGTCGCTCTTTGAGTCTCCCCCTTCCCACCTCTCCCCGGCTTTCCTCCCCTCCTGGTACGCGTCTCACCCTGCCCTTCCCCTCCTCGCCGCCGCTCACCCATCACGCACGTCCCTCTCTCTCTTTCTCTCTCACTCTTTCACGTTCTCCCCCCACTTTAGGTTGTGCGCACCGTTCCATCACGTTTTACTGATTCGATGATTGGCCCCGGCGGCCTCGCCTGTTCACCCGAAAGACTTTATCTACGCACGACTT
The DNA here is from genome assembly GCA_030142375.1 of Calameuta pallipes. Classification (NCBI taxonomy): domain Eukaryota; kingdom Metazoa; phylum Arthropoda; class Insecta; order Hymenoptera; family Cephidae; genus Calameuta; species Calameuta pallipes. The sequence goes on from JARQSW010000292.1 coordinate 434,675, forward strand.
TCATCGGAGGAAATTGCCAGGAAGGTGTGTCTGCTGCTACTTCCAACTAGTCCCACCTTCCCCCACTTGTCATTTAATTATTAGTCTATGTATCGGAGGCGGCTTGGGTTTTCGGTACTCGATATCATTCCTTACTGGGAAGTACTGACAGATTCGGAAAAATGATATGACTTTACTCGTGTGCCCGAATCTGCTACACGATCATTGTGAATTATTCATATTGCACCACGATCCTTAGTCGCGTATGTATTAACTAATCGTGTATGGATTAATGGACGAGGGCACTTAAATATTTATGTGGTTAAGTCGACCCAGCGATGTATGTTGCGGTGTATGTTGCAATGTAGGTGGATCCGTCGGGTATCGTATGATTTATAAGTATTAGGAGAATGATGGATTTAAAAAATTTATCAAATTCTCATATTTTTGGTACAACATCAAATTTTTACGTAATATTCACTTGTTCATAGGTCGTAAGGGATAATGGATTAGCGGTATAGATAAATTATGAGAAATTATCTCGATTCTTAAAATAGATGTGTTTGCCCTTCTTCGATAAGCAACCTGTCGCTGAACTGGTTCCATTAATGAAAACGAGAAAAAAAGGCGTGTAATTTCATAGCCACGCGACAATTCTCCCCGTTCAAGCCGTCAACTCTCCCCACCATTACTTTTCATCCCGCGACGCTCTATCGTGTTTTAGTCTAATGTAACGATTGGCTCGACCAGAATCCCCACTAACGGATAGTCCTCACGTCCACCTCCATATATGTACGTCACTGCCACGTGTGGACACTCATATCACTGACATGTACCTATATCCGATGCCTACGCATATATATATACACATATATATACATTGTCGGTAATGATTATGTCAAATTCTGATCAACCTTTGTGATTTTTTATAGTCCAATTTTCATCAGTGTAATCGAAGTTATCAATTACAATAAAGTAGCCTCGAATTGATTGCTCGTGCTGAGACGAATTAGGAAAATATTGCTATTAATTGGAATTTTTTTTATAGGAGAATCGATCGTCCGATAGGTTGGACGTCATTGGTATTTATCCTTAAAAAAAATTATTTTTCCAAGTGTCAACCTTGTAACGATTGTCAATCAGTCGTGCGATACTGTTTCGTATGTGGTGCATATCGTCATGGCGAAAAGGGACATCATTTTCAGAATTTATAAGTAATCATCTTTATTCTTCGACGATAGAATTCGCCCTGCCGTTACTCCGTTACTGCGTAGAATTCATTTTATAAGTTTACTATTGATTATTATAATTTTTTTTATTTATCACGTTATCACGTCCACGTTGCGAAAGCCAATTTTGCGATCGTCATAATCAAGCGTTACGTTACCTGTATAAAAATTCAATTCGATACAAGGTGGACGTACGCGAACGTTTACTTTACTCGTGAATGGTTGTTTCTTATAATTTCTATGGCAGACACCGTCGTATTTAAGAGAGACAAATGAAACATCGATTCATAGGAGAAAGATTGAACTTTCTTCTGATTATTTCCGTTTTCCACTATCGTCATCACAAAACAGTTGAAACCAAAAATCTGGACCTACGAGACTACACGATCCGAATTCCTCAACTTCTTGTAGCAGTAGCGCCATCGTGCTAGCAGTATCGTTATACATATATTAGTTACGTATTAATACGTAATCAATGCCATATGCAGAAATAACATTTGCTTCAGGTTATCGCGACAATAAACATATCAACGATACAAAATCGTATCCCTGAAACGTACAGTATAGCTATATCTAGAGGATACGTGGTTCGGAGCAAAGGATAAAAATATATTTTTTTTTGAAATAAATTGTTTTTATAACGTGACTAGAAATTTGTGAAAATAGTAATTAAAGTTCGTGTGGACATCTTGTTAAATGTTGCAACACACGTGTTACGGAGTTATTACGTCACATGTCTGGAACGTGTGAAGCAACGTCTACGTTGAACAAATTGCAAGACCAATTACAATGAAGTTTGTATATGTGACAACTGACAACAGGAATTGAATGTAACCGTAACGCAAAGAGAGTCTTGACTAATTGATAGCAGGAAGTTGAGCAGCCACAAAGCTGACTTTAATAATTAACGTCTTGAGCGAGTCTCCCTCTGTCGAATATATTTAACTGGAGGTTAATTTTCTATAACGTTTATAAATAATATATACGAATAACGTCAAATGAATAAATAAATTATATATAAATAATATCATTTGCACTAACCCTACCTTGTACCTATAGTCCTTGATACTTATTGGCTACAAGATTATGATTAGAGTCGATTACGTGAATTAATCACCTTGGCAGATTTATTAGTTACAAGGCATTGCCCCTAACACCGTATACATCTTACTCCAATATACAAAGTAATTATCCCAAAATTTAGTCTGACGTTGATTAACTATGTATGCCTCGTGTATAAGTAAGCTGTATTAGATATACAATGACGAAGTATTTACTGATTAGCGAAGAATAGGAAAATTACATTATGCCTGATATTACGTATTACTTAGATGCCAGAATATATCCTGACCTCGCGCAGGAAGTTCAATGCTTGCACCAAATGCACATCTCCCAGCGACATTATAGTGTCAGACTGTCCAGTATTACGTACCAAAATGGTATCTAAGACTAAAGGGGTATATCTTATCCTTGACTCGAATCGACAGCCATAACCATCTTACAGAACAAACTATGACATCCATCTCAAAAAGGTATTCGGTATATCGTACGCGGAAGAAAGTTCAAAATCTCCCGCTCAAAAAATTCTTTAATCTCCAAAATTTCAATAATCCTCTCTCTCATTCGGCATCCCAATCTTTCCCTAGATCCTTAACAGAGCCGAACCGCCCAAATGCGTATCTTGTTCAGAGTTCTCGTTTCACGGTGGAAACTGCATTATCGACAGAGAAGACGCTACCGGTAAGAGATAGAAAGGTGACTATAAAAAAGTATCTTATCCATAGTTGATTATCGTCGTCGTATACCGGTTCTGCCTAGTAGATTACTGATCGTGAGTGAATTTAGTTTGTGGGTGGGATGAGCGATAAATATACGTAGGTAGGGTGGTCGCTATGGTGGTTGACTATGGTGGTGCAGTGGCAGTAGGGAACCTGGGCGTCCATAGTTCCCTCGTAGCTCAACGAGACAGGATCTATGGGAATCCCGTTATACGTGTCCTTCTCTGTTAAGGCCTTCCCCTTCTCTTGACTCTTACTCCCCACTCCGACGGGGTAGCCGTTTTTCGATCTTCTTTCTCTTTCTCTCCCTCTACCGCGGTCAATTCCCACTCTTCTTGCGACATAGAGACAGGAGGACTACGTACCGAGAGCAGTCGAGTAGTGCGCGCGTGCACAGTGGGCGTACCAGGACGGCGTAGCGTGAGGCGTCGAGGACTCACGTGGTGTTCCGACGCTTTTCTCTATACATATATACATATCGAGTGTCCTTAAGTGTGGGTATATCCTCTATCTTCTGTTTATACAAGCGGACTCTCTGGAGTGCAATAGTCAAACGACGACTCTCTGCCTGAGAAAGTGGGGACGGAGCACCCGTCTCTTTCTAGTACTCGTGTATATACATATATATACGCGTAGAGCCTTTCTCATTCTGTTTATCTCTTTCTCTCTTTCGTTCTCGGCCTTCCCTCTCTCTCTCTCTCTCTCTCTCTCTCTCTCTCTCTCTCTCTCCCTCTCTCAATCTCTCCCTTACACTCTCTGATCTCGTCCCCTTCCATGTGCCCGTAACACACCTTGACGTTCCCACTGGTGCATCTATATAGGGTCAAGGGTGCTGTATATTGGAACGGTATAGGTATACATTATATTCAGGAATACGCACTGGGTATAGCTCATTGTTGACATGTAATTTTTTTAATGGAAAAGTAGTTTGAAGAATCGAATTATTTATAGCTCAGACTGGACGATATCAGGGATAACTATATGTATTATTTAGGAATATGAAATAGCAAAATAAATGTCAAAATCTTGTTGATTCGAATTGACGTTTCAAATGTCACAGATTGTTCTACTGCTCTTTGAGAGGGGGGGGGGGGGTACTGTTTAATTTACCTGATTAATTCTACTTTTGTATATGTATGTAATTCTTATCTCTGCTTTATGCTGATTGACTTTAAAGAGTTTATATAATTTTTTATGCTATCTAGTCTTATGGTTATGGAATATAGATATAAGTAACGCGACCCTCCGGAGTGGCGAGACGCGGATTGCGCTGGCTCATTGGTGGGGATGGACCCCAAGACTCGCTTAATATATAGATTCCCTACAGGCCAATCGCGTACCGATCCTAGAACGCTGGTTGGAAGCTGCCTGAGCACGAAAAATTCCAATAGGCATATCCGCGCACACGAGTCGCTAGATTTGCACGGCAGTTTCTTTCGCGCCGTAAGAGGGGATAACGCGCGCATGGCCAAGAATATAGATCTGCCTATTTATACGTGCTAATCCCGTAGATCCTTCGTCAGGGAATTTACAGTGGGATATATAGGTATTCGACTACGATACGTTAGTCCCAATGACTATTATCGAACGATTATGATTTTCTGTAATAGAAAATTACAGTTTACATGACTGGTATGTACTTGTATTATTTAAAAAAATATTTTTGGAAATTTTTAGGAAGTTTGATATTGGAAATTTTTTTTGTAATTATATTAAATCTCTCGATAATTATTTCAACTGTCGAATGGTTCCGATGAATTGATTTTTATACATTTTTTGTTAATCGGTGCATAATGATCTTTGGAAAATTAATATGAAAAATTGAATTTTTCTTTTTATCCGGAGTGAATGAGAAATTTTGATAAATAATTTTTATATCTTTGTTATATATATATATGATCGGAGAAATTCGTACCAGTTACTAGGGACAGGAAAGTTCTTTGTTGCATGTCCATTATTTTCTTTGCTCTTCCCCTTTTCTGGTCGTCACGCTCTTTCTCTCGCCCCGACGACGCCACTTTCTCTTGCTCCGCATGCGAACTCAGGGGGGAGTCTAGGAAAAAAAAGAAGGAAAAACTCTGTTGCCCGGAAAAGTATATCGCGCGTACCCAGATGGAAATGCGGAAAAATTGCGGCACTTTCTGGACACTTTTTACAGTCCTGTGGTGGACTTTAACCGATTGTATAAGGAACAGGTAAGTCAACGGGCACCAATGGATGACCTTCGATTCTGCCGAGGGAGTCATATTCCTTTGAGAACAATGGCAGGTCAGGTAACGAGCGAGGTAAATGGCTTCATGACCATTGTAAACCTGCTGTTCAAATAAATAGCTTCTTTTCATACGGACTCCTTCCGTAGTTAGTTGCATTACCAAGGCTTTAACGAACCTCTTTTCGTTTATGGCTTGCACTTTTGGGTTTATGGTACCTCGTTATTTTGTCATTTTACGCCGATATTCGATAGCTGAAAGAGCACGCTTCGGCTCAAGTGTTATATCAGATATTAACTTATTTCAAACAGTTTTGTATTTACGGTCTCTCGTATTATACCTGGGTTGTACAACAGTATGGTTCCGGTAGGACACCATTTTTTTTTTTTTTATAAATTCTCTACTGATAATGATTCAGAGAATTGAGGAGGATTGGAGAGTTCAACGTCACTGATATTGTGCTATTTGGTGTCGTTGATAATATAGTAGTATGTATTAGTATGCATACTCCTTGTGAATGGTAGAAATCTATATTAATGACTTTATACATATATGAAATCTTAGATACAACTGTGCAATTAATTTTCAACTGTACAATTATCTTTTTAGCCAATGCATTGATTTCCAAATAAAAATAAGTTTGATGATTTTCAATAATTTAAGCTTCCAACTACGGGACTCTTTTAAATATAAACGTCCATCTAAAAAATATCTGTTGACGAGTTGAAACTTATAAAAATTTATTATTTTCTTGTAACTTTTTTTTTACCCATATCTTTAAAAAGTAGCATGAAATCTTGTTAGAGGAATAATTCTTTTGGCAAAATTAGCCGTTCTTTCGATATTTATAATTATTTTTTTTTTTTTTACAGTATTTGGAGGATGCTGAGGGGTATAAACCAACCGCTAAGTAGGGCGGTATTTAGTATACCTAAATACTTACCACTTGCTATTAATCATGCACGAATCCTCTGTTTTCGTCACGCTTCTACCGATACAAAGCCAGAGTTAACATCAGTGAGGTACAACGTACAACGTGGACCTTACTCAAAGGTTACTGATAATCATGTACAATTTTTTGATGGTCTCCTTGGACAAGGAAGAGTACTCACTGATCCTGATGACTGTGAAAGCTACAACATAGACTGGATAAAAATGGTCCGAGGTAGGGACTTTCAAGTTAGATAATTGAATTCAGTCTACTCCAATTGCCTAATTATGGTTTCAGTACTTCATATTGACATCTTTTCAGGTGCGAGTAAGGTAGTCGTGAAGCCTAAGACTACTGAAGAGGTTTCAGCAATATTGCGCTATTGCAATGAAAATCGGTTAGCTGTTTGTCCACAGAGTGGAAATACTGGACTGGTTGGAGGAAGTGTACCAGTATTTGATGAAATAATAATTTCTATGACGTTAATGAATAATATTATTAGTACCGATGAACTCTCAGGTTTGTATTTTAATTGTAAATCGTACAAACAATGTGACATAATTAATTTGTAGAATGAAGTGTGTATGATATTTGTAGTGTATCTGTAATATTAGGGACATTGGTATGTCAGGCTGGCTGTATTTTGGAGAATCTGGAAAAGCATTTAGAAAATGTTAATTTGATGATGCCCCTGGATCTGGGTGCTAAAGGAAGTTGTTTAATTGGAGGATGTGTCTCGACAAATGCTGGTGGCCTTAGGCTTTTACGTTATGGAAACCTACATGGAAATATATTGGGATTGGAAGCGGTAAGTAATATTAACAGGAAAGGCAATACTTTCAAGATGTTACTATGATATTCACATATCGTATTGTGGTACTTCTTGATACTTTTCAGAAATCAATATTTTCAGGTGAAAGCCAATGGCGAAGTGGTTAACTGCTTGAATACTTTAAAAAAAGATAATACAGGCTATCATATTAAACACATGTTTATTGGTTCAGAGGGTACTCTTGGGATTGTAACCAAAGTAGCAATACAGTGCCCACCACTTCCTAAATCTATAAATGTTGCATTTCTTGGTACGTTCCTTCTTATCAGTACTCTATTAATGTTATAATTACTAGTTTGCGTATTGCCTAATAGTAGTAATCATGTCATAATATTGTTACAGGTTTAAAAAGCTTTGAAAATGTTTTAAAAACATACAAAGCAGCAAAGAGAGAATTGGGAGAGATTCTATCTTCGTGTGAATTAATTGATAAAACATCATTAGAGGCATGCACCACAGCTTTAGGCCTTAAAAATCCCTTGGATACTAGTACCAATGACTACGAATTTTATGTTCTTCTTGAAACATCAGGAAGTGAAACACGCCATGATGAAGAAAAATTTGCTAGTCTATTAGAGAAATTACTTGAAGAGGATATTATTTCAGATGGCACTCTTGCCAGTGAACCAACCAAAATCAAAGTAGGTTATTAATATTTCATAAAAATAAACCTGTCAACATTTGTTTCTTCATGGCAAATAAAGCCGCATGAAGAAAGAGAAAGAAATATAAACTTGAATGGTATTCGCTACTGTAATCTAACCTTGAAGTTTGTGCTTTTACTGTATTAAATGTGGCTCTTACAGAATATTTGGACACTTCGAGAAAGCCTTACTCAAGCTGTCATGTATGATGGTTATGTGTTCAAGTATGACATTTCAATGCCACTTCCAGAGTTTTACAAAATTGTTGAGATTCTTCGTGAACGACTACAGGATCCTCGTATCGTGCGAATAGGAGGATACGGACATCTCGGTATAGTTTATTCATCATGCATAATATTTTTTAATACTGTGCTATAATAGACGTCTGCTTCGTGACGAAAGTATTATTGTGTGTTCACAAGAAAGGATATTATGTGTGCTTACAAGAAATGCATCTCTTCCCATTCGCGCAGATCCAAGTTTACGTCACAATACGATACACTCCACTCTCATATATAAAGATATACTGCTTTCATGACTATAACCATTGTTATACTTTCTTAGTCATTAATATGTAAGAATTTTTCTCATCCTGATTACTTAAAATAATTCCGGTTATACTTTCGCACGCCTTTAACAAAGTAGAAAAGTGCTATTGGATATACATTTTACATATAAGAATTAGGAAGTGAAAGTTAAGAAGACAAGGCCTGATAAAATAATAAAATATTGTGAAATTCTCATAGAGAAAGATAATTATTCTGCAAAAAAGCAGTATTTATATGTATACTTATACACAGATATAGAAGTATAGATAAAGTAATATATATTATTTAACTTTGTAACTTTTGCTTTCTGCTGTACAATATCGTAGTTATTTACTGTATATGCAGTATATAAATTTTGTTTCGTAATCACTTATTCCATGTTAAAGATTGGTAATTGTTTTTGTTATATCTTCAAATTTTGTATTTCGAAGTTTAAAGGCACCGCGCCTAAGGGGACGAATCGAGCACATCCTATTGGTCATATCGAAGCACACGTGATATCCTTATAACATATGTTGCTCCCTCCTTTTTTTTATCAATAAAAGACCCTTTCGCTCTCAACCCTCACCAGGTGGCAGCACCAATCTAGAATTAAATGAAATTGTATGTTTTGAGAATGGCTTTTACACAGAACATATAAATGATACATTATTTTTGACCAGGGGACGGAAATCTGCACTTGCAAGTGTCGATACCTACTTATGCTGAAGATATAGCCTCTCAACTGGAACCATTCATTTTCGAATACATTTCAAAGCTACGTGGCAGCATAAGTGCCGAACATGGAATAGGATTCAAGAAAACGAAGTTCTTGCACTACAGCAAGGATGAGTCTGCGATAAAAGTTATGCGTGAGCTCAAGAAAATGATGGATCCAAACGGCATACTCAACCCATATAAAGTCTTAGAACCTTTATGAGATTTCCCTGAGAAGATGATGTAATTTTTTAGCGTTATGCAATGCATTAATCATAGTAGCATTATTTCTACAAAATAATTTTTTAATTAAAACCATTGTTTATATTAATTTTATAAAAGCACATCTATTGCTATTCTAATAAATATATTAATAAATTCAGAATTAATTAAATATCAATTCATTCATTCGAGCTCACTAGCATGCAGTTTTAGGTAATCCTGTCAAGTAGTAGTAATTTTACTTTTCAACGTACAAGTCTTTCTCATTGCACATAGTTCTTCCTCGACATAAGTTTTGGAGCCATATGTTCCTCGCCGTAGTTATTGGTGCTTTGGCGTCTTCATGTACTTCCTAATATTTTTATGTTTAACATGAGAACTAGAGTGTCGGAACTGTATCTCCTTGGTACAATGAATACCCAAATATCCGACTTTGTGGCTTAATTTATTAACATCGATTTACTAAAGTGTCGCATAGATTTAAATTATCGTTGTGCAATAGGTGATTACTACTACTACTACTACTACTGGAATTCTAAATGGCGTATGAAAAAAACAATCCTCCCAGTAAAATATTTTATATAGATAGCATTCTAATCGTTTTATTAATTACGTACGTACGTTTTGATTCGATAAAAATTTGACTCATATTGTGGCATCAATTTTTTTGGTTGAGGATCTGATTGCAGCCGTTACATGCATTTGGCGTCGTTTCTTCTTTTGGATATGTTACAGCGGATATTAAACGATGACTATGTAAAACTATGACTGTATTTGAATTCTTTAATGATCCTATACGTCATATATTTATTATGTACATTATCATGTACTTGAATATAATTATCGTATTAAATGTAACTCAAAGAAATTTTCTATTGCACGTATTTAATGCCCCATGACGAGGTCACCGATATTATTCACTAAATGTTTCAATCGAATAATAAAATTTCACTTCTTAAAATTTCGTTACGAGCTGATTGACTGTCAATAAATATTTCAATGTAACTATATTAAATTGCACCGATCGAACGTCGTCCGGAGAAATGGCGGAAATGTTTTATTGATTGTCCTGAATACCACACAGTTAATCAAGTTTAGCTATACATCTCTAAATTGAACACAATTGTTAGATAATGATTTTCTACCGAACCTCATAAATTCTCAGATAAGGTAAATTTGTACAATTATAGAAAAAAATATTAACAATTACCTAATCGGATGAGATAGGGAGCAATATAATGTATATTACCGGAAACGCATAATATTCATTGCTAAACGATCCTGATAAAGACGGAAGCGATCATAATGGGCCAACGGGACCGGAAACCTATCTTTACGACATGTCAACAGGTATTTGACTACACATTAATGAAGATATTGCAACAGATATGAACTATTACTTATCTAATTTACTTACCGTAGATTTGCATCGTGCACATTCCTAATGGCTGATGGGTATAGATATAGGTACGGCTGCTGGGAATGACTATAACGTAATCAATAAACTGTGCGTCAGCTTTGTACTGGCACATCCTCTTAGATAAGCGTTTCTGAAAACTATTGAATATTTGTTCGGACTATAAAAAGCTAGTCTCGCCTCTGGTAATAATCTCTAAAATAGTTAACCTGCAATAATCAATATTCTTGGTAAAATTTCATTAACCGGAAATAGCAGTTACGGTTGCAGAGTTAAGAATCAGAGGGAAGAGAAAATCAGATGACGTGCTTATTCCTAGAATATCTGTCGTCTCATTGCTTTACGAAATTCGGCTAATTATTCATGTCGCGTTCCTGAGGTTCGTCGACTCGATTTGGTCGGTTGACTAGAAAATACATCTAAGCTCTGATCTAGCGGAGAAAAGAAAGAAACGATATGGCGGACGACGTAATGTACAATAGGGATTTCTATTTATTCTTTCGTTTTTAAGGGCTCATGGAATCTTATGGAAGTTTACCATTGTTCTTATATTACATAGTTTTGAGAGGAAGCTCTGCGATATGCTTCACGAATAACAATGATTTCTCGAAAGGGAGAAATGTTAAATTTTCTTTGTCGTAATCGGGGATTCCTACCTGGAAAATTATTTATGAGGTATCTGTATTTGCATTCCTAACGAAGAATTACGAAGAGGCTGATCCGTGGAATAATTAAAGTAAATTTTTTTTTTTGCAGAATGATTGAAATTTCCATTAGTGACCGTGGTCCTGTGTATTTCAAGTACGCTGTGTAACGGTACTTGACACTATTTCACATGAGAAACCTTAGCGCCAATCAATTCCCACGAAAAGTGCAGCCGAGAGAGAAATTAAATTACGCTTTAGCATATTGCTTTGTTAACTGTTTCAAATTGTAATTAATTTGTGTGGCATCCGTTCACACGATAAGACCGTTGATAATGCAGTTTTCCGGAAAAGTATAGAAAAAACATTACTGTACGTACAAATAATAATAGCATTAATTTTTGAGTGTCGTTAATTGCCTGCAATTCGTAGTATACGGTACTAATGAATAATTTAAAGCGAGATAAAATTGCAATATTAATTGACTAAACTGTTGTTCGGATACGAATATATATTTTTAACCAATAATTAAAAATGTTGTAATTGAAACATGATATTCCGCATTAAACAATATTGATATAATGGTCGAACTGTCAGAGGGTATTTGGTTAAAGAATATAAATTCTATGGACAACGACAAGACGTTCCGTTACCATTTTATTAGAAATTAATCCTTTTTCCCGACGATTTAATTGGCGTTGTGGACATAAGTTTGTATTATTTCTAGAGAGAACTGTTCAATAACTATGGCTGATAATTATCATCTGTAACTCCATTAAACTCGAGTGAAATGAATTACGCTATGAAGGCAATCGATTAGCGTAAGAAAACATTCTAAAGAGCGACCAAGTCGCTATTATATATCTATATAATATTTGAATCGTAAGTAGAACACACGTAGTAAACAAATAATTCTTAAAAGAAAAAAAAAAAACAATGAGCCAGTCAACTAAATTCAATGCTCCAAACCAGTAGCGTTATTCGTAAGTAATAATTCACGAAGAAAAAATACGAAGCTGCCCACAGTAGCGCAGAGAATAGCTTTTCACAAAAGTTTCGGGTAAGTGCACAGACACAAATATGCATGAAATAATCTACATATCCATGAAACTCGCCAATCAAGTGTAGCAAAACCGTATAGCTTACGTGTGTTAAAAAAGGGGGTGCGTGGGTTGTATGGAGCGATGACAGCCTCTAGTGTGGTCCAGGAATCTGGGGTTTGAACGGCCAATGGCCGCCAGTTTGATGCGACGGTGGCGCCACCATCGAAAGCCACAGTAACGGCGGCTCGCGTCTCGACGCGAGTTGCCAGTCGGTTTCGGCCCACGGCCGCTCGGAGTCGACTCGAGTGCGTTGGATGTTAGGACGGTCGGCCGTCAACGGCCTGGCCTAGCCTGTTTCGGAGTCGTTGCTCTGCAGCGAGTAGTAGTCAGTAGTAGTTGATTCCTGGGGTGGAAGTGGTGAAGGCGGTCAGTGGTAGCGCAGCCAGTGCTCGCGGTGGTATTGCTGGTGATAGTGACAGTGGCGGTTGCTATTGGTGGCGGTGAAAAGGTGCTGGTGGGAAGCACGGCGGCGGTGTAGTGCTGTGTTTTGGGATTGGGAATGGGGGTGAGGGTTGGACGGGTGGATGGTATCAGAGAGACCGCTGGCACGTCCAGGTGTAGGGTTATCCCACGAGTGCACCTGATGATTTGGTGATAATGTAAGTTGCAACGAGCTGGAGCGGCGTCGTTTACAAGTACGCCCCCGCCGGAGAGAGATCGATAAGCGGGCTTTCGAAGCAAGCAAGCAGCCAAGCAAGGAAGCAGTCTGCCATACAGAGTAGAATGGTCTGGATAAGTTCGTGGTGATGATGATAGAACGTGAGACTTGGCGAATCTATTCAGAATTGTTACAATCGAGGCTGAATGCTTGGCGTTTAATTGCGTGACACGCGCCTTCCAGGTTCGTCCACTTTCACTCGAGTCGAAGATAGATGTGCGAGCAGGCGGAATCCGCATCGAATGTACCTGCTATCACCGACGTGTCTACAGGAAGAAAATTCTATAGGAGTATCCAAGTGCTCTTGCCGGACCAAATCTTTTAACGACGCTATGGTGACTTAGCGACAAGATCAAACGAGTTGAGAGTGAAATATGGAGCGAAGCGGAGCATGTGTTAGATAAAACTGACAGTGTAGCTAAGAAAAAATGAAGGAACACGGCAACACGAACGATCAGACGGGGGATCGCGTCCCCGTCAAGGTACTCAAGTCCTTGCTGAAGAAGCCTGGACAGGTCAAAGCGAAGACCCAGAAGAATCGCGTCGTGATAAATGAGAAGCTCAATGAGTTCTTCGCGGCGGACTACATCATACTGATAAAGGAGGAGTGTTGCGCGGATTACGAGGAGGAGTGCGACTGTTGCTGCCAAGAGCATGAGATGATCCGATTGGGTAATTGTAAGGAGTGTCGTGCCGAATTGAATCTTCATTTCGGGGGTGGTCCTCGATTCGACGATAGAGATGGACAGTCAGACAGTGAATCAGCGGATGGACGCGAACAGGTGTTTCCCGGCGAGGAGTCTCATCCAGAAGACGATGGGCTCGAGGTTCTAAGTGAGGATAAGGTTTCCGCCACGCCTGATCGTATCCATCAGCAGCAACGACAACCTCATCAGCAACAGGAAACCCTGAGTCCACCCGAGGGCTACAAGGACGTCTGCGAGGAAAACGAACTCGTGGACGAATCGGAGCATCGCATTCATCCCTTATGCGCTGAGTGCAATTACTATCATCAACAGGGGACAGGTGAGTCATCAAAGTTACCCTGTACCGTGTGACCTGCTAAAACCTGACACCCTTCGCGTTGCTTCTACATCTGACCCTTTATTCTTTTTGTACACTACCCCTTCCAGAAACAACCCACCAAACCGCTCAAACTTCACCCCTCTTCTTTACTTGCACCTGTACACCTTCGTGTTGGTCAAGGACCTGCTGTACTTGGACCCCACTTCCGGTAGAGTCCCATTCTCTAAATGAATTTACGAATTGGGAATTTCTATTCATCAATTTCTTTTATAAAAATCCTGTGCGTTGATCGCGAGGGTCAGAATTTTACCATATAAGGTTCTTCACTGATTGTGAGATTTACTATGATTGTTTTCTCGATAGATTAAACGTATCACGGTCTTACTGAAAGTATATATTGTAGTTTATGTATCTCGAGTATTCAATGCCTAGACTGGAACTGACTTGCTGCTCTTGCACGTGAAGTGGATTCGTTTCTGATTCGAAACACGATACTGGCTAATGCAGATAATCACTAGAAAGGAAGCACGTCAACGGGAATATTTCTACTGTACGGATTCCTTTATCTCAATACTGCACCTCTTGAGCCATTTCCATGGGCGATTAAATGCAACTGGAATTGCTTCTGTTAGTCGTATTTTATTCACTGGATACTTATATCGTAGGCATTCGAGATTTCTCTGCAATGTTTTACATAGGTTTTTCGTTATACAATTATCTGTTTCTCCAATAATCAATACTTTCTACTAGGGGAGGAAACCGGTACGAGTGGATAGTCTTTCGAATCCTTCCATCGAAAATGGGATTACATTGATTTTTAGCTCGATCAATTTATTTTTTAAAGCCTATTTTAGTACGCATTACTTATGCCGAGATCGTCCTTTAAAGTCATATTCAAATATATCATGTTGACATTCTAATGTCGTATCTGTACACCTGAGGGATACTTAATATTTAAAAATGAATTTATGGATTATAGATGTCTCTAGGATTTCTAGTTATTTTTATTTTCGTTAAGTTTTCTTCAGGTCATCGTTAATTTAAAACGGTCAGACATGTATCTACATAAGTATATTCCTACGTGCTTGCGAAACTGTCACATAGTTTTCCACGTGGTCGATAAGAATTATCGTTGGTTCACATCGAAACCGAAAAAGAATGGAGGACAACGTCACTAAAAAAAAAAATGACACTCTACAGCAGAATTTACTGCCAAAATCGTTCGTTGCTACTTGCCAGAAACTGTCAGACAGCCAATATAGCTAGGTTAATACTACATATCGTAGTCGCATCAATCGATCTCGAGATAAGGCTGCTGCGGATTTGAAAATTTATTTCCAAAAATTTATGAGAATCTGTCGAATCTTTTTACCTATTTTGCTTGTCGAATTCATCGAAATAAGTTCGTGTCGCGATAACAGTAGCCATTATCAATCGTGAAGGTCCTTTCGCAGTGACCGTATCGTTCACGGTCTAATTCTTGGCGAATGTAGAAAGAGGTAAACACAGCGCTCATCCTTATTATTACCGGCAGACATAATTTACTTAATACACAGCGTACGTAATGCTGGTGCTTACGAAATTACGCAATCGTTAAATGCACGTACTGAGCAACGGAATGCATAAACACAGTAGTCCTACAGTAAGTCATTAATTAATTTCGCCATTAAACGTCATCGGTGTCGTTAAAATATTTGGGCGGTCATTCACGCGTTCGCGATGAAAAAAGCAGCTGCCAGACGTAGAAAAAATTTAAATCATTAAGATAGGTGCTCCCGTAACCAGAGGTCCGTGGACACGTGCCAACCTTCGGGGAGACTTTTTAACCGTAACAGTAGAACGGGTCTGCGAGGGATCGGACTGGATTGTAGCTTGTGGATTTTGGTAGCTGTTATACCGAAATTTTAGTAAATAAAAAGAAGTATCAGAGAACGCGTTATGATATTACTTTTCTTTTTCTTCAAGTTTCGAATAATAAATTCAAGACACGGATCCGTCGATATTTTATCACTGCCGTTTCCATGCTTCCAGTTTTTATAGGAACTTCAAACGACGAAAGATGGGATGGCTCTTCGGCGATTGGAAGTTTCTTCGGCAGGAGTGGTTATCGAAATTAAGTACCTGTGCTGCGGTATATAACCTAACCCAACCTGGGTAGATGAAAATAGAAAAATTCAAATTGAACTTTTACGTTTGCAGCGTGTAACAGCAGACGAGAGAAATGACTTGGTTTTACTTCGCGAAGGAAACAGTCGAAGCCCTTCGATAAATTAACGAACGGCTGATCGTCAGTTTTATTTTGACCACGCTGCCCTTATTTAGCTGAAGAAGCCCTTGAGGATATGTGGAACTTGAGTCTCGAGATACTTCCTGATAAGAGTAGTTTACGGGTAGTCATTGGTTTGGAAAATTAAAATGGGATACGTAGACCAGTTCTTGAAATGGAAGTTGGGCATATGCATATCTCATACGCGAGCCGGAAATTTTTGTTTATTCTGCATTTTGAAGAACTTCGTCAATCAGCAGGACCGACTGTGAGGGTGACGGTGAAAGGGAAAAAGATGGTCATATTCGATTTCATTTTATATTCATACGAATGTGCTGTTGGGGCTGTTCGACGAGAAGTTTGAAACGGCGAAATTGCAATCTCCGGATAGCAGGAAACTGCGACGCTTTAGCGAAAGGATTTGCGTTACAACCTTCAGGTAGATTAGGTAATCGGGACTCTTCGATATTTCCCGGTTGGGCCGAGAGTCGAGCTTGCACAAGATCCTGTAGCGAATTCGAATCACGTGTACGATTTATGAGATATACGAACGTTATAATTTGATAGAAAATATGTTAATTGTCTTGAAATGATCTCAGCCCCATCCGCTCGAAATGCAATTAAGTTGCACCTAACGATGACTACGGGTAGCGACTATACGGTTTCCTATGATAATCGAACACTCGCTTATTCAGTTACTTAAAGGGGCTAATTACTCCGATCTCCCTAATTAAGTGCATTTCATCTCGTTTGAAATGTTACGGGAGTAATTGCCGGAATCGCACGCCCTTGCTCCTGTTAGCTTTTTATTTGCTTTAATTTTCACGTGAATTCTACATTTTGTTCAATCAAAAAATTGCTGATACGATGGCCGAGTGCGCGACGGCTTCCAGGTGTCGGAGGATCGACACGACTTTAATGAGCGACTAATAAGGGGAATGGTTTGTATATTAGCTGTTTAGCTCGTTAGCGGTGTCCAGGTATAGCCGCCCGAAATAAACGGTTCGTTAACTGCGGAATAGCCGGGAACGAGTTCGTGCTTAGAGTTGGATCACGATCGTCAGGATACAATCGTTCGGTCACTGGCCGTCGTTACGTGATAACGTAGAGTCCTAAGCGGAAAGCGTTCCGTGCTATCTGTTTTACCTGGTAAAAATTGAACCGTCCCCTCGTGTAACGATCGCCAGAAACTAGTCCCAACTTTTGTGGCACAAAGCCAAGCGACCCACGCGAAATACGACAGTAAGTTTACGCGTCTTTATTGTTGAGAAGCCACGTGGTCGCACGGTATCACAGTCACCTGTCATGCTAAACAAAAGTCAAGGGTCAGCTTTGTGACTCGGTACTGGTTATAGCCTGAAATACCAGGGACGGCTATTCTTGCCACGTATTTTCTCTAAATCTATTATCAACCACGAGGATATCGATCGGCACTTTCATACATAGATAAATACCTTAATGACAGTATATTAATATAATCTCGTAACATTATCAAATTATGTAGAATCTTTCTTTCTTTTTTTTTACACGGGTCACAGAGCCGCATGTACCTTCTTCATGGCGAGACTTTGTGATTTATGGATCTTAGTTAGCGAGGGTGTAAAATGTCACTGGGCGCTTGATAAAATCGAAATAGAGAACCGAGCTTGGCTGGTTGGCCAGGCGAGCAGGCAGTCGGTATGGAGGGACTTCTTTTACATGTATTTGCTAATATACACCAGCACTGTCGCGAGCTCTGCGCACACCAGGCATTCTCAAGGTTTCGGTCGGATTCGTCTTCGCACGAATTCGCGCCTGCGCTACAATATTGAATTTGAAACTGTTCGTATAGGAACCGTACCAGCCGCACAAACGCTTCACGGATTTATGTTTGCCCGTGAATGAATGACCGAACGATGAATGGCTCCCTTTTGACAGATCGATCATGCGACGGTTATACTTGCTCCATTCGCTGCTGATTGTTCACGAGCCGAAGGACCAAAAGCAAATCTATTGAGACTTTGAACGAGGATACGTCTTGGTAATGAAGACGTCTTACGCATTCATTGATGACATAACGAACAAATAGGATCACGTTACCTGCATATGGCTGCGGAGATGTGTTTATTTTTTTTAGACTAGAAAATTTATCAAGTAACAATATCGTAGATTGTGGGATGTTGTCATTCGTGAGAAAATTTTCTTGGCCTTTTCTTGGGCTTCTAATAAGTTTTACGTAATTGTGACTTTTTATGGATCACCCTGCTCAACCCGGCAGTCTTACTATTTGAATTCCCATAACTATTTTCCTCGTGGACTGTTGCTCGTTACTGGACCCTTATGTATGGTGTTGACCATTAACGATGCAGTTACCTGTAGACAGTACTACAGTGTACGCTGTAAACATGTATATCGAGCTATTGTATTTTTTATTTATTAATATTTCAATCAATTAAGAATTCCATTCGGAATTGCACGAAAGAACTCCAATGCTGGACCAATGTCGAAAATGAATTGCCAATCTGCAGTTGGTACTCGGGTCGATGTTATTATGGAATCTAGGTTACCTGTGTGAAGTTAGCCCAGCACTTTTCGAATTTTCTATTTTTTGTACTACATTTGGGCTAATTCGTGCCGTTAATCCAAAGTCGATAACTTTAACGGTTTTCGAAAAAATTTAAAAAAAAAATTTTTTGCCAGCCCAGCACTTTTCGAAATTTTTATTTTTGAAAATTGTGCTGAGTTGTCCTAGCTTTGTGCTAACTT
Organism: Calameuta pallipes; assembly: GCA_030142375.1. Lineage (NCBI taxonomy): Eukaryota > Metazoa > Arthropoda > Insecta > Hymenoptera > Cephidae > Calameuta > Calameuta pallipes. The sequence continues at coordinate 453,603 of JARQSW010000292.1, forward strand.
CTGCCGTTAATCCAAAGTCGATAACTCTTACGGTTTTTGAAGAAATTGAAAAATTGTTTTGGTTGTCCTTCGTTTGTGTTATTCCATAAAAGCCGTGAAAACCAGAATTTCGAAAAACTACAAGTTGTGCTGTATTTTGCTACGCGAGCACAACAAGTCTCCCTTATGGCGAAATCTTCTCAGAGCAACCCTTCACGGTATTCCGCGAGAGTTGTATTTTTAGACTGCTCCGAAATTGTGAAAACCAAAATTTCGAAAAACTACAAGTTGTGCTGTGTTGTGCTACACGAGCACAACATTTTTTCTTCGTGACAAAACCTTCTCAGAGCAATATTCAAAGCAATATTCAGAGCAAACCTTCTCCTTCTCAGGGCGCTAAGCTAAACACTGAGTCCATAACAGAACTGCGGGTGCTGGTATATTATTTATATCAAAATTTTGATAACAGTTTGGTACTCAGAAGTTTTTGTCACGTCAGTGCCACTAGAAACACTAATAATCTAGATTCTCATATTTATCTGTCTTAGAACTTATCCCAGAAAGCTGTCTCCGAATAATTCTAATGATCGAAATAATTAAAATCATTGGCCATATACATATTCAAACGAAAAGTTGAACGAACTAACGTTGCAAAATCATATGAAATTGGCATTAATATTTAACCTCGCTCAAATTGATCAAAATGAAAAATTAAAACAGATACATATTACATTTATAATTTATAAGTCTTTAGGATACGCTACGAAGGGTCCGAGAAGGTTTCGTCATAAGGGAAACTTGTGCTCGCGTAGCACAACACAGCGCAACTTGCAGTTTTTCGAAATTCTGGTTTTCACGGTTTCGGAGCATCCTAAAAATGCAACTCTCGCGGAATACCGTGAAGGGTTGCTCTGAGAAGATTTTGCCATAAGGGAAACTTGTGCTCGCGTAGCACAACACAGCGCAACTTCTAGTTTTTCGAAATTCTCGTTTTCGCGGCTTTTATGGAGTAGCGCAAACGAAGGACTACCAAAACAATTTTTCAATTTTTTCAAAAACCCTAAGAGTTATCGACTTTGGATTAACTAACTAAAGCTAACTTCACACTGGTTTTCTGATTGCTGCCCGTTCGGTACTAGCATAGGACATGGAGAATGTGTATGTACCATAGGCACATTTGAAGATTGCGCGCACATACGCTGCCATGTATCCATAATGCATGTGCGCCTTGTCGGCCACTCGAATGGCCAGTCTATCGACATGCTTTTTCTCACAAAGGGAACGAACGCCGGTGAATGAAAAATCGTAAAAACAGTCGCACCGAGGCTTGCTGTGCTCTTTATTTTTGAAACGCTACAGGTTTCCATTTTTCAAAGTAAATTTCACTTTTTTTTCTACATTTCTTTCAAAGTAGATCGGATTTTTTACACGTGCTCTCAGCGTTGCATACGCCTATCTCGTCTTACAAAGTCCGTTTAGTACTCCTCGGTTGATCCACTCGAAGTAGCATTCTGGACGAAGTTATTGTCCAATCCATGTCCATATTGTCACCGTAACACGTGTGACAACTTGCAATTTCAACATTTTTAGCTTCCTATGCTACGTCCAAACACATTGCTCAGGCTTAGGTCAAATGTTAGCTCGTAGATGCGATAGAGCCAAGGTAGATTCTGCATGTATACATATATTTACCAGAGAGCCTGTACAATATTTGTGACTCTGCCAATTCGTGACTTCTGATTAACGTCTCTCTAAGCATTTTACGCGAATACTCAACCGAGAAACGAAGGCAGCGAGAACAAACCTTATACTGCCTTGAGTAATAGGGGCGATATCCTTTCAGAGATCAGGAATGCGAAAAACTCGACTCGCATGTCACAACACTGCACAATTCACTCAATTAAAGTAATCTCTTTGTTTCGCGAGGTATAGCCGCCGTGCGTGATATTTCATCGCACAGTGCACTTGCTTCTTTTATTTCTCTTTTAGTTTCCACCGTGAAGCGCTTAGACTTTTGTCGGTGGTCTTCGGGCAGCTGCTCGGCACTATTTAAGTCGGCTGGCAAATTGACACGTCGTAGTAGAATTGCGTTTTCGTAAGTTCAGGACATGTCCAGGACCCTCAATGGGTCGGAACAGAGGCGACAAGGACCTCGTCAGGCCTTGGATTTTCATATTTCCATATACTCCAACGTAAAGATAAGACAGTTTTAAGTACGTAAAACGTGACTGCCATAGAAAGGACGGGGAACCAGACACTTGAATTCGCAATTTACCATCGCCATGAAACTTCAAACTTTGCTTCACCGTCTAATAGAATTTCGCAAAAGAGCGACGAGTTGCGCAATCACCTACGCACTAAATGAAATCAGCTTGAATATCGTGGGACGATCGTATGTCTCGCCAGGCACACAGTCCGTGTCTGGTTGCCTTTTTTGGATCAAGTAGTGTCGAGCGAGATGTCGTTATCTTGACCTTCAGCCGACACGAGTTTAGCCGCGTGCTCGCCTCGAGGAAAATGCATAACGCAGTAGCCGGGGAAGGTCCTAGGATTATAGAGCAGGTACGGAGTCAGCCGGAGTCGAGTGTTTAAGCAGGTCAGTGCAGAGCTATGCCAGGGAAAGGTTACACGTCAAAATGCGGCCAGTGAAACGCGACAGCCGCTGGAAGCGTAAATTACCGTAATTATATGCCATGCTTCCGTGGCTGGAGAGCAGCTCCACGAGGAACAGCGCACGAGGCTTGATTAACGCAGTGTCCACATACGTACATACGGTAACATACGCAGCGAACAATCATAGGTCGATATGACGAATTTCTCATTGGTATTAGATAAAAGCGTCAAAGTTACGCAGCCGTCCTGCCATTCGAGGCATAACATTTATTCGTGCGAACCTTTTGCGTTTATGGTTTAAAAAAAAAGGAGGCGATGCGCAGTCACGTTCGCGGAGGCGTCTATGCGACTCTCGCGCGAACTGGAACGTCTTTACGATATCATTAAACTGAATTGCCTATAAAGCTCGTTCTAATTTCATTCGTGGCTGATTTTTCTCTATATACACATTACACGCTATTCCTGATGCTATCCTTTAGCGAGGATCACCAATCCGTAGTTCTTATATCCGCTAGATCTAACTTTAATCTGGTTATGCCTAGGTGATAGATATATATTTTTTTTTTTCGGCACATTTGTCTCTGCGTCACGCCGAGACGTGTACAAGGAAATTCTTATAGCGACGGGAACATTACTGTATCGCTTACGATGACTATATAGATATGTGTTCTTTCCTTTTTACATAATTTCTCGAATCGTTACTCCTCTCGCGATCGGCAGACTGTGAATTTGAATTTTGGCGCTTCGCTTCTCCGTATCGTGCCTGTCGCGTGTCTCCCGTACCGTCCCTAAGAAAATCTTTACTGCGCGCGACATATCCGTAATGCCTTTCACGTCGTTATCCTGTCCTTTCGATTACGGAATCATACCTCGTTGACCTCCTGCCGGAAATGGGATTAGATTCGACCACGAGTCCTATGGTTCTTTACAATTGCTCTGCTCGTTTCTTCCCGTGGCTCGGCACTCGAACGATTAATTCGCATTCGTACAATATAATAATACACAAGGCAAACTCATCCAGGGCCACGGTTCTACATATTATCGTCCATGGCTGAATCTTTGCACGGTCTGTACCATAGAGTAAACACGTGGCCACGATTTCTTGACAACCGGTACCCATCGTCTTATATCTTTGACGAATTACATACGCGTCGCGAACACCTGAAAAACCGAAACTCGAAACGCGGCTGGCCTGAATCGACTCGCGTCAGGTTTCTGCGGTGACGTGGTGGACGAGTGACAATTGGGGCCGCGTGCGAGGACTGCCTATTTCTAGTTTTCGAAGGACTCGTAGGCTCTCCGTGTCTTGCGTGGCTCGCGTTCACCGGATGTACAGTGTAGCGTGACTCCGGTCTTCCAGTAGTTCTCCCCTCGCGTCCCATCATTCGTTCCAGGATACCTATTGTGGTATACAAGCTCGTATACCTATATACCCATAGTCCACGTTCCACCCGTATAGGGGAACTCGACGATTATCCTTGGAATTTCTCGAGTAATCTGCACTCCACATTGTTTCCGAGCGACCTGAGCGCAAACGTCTTCCGAACCCAACGGCCGTGACCTCGAATTCCCACGATCCGCCCGGGACATCATCCCCGCCGATAGGAGGTCGCTTTCGCTCGGTGCCATAGGACCCAACGAATACGACGCGGAAGATCACGGCGAAGACACCGCGAGGGAAATCGAAATTCCCCCTGGAACGATCGCTATGCGCTTCGGCGCGTAAACCATTTCCCTCTACATTCGCGACCTTCGTCTTCGTTTTCGTCGTTCATTCCCTTTCTCTACCCTCTTCTCATTCCGATCCTCTCGTTCCCTTTCTCATCTCGTATTCCAGCTCCTCTTTTCACTCACCCTGTATACTAGCCGGAGGAATGAAGGCGCGGCTGGCTAAGGCAGGGTCCTGCTTGACTTTTATGTTTTCAGTGTGAAAATTGCTTTTCTGCTGGCGGGCTTCGACGTTATCCTCGAGCTCTGCTTGCACGGCGCGACCCCAGTTTTTCCGAGGATTCGCAACCCCGGGGAGATTGGCCCCGACGTGGAACGGTGCCATCGGCCAAGTTATTTGCGAGTCCAATGAGCACTCTCTTGCCTTCAATATTAAACGATCGAATATGTGGCGATGGGGAGGCGAGGGGGTAACGTTTGGTTACGTCTCCCGTGCATACATACGTGCGTCTGGATCTTTTTTAACTTTTCAAAATTTTCTTTTTCCCCCTTACTCGCGGTAGCTATGAAATCGAACAGAACAAGTCTTACGCACTGTACACGTCAATGAACTCTCGTATAGAATTTACATGCACGAAACAATTCATCTTCTTTCTGACAATACGGATTTATCGGTGAGAATATATTCGCCTCTGTAGTTTACGTGGATCACCCTCAGAATTAATGTATTCAATTTTTTTTTTCCTTTTATATGCGAGATGAATAGCCACGCTCGTATATCTATGTATGCTCCGTCGTGAATGTACGCTTGACGCGATGATGTAACGAAGCTACAGCATCGTGATGACTGTATTATCTTCTGGCAGAATGCCATACGGTGCGATACGTTATGCTGGGATCGATATCGTGACAAGATTTGACATTGTTGTTGATCACGCGCATTCTTAGGACGTTGAAGGCGCCAACGGGTGTCATCCGTACTTAGCTACGCGTCGTCCTCCTGGATTACCAGTCGAGGAGAGAAGGGATCGCCAGTAGTGCTTTGCGTCTGCGTAAACCTAGTCGAGCTTCCCTCTCCTTAACATGAGATCTGCAGGAAAAATGTCCAAGCAATTTGTTGCTTTATTCTACCCAATTTCGTTTTCTTCCTGCACTTTGTCCTCGGCTTTTACATCCTTTCGTTTTACCTCTCCGCTCGTAAGCTCGTGCTTGCATTATTTCACTTGTTATAAAGCTGGTAGCAGCCCTGGAAAATTGATGTCGCCAGTGGCCTGGCTTATCGCCATATACGTATACATGTATGTATTGTATTTATTTTAACTTTGCCTGACTGCCGATTTAACATACGAGAAGCTGGATTTTTCTTCGCATTTATAAACCTACGCCTTCTTCTCGTCTTGCAATTCGAACGCGGGCGGACCGTGAAATTCGACATGCAGTCTTGTCGTCCGGTTGAAGGAACTTTTACGTTCGATGTCGCAGTTTCAAATATATAGAAAATTTCGTATATAGCTGTGAGAGTTATTTTTATATTAGACTTTCTTTATCGTACACACGTTATAGGCTATGCACAATTTTATACCGAGTTGCGGTTTTTTCGGAGGACGCGTTCAACGTCTCAAAGGTGAACTCGTATAATCTGACTTTGATATTGCTTATGCTCTTTAAAGAATATTTGTGGATGGTACTTGCAGACTTGCGAGAATACCTGCTGAATGTATATACGGGGTGAGGCATTTATAGGGACCAGACCGATTTTTTTGAAAACGAAGTCAGATATTTAAAAAATTTTTCAGACAGGAGTTTTAGGGTTTCAACGGAAGTTTCCTTTATCGAATTCCTTTCTGAGTGCAGGCGTTACGGTAATTCGATAGTTAACTCTCATTTTTTTCAATGGGATGATGCAATTTTTCTTCCGGAAATCAAAAGAGCATTCAATTTTTAGTCTAAAAGTACCAGTACGCTAATGACCCAAAATTGGCGGGTGATAAGATATTTAAAAAATAAAAAAAATAATCTATTTTCTACATTACCTCAGATCTATTATTTACAATCTCTTCTCTCTCGCCCCCCTATCCCAATCTACAAGGAATTTGAGTCCCAGTGGACCGCGAAATGAGAGGAAATTTAAGCTAGGCATTTTTAACTGGCTAAATTACGCTTTAAGCCGCGTGTACAATGTGTCCCAGGTGGGCATGTAAACTACTTACGAACGGACATTTTTTCTTATTTTTTAAATATCTTATCACCTGTCAATTTCGGGTGATTAGTGTACTTGTACCATTAGATTCAAAATTGAATGTTCTTTTGATTTTCGGAATAAAAATTTCATCGTCCTATAAAAACAATTAAAGTCGACCTTCGAATTACCTTAATACCTGCACTTAGAAAGAGATTCAATAACGGAATCTTTCGTCTCCCTTGAAAACCTACTGTCTGAAACAATTTTTTTATATCTGGCTTCGCTTCCGAAAAAAATCGACCCAGTCATTACAAATACTCCACCCTGTATATATGCTCTTGGCGCGACACGAAGAAACCAACGGATGTCAAAGGTGACACACTTCATCATCTCTGATCTTTACATATTTTATTAAACACACAACGTGCAGTATTTTACTTGCTTCAAATCTTTTTTTTTTCAAATCCTTTTAACGAACCTTTTACACAATTATTCATTCATTAAACTCGTGCAAACGAATTTCCTCTGGAATAGCTTTTCTGAAAGAGTATAGCTTTTCTTTCTGTCGAGCAAGTCAGTTCTTGAAGACGTCGCGTTCAAGGTGGTGGCGCCACCGTCGTTCGGCGTTCCGTCTATCCCTACTTTCACATTTCCGCTGAAACTTTTCGCAACCAATGCGATCGCCCTTCTTTCTGGGGACTTTCGTCGCCCTCGACACAGCAGACCGCACCGAATTGATTTATCGCGGTATAACTAGCGAGAAAAAAGTGTCACTTTATTCCAACTCGACTAAGACGATGCTTACTATGCCAAAGTACTTAACCGAGAGAGACATAATGGCATTTACTGCAATGAAATTATACAACAGGGCTCATGTCGAGCCTAACAAAGCGTGAAGCCGCGTTGTGTCGTCGTTATAGGTATACTACTCAAATAAATAAAGCAAAGCCTCGTATTCAGTCGGGCGACAGAGTTGTCAACGTGAGTGAAGCCCAACGTAGGTATACTTCAAGCGTAGATACTTAAAAACTTCTTCTTCTACAGACACCCTCTCCGTCTCTCTCTCTCTCTCTCTCTCTCTCTCCCTCTCTCTCTCTCTCTCTCTCTCTCTCTTTCTCTCTCTCTCTCTCTCTCTCTCTCTCTCTCTGTCTCTCTCTCTCTCTCTCTCTCTCTCTTTCTCTCTTTCTAGACCCTCGTCCTCACCGAACAGTTCACCCTCATCCTCGTACAGCCACTTGTGTATCTTCTATCTGCTTCACCTACGTGTTTTATATTCACTTAGCATCCCGTCCAATGGAATGCGTGTACGCTGTCTATGTAGTTGGCAGTTAGTATATCGTGTAACAGTCGAGCGCCTGTCGCATAATAAATCGGGAACAAAGGAACGCACTTCTAACGGATGCCTCTGTCCTCTGATCGTACGCGAGTGCGCGTGCGCTGGACCGTGACGAATTTTCTTTTTAATTCCAAAAAACATTTCGAAAATGCTGCCTTTTCGGTCGCTCGCCGTCAAACCTCTATTGCACTAACGATCGATTCGTTCCTGTGTAAATCAACGTCGAGGCTTTGAATCTGCTGTACAATCGTGCAATCCTGCACTTCTCGAAGCTTTTCTATTAGCCATTCACCGTAGCCCGTACTTTGTGAAGAAGGTACCTCCTGGGGTGGTATGTAAATTGACATTGATTTAGACTGTTTGCTCGTTCGTAACTTCTTTCACGTAACGTTCAATCAAATTTTTCGTTGGATCTGCTTTGATCTTTTTACATGAATTTTTTTTCTTTGTCCAGTTTCATTCGTGCTTTATATATCTCTTGCTTCCTTGTTTTTATATTTTTTCTTTCTTTCGTCGATCCCTGTCGAAAATCAATGATTGATGCAGCAAATTAAGCGAATCTCTGCGTGACATCACAACTTTTTAAGTTCTTCTCGAGCTATCGATACCGACGTTACGCGTCGTGACGACTTTATCGACGGATTACGTTTCATAAGCTTTGAAAAGTACGTTATTCCTTTTATTGCAATCCGAAAACTTTTACTGTTACGACACACATTCAATTGTTTTCTCGTGAACAGCAACTGTTTGGTATTTTTTTTTCACTAGCTTCAACGTACCGTCACTGTCCTTTTATTGTACTTCGTGCATCTGTATTTTCTGTCCTTATCGCTGTTTGTTGCTATCGGAAAAAATACTCTTATTCCTACAACGAACGGGATTTACGTTTTGCATATTTATTTAGCAAACAATACTTCACTTCGTTAATCGTAATTATTGTATAAAAGTCAATATTGAAGTTTGCATTCAAATAATGATTTTTTTTTCACGCATCCCGAACACACGTTAAATCTACATTACGCGAAAGCTTCGTACATTTCTCACGTTACTTTACGTTCCATTTCGATCGTACCAAAAGCGCTATCTTCTTCTCGTTTTAATCGGACCGCGGTATCAACAATATAACGCAGTAAAAATACCTAAGAGACTCGGGAAAATCTCGTGCCAAGTAAGTAAAAGAAACTTGGCCGGGCTACATTCACCGGAGTTATCTAGTTATACCTGAAGATGCGGTCAAATGCAGTCAATGCCCTGCTTTCTAGAAATGGATCAAAACGTTACTCCATATATTTTCGTGCATTCAGAATCTATGTTTAACCAAAGCGAAAGAAATTGGCGATGCATACACGTACGTAGGATCACAGTGCATCTAAGGCTCGAATGAGATCTAAAAATGTCCTTTGTTTGGTCGTATTTAAAACATGCAGTTCCCTTTTACCCATGCGCACATAACGTATGCATAACGAAACACATGAATCATAATTACTCTGTGCATTTAAATGTCTATCATTTGAAAGACGAGCGGTGCATATATGCAGGTAACGCGGGATTGCATAATTTATCATTAATATGAGAATTTCTCTTATCATATTTCGTATAGATGAAACTTTGCTATTAGCAGACGGCAAATCATTGTATATTTACATTATGATAACACGACAGATATACAGAGTTAAGTGACTACATAGAAAGCGCAATGTAACTGATAAGAGACAAATCCAAGTCGGCCAGATAATAACCGAAGGGTAATCAGCCTGCGGTGTTTCAGTAGACGACCGGTCGTCAAGGCGAATACGTGTATTCGTTGCTTCGCAATAGTCAATCGTTAAATGATTACATGGAGATAAGAATAAAGTACAAGACTAAAATCTGCAGAAGTGAGATTCAGGAAATCAAGTGTTTCTATCGTGCTTTTAGTTTTCTCTGTGTTTAGTAGAATAATTGAATATTTAATTATTAATTCTTGACCGTCTAACGGGGCTTGTTAATACGTTAGACGCGAACGAGCGAGCGAGCGATTAGTTGTAAAGACGCCCATTTAATGAAACACGGTTGAACGTGGCTGTGAACGGATTTTACTTTTTGCAGAATCGGACGAGCAAAGGAAAAATGAGGGAATCGGTGAGGACTTCACGAATGGTCAGGAATCCGTGCAGAATGCTGAGGATGACGTTGCCCAGGAAACGAGCGATCAAGCTCAACAAACTACACCAGGTATATCCGCTCGATATTCATGCTCGTACGAGATAGCGACGATATCGCGTGGTAAACGAATTCGTAATAAGATATAGTGTATCTAGAATAAAAATAGGTATTTGAATTTCGTAATTTTATTTGTTTTCATGAGAAATTGTTATTTATGTGTCTAAATGGCTTTGTACCAATAGATTAATGCTATGGAATGGCGATCGAGTCATCTAATGAAACATTGTATTTACTACTGATGAAAAATTTTCGATGAAACGGTCAGGTGGTACGGAAAAGGAGTAAGGAAAATATATTGCTGATTATAAATGAAGTAAGGAGTCATGGCGAAAAGTGTTTTTTTTTTTTGTAATTGAAGCGTATTTTAGGAAAATAGGAGGATTACTTAATTATTTGTCATTAATATGTTGTAGACTTGCATCAGCGCTATCTGGTGGAGACCATCACGATGACAACGGTAACGGAACGTCGAGTCGTGCGGGAGATCAGCGAGGAGGACTCGAAACCAGGAATAGACGAGAGCGACAGCAGCGTGGCAAAGTCCATCCAGAATCCAAAGGACGAGACAATTGGCAAGGAGGAGAGCCCGGTCGATCTCGATGATTCGAGCAAGTGCGGAAGTCTCGAAAATGTGAACAAATCCATCGGCCTGAAGTCCGTCACGAGCGAGCAAGGAGGTCGTGAGACACCGGACCCGACGGAATTGTCGTTGTCATTTAAACTCGGCAGAATATCTCTGGTGTCAAACAGTCTGAAACCTAATTCAGCTGTCAGACAACTCTTTCCCGACCCGAGATTCATTTCTCCGCCTCCAGCAGCAGCCAAGTCTTTGCCCCAGTCCACTGGGACGGAGGACAGCGAGGAGTCGAATAACGCAGAGGCGCAAAAGTTTTTGATAACCACCGAGAGCCTACGACTATTCGACGCTGTCAAAAGATCAAAACTGGCTGGCACGCAGAGTGACTCGTCCGAGAGCGATTCCTCGAGCATCAAGAAGACAATCGAGCGCAACGCGCTAAGACGCAGTCTTATATGCAAGTTCGAGTCTAATAGCAAGAAGAAGAACTTACGTTCGAAGGATCTCACCCTGGAGGAGAGGATACGGCAGTTGACCTGCGTCGATCAGGATGATCAGGATACGGAAAGTAGTACCTCGGAGAATGCGACTACGGCGGATGGAAGCGATTACACCGAGTTTCCAATACGCACTTCGCCTTCTGGCGAGGAGACAAAGGTCGAGACTCTTTCGCGTAATTCTGGCTCCACGAACAACTCCCAGGAACACGTTTCAAGCTGTGGATCCAACGTTGGACCTGGTGCTACTCATCAGTCAACGTATAAGAAGATTACTGATTTGTTTGGGCAAAAGAAATGCGAGGCGATCGTCGACTCGACGAAGAATCTACCCGACTTGGGTATTGGTAATAAGATGACTCAGGTAAAGGATTACTCCGCCAAGACACCTATATCGAAGATGAATTCAGACGCTCGTAAGCAATTTCTTGCCAGTCTTGCTCCTTTGTCCTGCGTCGCGGCTAATGCTATTGATAATCGCGAGGATTACTATCAATTGTCTTCGAAGATGACAACCAGTGGCAACAGGGATTCGATAGGGTACAACTCAGATTCCTCGTATAGTCTCGAGGACATCGATGCCGCTCTTCGGGGCGAAGAGAGGAATTATAAAAACGCGGCTGGCCCGCCAGATGTCACGAGAGGAACTCCAACCGGTACGGGACCTGATCGCGACGGTGGGGATTCTACGACGGATGAATTACTGGCCTTTGTCGAGCAGGATAAATCGAGGACCGAGAGGATCAAGAAACGCTACAACGATACGGAGGAGCATCGCGACGACGACGACGACGACGAACTCAACGATTATGGATTCAATCGACGACCTTCCGTGCGAGGTATAAAGCCTCAATTCGGCTCTACCAACGAGATCATACGACAGCTTCAATCGCGGAGCGCTGTCGCGCCCAATTCCTTCGCCGACCCTAAAGCCGGCTTTCATAACCAACAACGATATTTAAAATCGAAATTTGAAAACTTCTCTGAGCCTGCGGACGAGGATGCCTACGTGATGTTTGAGGATGGCCGAGATACAAATACGATTGACAGGATAAGGACAATGCAGAAACAGATCGATGAGATGTATGAGATTATAGGAGAATCCGCAGTGAGCCAGGGTACCCTAAAGCGCAGTTCATATCTCGAGAGCACTCTACCGCGACCGTTAGTTCGAGTTCCCATGCCCGACGAGGGAAGTCATCGCTATCCCGATCACAAGAATGGCGTTCGCTTCCCCGAGCAACACACCCCGGCAGGTGCAAGGATGCTACGCATCGCAGGCGGGGGTGACGGACCACCAGGAAACATTTACAGCACCCTTCCGGCGAAAGCGCGACGTCATCCAGCCGTCCCTGTTTCCAACAACCACTGCGGCCTAGTTCCCACTTCCGATACAAAATGTTATCGGACAATGTATTTTGTTCCCTATAACGGAATATCGGATCCGACCTATCAGAACATCCAGCGGATCCTACCGCCGCATTCCTCTCCGAATTACGCAAACCACATTGAGCGATATCCTTATCCACGAAACACTCATACGGAGCAGCATCAACCGCGTTACTATTCAAGACCTGCGGCTGTTCTTCCACCTCATTCCCAAAGCCCTGCTCTGCATTTGCATCTCCATCAGCCCGAAGAGTTTCGTCTATCCAATGCCGCTAGTTTACAACCCTTGACTTCACTGGGTCCCCTCGGTACTCATACTCTCCATCCCGCTCATGCCGCCCACCTCCCCCACGGACATCCCATGCAAATACAACAACAGCAACAACCTCCGCCACCACCTCCTCCACCGCAGCACCACCATCCTCATACTCATTCCCATCAGCATCAACATCAACAACAATCTATACCGATCTACGGGGTGGCCTCGTCCATCCCCTATTCCGTGACCACGTCGATGCGGGCTCCTACACCGGGTGGCGCTGGTTACTCCTATCAAGTGCATCTGGGACGCGGCGCTGCCGATGTACAGACGCAGACGATTTCTCTACCTTCGGCAACTACCTCTTCATCCTTATCGTCGTACAACATGGCCACTGCGTCGGTTCAGCTCTCTACGATCTCCTCGAGTTCCTCGTCACCCTTATCCTCACCAACGAAGGCACAGCGCACCGTAGCCGAGCGTGGGGTTCCCGAGGGTGCCGCTAGTGCACCTGCTCACGATTTTACAAATAACACATCCGCCGGTCATCCAACCGGTTCCTTTCTGGGACATCCTAGCAACGTGCCACCACCGAATACACAGAACTCTGTATACTACGCAATGAACGTGTAAAACTTCGATTATTGGACTAGATGGATCATCGCGAGGAACTCAATCGTTATGCATGTACATATAACGTGCTACCGATTCTTCAGGTAAAAATTAACGAATGTCAATCGAACGCGTCCTTCCTGCCCATTTGTTCGCTAAGTTTACCCAAATGCTTTTTAGGGATGCACGATTCATGAAAATACCGCTGGGAGCCCGTCGGGGATTCTTTCGACAGAAGGCTACATCGTCCGTCTTCGTTTTCAATAATGCAAGCAAGCGGTGATCATTGAACCCCAAGGTGACGGACGCGTGCCAAGAAGCAACCGGATCTCACGGATCCTATGGATTTTGACCAAATTACTCCGTTTTAAAGTTTTTGGTATCTTCGGACGCTCGCGGGAATCTTGTGTATAAAAATTCTTCGAAATTGACAATTACCCTTGGTGTGCACTGTGCTGAATCTCCACCAGTGGAATTTTGCGTATAAGGCTTTCACTGTCTGGGATCTATGTGCATCTCTTGCATGACGTGTATATATGTATAAGAGATAGCAAAATTTTTGACGTACGACTACGGCTGATCAGGATCAGCTCGAGCGGGAGATTCTGCACATACTTTTTCGAGTAGAAATTAACGATTCGCGTATCGTGTTCGTTGGCCGCGCTTCTTGATGTAGGCCATGGCGTCACTTTCGGATCGATGCGTTTTCTTGCTCTTCTAGAGTCTATACTGTAACTTTTCCATCCTTACCGTCTGAATAGGAATATCGTACCTAAGTATATTTCCAATCAACAATGAATTTCCACGAGAATTAGTGGAAAATTATATTCGAGCAGAGGTCTTTGGTGGTATCGAATTCGATAGGATCATTGAAAACGTGTCATACGTTATTACTTTATTAGGCTGTTGGAGAACGCGATAGTATTATCAATGCACGATACTTTGTATTCGCAAGAATAGTAATTGTGCCAAATTGAGCAAAGACGTTGGAAGGACAAAAAATGTTTTGAGATGTAACTTTAATACGACGAAATTATCTCGTTGGATCTGTTAAATGCTGAAGGGAATTGTCGGAAATCAGAATTGAATTATTACGTAGCTCACGATCTGTTCGAATTCTAGTTTCTCGTGATCAATATAAAAGCTTCTCAGTGTTCAGCGGGGAAAGGTTGCAGGATCTAAATACGGTGCGACGCTCGATCTGCCAATCATGCCAAATTGCGCAATAAAGAATTATTCACTTTTTTCGGTAATTTCGTAAGGTAAGAATTTTCGAATTTTTTCCAAAAATTCAATACCGATCGATGTAACGATCATCGATATCTACTAACGTTGCACTCATTATAGTTAATCTGTGTCAGCGATGTCCTCGCTGTTGATCAGCTAGTATCATTAATTAATTCTTTTAATTATTTCTTTTTCTTGCTCTTCGCAGTGACACTGTCACTATAATTTCGTTCGCGCTAGGAACGTATACAAAAAAAAAAAGAATAAATTTCTTTTCCGTAGCAACGCGAAAGTTCTGTGATCGCTCGTTGCGTCGATCATGAATGATAAATACGTCAGCCCGAAGATCGCGAGTGCCGTTAGACTCACTTGTAAGTGACGCATGAAAGATCTTCACCAGGCCCAAAAGATAAACAGAGATCGATGAATCATAACGATATGTGTAACTTGACAGTCGCTTAAGCAGTTAACAGGAAGACGAAAAGGAGACACTTAATTATCAATATAAATCAAGAGAACGCAAAAAAGAGAATGGATAATTGATTAACCATAACAAACCAAGAAATTTTTAATGCTCCGTGAATCTGGCGTAAAATACTGAAAAGTCTTTCCCGATTGCTGATACATACGTACGTGAGGACGAAGCGAACTTTGCTTGCGAAACAATGCGAATTTTTATATCGATCACGTTTTCAATTAAAACACGCCGACATTTATATCGCGAAACTCTGTAAGTTTCGACAAAGGAAGAATAGTTTATCGTGTGATCTTAGCCGATATTGATCGCAGTGTAATCGTAGCGTTAATAACAATAATAATAACACTACTAATAATACAAAAACACTGACAACCAAAGTTATTATATTATCGTTAATTATCATTTAAATCGTTTTTATTTATAATATCAATTACAAGCAGCAGTCCGCCCTAGAGATAGATCTTTTTATTACTAAATAATAGTCACGGACACGTTACGTATGTAAATACATATCACGTGATCATAGAAATCTTTTTCGTACTCCCCACGTAATGCACTGGATATTTCCATTTATCATCTTTATATAATATATACACATATTCACAATATATCTTACGTTCCTAAATATTCATGTAATTCTGCGTTTACGATGCTCGTTAGATTTATCGTATTATTTTTACACGCTATTACATTTATTTGCGAGCGAGAAGCATAGCGCGAGAGTCAACGTCGGGAAGTGCGGAATTGGCAATTGAATGCGAACCAATGTATTTCGGTATTTATTATTAAAATTGAGAATTGCTTCTGTTCCAAGTTTCAATGTTACAGAATGCACCGTGGACGTTAAATTTGCAGTACGTTTTCACGTGAGATTCCGTTTTAACGAGATATTCCGTAAGACTTTGGCGTAACGACTAGATCCCCAAATATTTATATTTTGTACGAATAACAGTCATCTACTCTTATCACGCGATAACGATAATTGAAACGACGTATGTGGTTGGAAGAGAAGAAAAAAAATTTAAAGACGAAAGAGAAAACGACGAAAGACACACAGAGGGCTTTTAAACATTGAAGACTGCAATAATTACAACACTGGCCTATTAATTAATATATAATTAGGTATCTACCAATCGTAGAGAAAACTATAGATTCAAGTATGTCTATACACTTACGCCATACAGAGACAAAATAATACGATGCATACATAATCCACATAAACACACACATGGTTAGTACACATTAATAGGTAGGTAGATATATATATATATAAACATATATATAATATATACACATAAATATATATACAAGTAAACACACAAGATCGTGTGTATACATATATGCGTTATCGTTTTCGTATAGAAAGTCTCATATTAATTATTTATTTGTACTTTTATTTTAGTTACCTTTTAAGTTAGTAAAGTTCATTCCAAAGAGTTCTCTTAACTAGGAATTGCGTTTGACTTACCTCAGTCCATCCCATTATTCACGATCGACAGGAAGCCTCGCGTCGATGCGTATCTGTGATTGTTTATTTTAATGCCGGTGGGTTTACGTCGCACGTAAAAATATATTCAATCTCGTACGAAGTGACGGATCGTGTACTATGCTATTCCGAAGATAAATTTTCCTGGTTATTTTTTTGTTTTTCATTTTTTCACGTATTAGGGGTCTTCGTCTTAAGGGTGGCGCATCGTGATAAAATTCTACCAAGTGCGAGAAGCGTCTGAATTCTTTCTTATACAAATTGCTTGCAGGTAACACGTTTATAATAGGTGTTACTCGGTGCTGGTGGCAGCTCATAGTGCGCAGAATACAGAAATGCACTTTCGCTGTATCACGGGAAAACTTTAATGCGTTGTGTAGATACTCTGTCAGTGAAAAAATATGTAAGCGACACTAGCGCCGTCTGTACGCCGTGACGAGTACTACTATAAAGTGACGTTCTCAGATACCGTGATGGATAATCTCGAAATCTCATCTACCTGAGACAGAATCGATTTTACGAAATCAATTTTACTACCTTTAGTTTTGAAGAAATTGATACTATGATTTTAAAATCGAGGCTCTGATAAACTTAATGTAATCTTACACGTGAGGTATTAAGTAGGCACGTTCGACACTGTGGATACTTACTAATTTTTAAGATTATTTAACTCAGGTGGAAAAATCTGCTGGACCATAGATAGAAAAAGTGTAGAAGAGAAATTTGTTGTAATATCGAAGAAAAAAAAGATTGACGTATCTCGCGAGATTTGTAAACACGATTGCGAATCGACTGAGCGAAATCGAGTGATCGAACGTTCGTTAATATCACTGTCATTGTTATTATTGTTATTATATCGTAATAATAGTACATGTGATGCGAACAAAGTTATCCAGGTACCATGCACAAACTACTTTACATAACGAATAACGAGCCTTTTCGCAGGCTTATATTGTAATAATTAATTATGTAATACTGTAAACTATATTGCTAGGGAGATTGATAACTAACAGTATTTGGGACCCTCCGTAGTAATCTGTTATCTAAACTTAACGGTGTAACAAGTCCAATTTTTGAGGAATGTTACGTACAGATAGAGAATGGAAGTGATAGAATGAAAATTTCAAATTTTTTCTACAGTCTTTTTTTTTTAATTTCATTTTTTCCCCTAGCATTGTCTTTACTGCGATTTACGCATGCTAGTACCAAGCGACCGTTCGTTTTAATGCATCAGAATGAAATTTCAGTACTCCTTGCGAATTGGCTGCATATCGAAATTATTGCATTGTATTCGTGTGTACCGTATATATTATATATATCGGCCATTTGAGGTCGCGACTATTATGAGAGTTAAAAAATCAATAATTTGTATCGCCAGTATTTTTTTCGAAAACGTTTGGCATTCGATTTATCGTTGAAAATTATATATTTTAGCGCTGTTGGAACACTTGTTGTGAATTGCGAGGACGAAGCTGCTTGTCGAGGAAACTCGAGCTTAATCGGTAATAAAAGATCATAAAACTGATGGGAAACGATCGTGGAGAAATATATGTGGGGAAGACGCGAATTTTTCGATAATTTGGATAGCGGATACGAGTAAATATTGCGAAGATAGAAGAACTCGCGAGATTGCTTGTTGCGAAAGGTATTAATAGCGATTAGTAAATCGGATACGGTTTTGACTCGCTGATAAAACAAAAAATTTTTTTGGAGAAAACAATATATATATATATAATACATATGTATAGACAGGGTGTGCGAAAGAGATTGTACGTTCGTATTAAAACAAAATTGCAGTTTGCAATTTCCATTGATATAATCATTTAAATAACAGTACGACGCCGAACAAGTCTTAAAATTCGATTATCATAAATCTCAGTTGTTTAATCCAATGTAAATCAAATTCTTCCAATTATTACTCTAACAATAATTTTTCCCATTGTTAAATTCAAGACACGCAGATTTGATTATTCTTCGGTGATACGGTCATTTTCGAACACCCCGTATATATAGGGTACAAAATGAAATTGCTGTTCTATAAGTGTGATCAATAGTGGATGCAACACGTTGGTGTGAATCGAGCATTAAAATTAAGAGGAGCAGCTCATGGAATAAATGGAGTAGAAAAGAAAATAGCATTTTATAAAGGACGCATTCAGGATACGACGCATGTTAATCGTCGAATTTTTCGTCAAACCATTAAAAATTGATTCGACAAGACACACTTAAGTGTCACCCGTTAGCTGAAGTGTACTTGATGGAGCATATACGAAATACATTATAAATGCATAACTTCACTTATTTCTCTCTTCGAAGGATACTATTTAATTTATTAGCGACTAGGCATGCTACATCACTATTGTCCAGTGGTCCAGTGAAGAATTTACAGTATTCTCTTATTCCATAAGTAAATATAACGAGAATGAAAATACGAGTGTCATATGAGTATTTGCTTCTGGGGGGGGGGGGAGGCATTGTCATTGCGTGTAACCCAGTCAGGACACAGGCAGAATTACGAAGAAGTACACTGAGTAGAATTGAAAATGATTAAGGTTGATGATTAAAGAAGAGGCCAAGGGCGAGAGGCAGGAAACTTTGCGATTTCTCAAAGTCGACTGATCGAATGAAGTATTAAAGTATCCAAAGTATATCTTAACAAGTTCCAGTATAGCACGAGCATTAGGAGAAGAAAGAGATGAGATTTCGATTAATTTTCATCAAAGACACGTAGTCCGTATAATATATAGTTATTTAGACATTATATAGTAAATAAATTCATAAACCTAGTACAATAGCAATTGAAGTATTTTATGATAGAGAATAGTATTAACGTTATACTACTACGTATATGAAATGTTGGTTTTAATGTAAGTTAGATACTTTTATGATCGATGGCCAAAAGTGAGATAAACTGTATATATCCACTTGATTGTTAAATAAATTAGTCGTTAGTATGTAAATAAAAGCTTTATCTATATACAAGAGTTATACTGGCGCATAGTAAATTCATCGAATAAATCCTGCATAGTGAAGTCGTCTAAGATATGCGCGTTGCTTTTTGCTTTGGTACCTTACTTAAGAAACACGGGGTATAGCAGTTAAAAATTAGTAATGTTCGAGTTTCTTATTGAAGGATGTAATAGTTATTAAACGCCTGATATTATCTATGTTCCTGGGTAGGAAATTTTAGCATTTTGCATGGAAGAAATATTCTACTATGCCTGCCGGTTTTTATTTTTACTTTCGTTCGATGCTTTCATTTTGATCAGTGTTTCTGTAATAGTCATAAAAACTTTTTGCCTTTCTCATTTACTTATGATTTGGCAACTTTAAGAAAATCTGGCGAATTATAAATTACCGATTTCATTCGGCAAGTATACTTTGGTATTATAGTTGGTAAATGTTCATTAATTTTTTTTAAAATACAATTTCGCTGGATACAAAAGTAACTGAAATCGTTGCGATGACAGATCCAAGCGTGAAGTATTATTTGCTAAAGTCAAAATATTTTTTTTTTTATAAATTTTGTTTATTTAGCTTATTGCAATTAATAGGTACCACCTGCAACTAGTATCGATTAAACTTTTTGTTACTTGTGCTGTAGAGATATATTTCTAGGTATCGACCACTATTATTCTTGTATCGTGCTACAAATTTGTAGAGCACTAGAAGTGTAGTATGGTTGTACTGTTAATAGTTTCGAAAATTTTCGACAGACTATTGACTGGCTAAATTTTTCAAAAGGACAAATGGCGCAACTGTTGTACAATTTCAGTGCATTATTCATATGTAATACGAATGGAGAACGAAGGCCCTGGATTTACCTGTTCTCGATGTGCATGTAAGTTTTTGAAAATAATTCAGCGAGGAATATGATCACAGAAACGATTTTAAAAAAATTAAGCGAAAACGGTAGGTCGTATGGTAAAGATATCAGTTAAGAGTGTGAAATCGGTTATGAAAAAATTTATGTGAATTTTAATATTAGTATGATATAATATTGGATTTTTCAAAGGTGCATCTATCGAGCACCACTTAAATAATCGATAAAGGAAATCAAATTAAATTCAGTTTCTTCATATTCGGACAATACTTTGTTATACAATTAATATAATATATTTATAAAGATGCAAATTTACGGGGAAAGAGAGTTTCCTTCTTTTCGTTAGAGTCTATTGTTCAGAAATAATGCCCATATGTGCAGGGATTTACGTGGAATTAAGGGGGGAGCCTGCTTTAGAGGCTTCAAAAAATCGATTTTTTTTTTTGTTGCATAAATGTCTTCCTAAACTATCCAAGAATGTGTCCCTAAAATTTCAGAAGCAAATTCGAAATATTTTCGGAGTTACAGAAGAAATAGTGAGCAAGCGTATTAATATGGTAAGTTCAAGAACATTACTTTGACGCGCGTTTTCTCGGTTTTTCATTTTTACGCTTTTTCCTAATTGGCGGGAAAGATAGGGAAAAAACTAAACGGCCTATCGAAACGAAACAAAATGGATTGTATTCGGGATTAAATTCTCTTCTAGTTGAACCTAAAAAAACCTTAAGAAAGTTAAGATCAACCCACTTTTTAAACAATCTAAAGTGAAATTTTTTTTCCTAAAAAATGAATTTTTTTTTTCAATTTGCGAAAAATTGTTGAAATTTGCACTTTTTGTTAAATTTTCTTGGTTCAACTAGAAATTATACTATTGAAAAATAAAATTTTTGTTGGGTTCTTTGCTTCAGATGGAAATTGCGACCTGCATCTTTCCCGCCGCACGACAAATGCACACTGGAGGCGCCTCGGCGAAATGCTTGTACCAGGCATAATATGACATGTATCTTAATGAAAAAATTTTAGAAGACTGTTGAAATATATAACAATAAACCCTGAAAGTTTCGTTTCAATCGGATATTTCTTTCCTTCCCAAAAAAATTCTCGAAAAAATCGATTTTTTGAAGCCTCTAAAGCAGACTCCCCCCTTAAAGATCTACTTGAAGGATCACTCGATAAGCTTTCGCGCGTCTGTGTTTGGTCAATTTGCAATTGACGTACCACTTGGATTTTGTGCAACGCGCGTGAAACAGGCTGTTTCTAATGAAGACGAAGTATGAAAAAATTCAATTTAATTTTATCAGAAAATAATAAAAAAAAGCCAGCAGAGCAGACCTTACGAATTAATAAACTCGTAGGTAGTGTTCGTGTAAGCGTCTCTCCTTCGTTCGTGACTTCTAAACAAGAAATGTATACTTAATGATCTTTTAATTTTTAATTTATTAAAAAATTCACATTAGTAACTTATTATTAGAAATGCCTTATTTTTTTTACTATATATTTGAGAGGCTGGCATCCCGATTACAACTTACAGGGGATTGCTCCAGTCCAGGATGGTCGATTCGTTTTGTTTATGCGATCGTAAAAAGTATTCATATTCAATACCGTAGTCCATCCTAAACAGAAATGGTTCCGCGTGAACTCTCAATTTAAACGACTTCCCTATAGCTCGTGCTCCCTAGTTGCCATACACCCTAAATGCTTGTCGCGCTCTTACTTTTGAATTATACTGTTCGCAGTATATCTTGATTACCGAATTCAGATTAAGCTCAGCAATGTGATAAAGAGAAACTGGTAATACGTGTGACGTGAGGTAGATATGGCACAATGTTGTTTATAGAATGCACGCATAAGACTGTCAGGATAAAAATAAAAATAAAAATTTGAGCATGCACGTCTCACTTAAAATCTGCATACAAATCACTTATTAAATTTGGATTTATTCTCGTGTCCGATATCGCGTCTTATGTACATGCAACTGTAATAAGTTTCGGTACTGGCGTAGAAGCTTTTGTACGAGAGACAAATTCCGCAAGGTTTATTAGAATAAACTCTGTAATTGATTCGACTTTAGAATGTCTTCGTGGCTACTTTTTGGTCGCCTACGTATGCATGTTCTTATGTGTATTCAATAATTAAACTTACAAAGTAGGGCGCAACGAGCCAATTGTTTCAAGATAAGACGGAAAGACGCACAGCCCCCTACAAGATGACACACTTTCTTCTCCTTACAGGTTCTGGTGGTTCTAAAGCTGCCAGGATTGCTTCATCGAAGACGTTCTTCAATCCTTTCTGAAAATGTCAATGTAAGATGCAAGGTCAAATGATGCAGCATAATATATGATAGGTTCGACAGATGATTATTACGCGACAGAAGGAATGTATTTTATAATATTAATACAGTTTGAGAAATTACCTGTGTCAGAGCGCTGCATTCGACATATTTAACAGCTTTAAGCTCCTTTGCAAGCTTTTCACCCTGTTCCGATGTGATTGGCTTTTGTTTGTTTTTCGCGAGCTTCTCAATGGTCGTCGCATCGTCTCGCAAATCGATTTGGGTGCCAACAAGTAAGAATGGGGTCTTTTGACAATGATGTGTTATCTCCGGCACCCACTGATAACACAGAAGACATGTTCATTAGTAGATAGTTTTTAATTATTAAGGTCGATCGTTTTTTGCCGTAGAATAGTCATACGATACTGTACGTTGATTCATGCTGACTTAACATTTTTTTTTAACATTTACAGAATATTTATAAGTTAGACAGTTTTGACAGTAAATGAAAGCAAAGAACGTTACAATGTCTCACCTTTTCTTTAACGTTTTCAAAGGATGATGGTGATACGACAGAAAAACACACAAGGAATACGTCAGTTTGCGGGTAACTCAAAGGCCGCAGTCTGTCGTAGTCTTCCTGGCCTATAAAACGTTTCACATTTGACAGCCTAATCATTACATAAAACAAGCATACTAGATTACTACTGATAGTACAATATAGCATTCCATCTCATGACAGCTAAATGGATATAAAAACTTGAAAAAACAGTCATGGATAAAAGTGTTGTGGCTATTATCCATGCTCTTCAATATGCAGCGAAAATATTTAGTTTACATTGTGTATGGTTTAATCTAATTCATGCGCTTATGTTAATGATCAACACTCGTTCTTACCAGCTGTGTCAAACAATCCTAGAGTGTACGGTTCCCCACCAATCATGACTGTCACAGCATAATTGTCGAATACAGTAGGGACATACTCCGATGGAAACTTGTTGGTAGTGTATGATATTAGCAGGCATGTTTTACCCACAGCTCCATCACCTACCACAACACACTTTATTGTCTGCATTTCTGCGTTTTGCAATCTGATAACATAATAAACATCACATGTGGTTAGAATTGATTTTAACAAAATCTCATTAGTTATTTAAGAAATTTGATCATTTGCATTACAATTGGTAAACTGCAGAATACGATTTCTTCTTGAAGGAGTACATATAAAAAAACCACTAAATAATATAGATCCAACTTCAAGAAGGAGTCGTATTTGACAGTTTAGCTTAAGAATATTTAGCATATTTTGTGTACTAAGGAGATAAAGTATAGGATACAATCAAAGAGGCTTGATCTATTTTTAATATATTTTTCTGCTCTAATAGAAAAAGGCTTAATGACCATGCTATATGATTACTTAAGAAATTTAACAATCTTACACGAAGAGTGATTCAAGAAAATATAAATATTCTTTTAAACTATAAGGCTATAGGCATCTACTAAAGATTAAATATTATTTTCAATTTTGAAATACATAACAATATAAGTTTTCTAACTGATTTAATGTAATAGTCTTGTATCATCTGAGAAATATAAAGTAAAATCATAAATTCCAATGATATCCATTATAACTGGATATATCTTTCAGACAATTCTGATAGTTAATAGGCTAGCGCGTTTTTGCTGATGAAAGAACATTTGTTTGTCGAATTTAGTTAATCCTAAATTATTTTTCTAATATTTTACAAAAACACTCTTAATCCATGCTATCTACAACAATTTCAAGCATTTAAACTTATGACGAACCACTATGCAGTGAACAGTAAATCCAAGTTTCCTTTTAAAAAATGCAAATATAATAAAATGATAATATATAATGAAACATAAAAGACAAACTGTCGACCATAAAAACTATCGTAAGTATTCTTAGAAGAGTATGACACGCGAGATGCCATCCTATTGAGTGACCGCGATTAAGGAAGTGGTACTAAAAGCACAAATGCCTCCAGTACTGTCATGCAAGACCGATTAGCCGAATTCCAAAGACTAGACGATCACTTGGCAACGAAATAGCTGCATTCGAAAGCAAATAAGTATGCACTATGTGCCGTACATCCTGATTGTCCAATTACGACAATCTCCGGATCAGCAAGAACGCACATATGCACATTGAGGAATTGTTTTTAGAGGAGCCATTTTGCTCTGCACTATGAATTTTTCGTTTCATTTACTTAATCCCATAAAGGTACGACTTGCGCGGTATACAAGAGATTAAATTCGTGCCGGTGATGCAGTTTGCGGACTGTCGTACCTTTTATAATAATATATAAAGTTAAATTCAGCAACTCACAAGCAACTGGGCGTCGACAACACTTCACTGTCAGAAAGTTCCAACTCTCATAGAGAGACCACTCGATTCCATATCGCTCGATAAGTCACAGTAGCGCCATCTAAATGACGTAGTAAAATCTTAAGGCTGGCTTTCAATGTTTTTTTTCCGGTTGTCGCCCAACTCGGACTTCCCGTTTAGATAAAGATCGATATAGATCAGTAATTTTCCTGTTACCCAAATTGAGACGGCAAAAAGCTACATTATTAGCCATTTCAAACATTTTCTGTTAGAGCCAAGAAATAGCCAGGCTCTGTGCTTAGTCAGGTCGATTCAACTTGAGTAAATGGGAAATCCCCATCGACGTGCTTCTCCAAGATTCAAGTTAGATCATACAAAAATGCAGAATTACTACAATCATTCCAATAGAGACAATCAATAAGTATGTAATGCATATGCAACGACCTAATTAATTTTAATTATTTAAAAGTTATCCTACGATGAAAATAGAGCTGATATTCGTTAAAACATATTTTCGTACTTAAAATATGCCCTAATCTTGTACGTAGCTGTATCTAATTATTTGCTTAAATTCTACGTGGGAAGCATCCGAGGTAAACGTCGAATAAATCTTGCTTCTTCTAGAAATTCCTACTATACTTACAATTCTGTTGATAAAGCAGGAATCTAATTTACTTTCTGTATGTTTATCCTTATCTGTAAATTTTGCTTTTGCTTAATATTCTTCTTCAACTCGCCAAACAATTTCTAATTGAACCGCAAGATTATTATTTTGTTGATGAATAACTTCCTCACGGGTTGTTACAATCTTTTTGCGACTAAAATGTCCGATGAACGTGAAACTGATCTCTCGACCTGACTCTACGTACGATTCCATATGTTTCTTACATAAATGCTTCATTGATATTGTGGGATGTTCGAACGAGGAAATAATGATTTATAAAAGAAATTCAATGTAATTTTATTGCTATATAAGTAAATCGATAAGTATATATGTTGTTTTTATATAATATCACGTATTCTTAGGGATACGTACCGAAGACGTAAGAAAAATTAATGAACACAAGTTGGTGCATTAACGACAAAGAAAGTATTGAGTTCAATGAGGGACGCCAACACCAAAAAGGCGCCGTACATGATCAGACAGTAGATGCCAATCTTGCGGTCCAGTTTGAACTTGTTCACGATAAATGCCGTATACAAAAGTACCAATGTTGAGAATAAAGAGAGCGAACTGTACACGATACCCTCTGAGTTGATTTTTACATAATGTTGACCAGGTATTTTTGGCAAGAACGCCGATTTAACAAACCATGGCAGTCCGAGACAAAGCAACACGTCAAAAACGTTCGAACCGATTGAATTGCTGATGCCCATTGTCCCGTGTCCTGTAACCAAACGTACGTGGAAATCAAATGTTAAATCATTATCGAATCATCGCACGCACTGTCACTTTTTATCGTTATCACGTTGATTATAATTAAAAAAGGATTCATATTTACGACAAGTCTTCAAATCAGAATCGAGTCTTGGATATATAGAAGACGCAATGCTGTAAAAATATAATTTATTTTTTATATCAAATTAATGATTTTACCTTGATTGGTGACAATCACGCTGGACACAGCTTCAGGTACACTCATGCCTGCTGCGAGAAAAGTCAGACCCATCACGGAATCCGGAATCGACAAAGTGTCGCCTGAAATTTAATAAAAATAGTAAAAGGTCTTGAATCATTATGAAAATTTATGGGGTTAATGATTATTGCATTTAATTTACAGTTTACTTATGTAAATAGATTTAAAAGTCGATTAAAGATTATTGACTAGTCTTCTTGCTTACCGATTATCGTAATGACCCATGATACTACGTAGGACATAGTTGCGATCCAAACGACGCACATAATAAAAGTCAGAGGAAACCAAGATTTAAGGGACGGTCTTCTGCAGTCTGGGACAGTGATAAGTAAAGCTAAATTAATAGGCCAAGTTAAAACCCACCACATTTTATCCCAGATGCCACTGGGCCAGTTTGTCAGATTCACAATTTCTGGTAAATAAAAATACGAATTTCATCGATCACGATACATCCAAGATTAAATCATTGAGAATTCAAACTTCTCATATATTAATAATTAAATAATTTACCTCCCTCGTCGTCACTGAACTCCAGTGACTCTATACCTTTGTCTTCGAGGCGATCTGGAACAATCGATGAAATTATTCGATAATATTAAATCAATAATTCTTTTTATCAATAATTAATATTTTTATTGACATTCAATTTTAGTTCGGCCTTCACCAATTTTCGTATTCGAATAACGTCCCTTTGACATTATTATAACGAAATTTGGAATTCTAATCTTGTGTATCTATTAAGTGCGTCCGATCCTGAGAAAAATGAAATTCACCGTCACATTCATCGCGTTAAGGGAACTGGAAAATAATTCAAAACGGAAACTGGGTTATCGCGCGCTCAGAATGGCGCACAGTAAAGTCGCAAAATCTTTAGTTATTATACGACTCCCGTGCATTTGGGCAATCTGCCACGAATCGTCTCAAGGTCTCCATTTCTTGTGTAGCAACGTTCCACAATCTAAGAAATATACCCGTGAGTTGCCCCAGTAAGAAACAAGAAGTAAACGCGTAAGTGAAAAACATATACATAAAAATGAATAAAAAAAAAGAACATAACAGATGTATATTTATATATATATAATATAAAATCAATAAATTCAATATCTTACTATTAGATACGAGTGGAGTTTGTTCGCTCAAATTTGTATACTCCTTTCTTTTGAATTTTAATAAATTTATCCACCTCGTTATTCTCCGATTGAACACCATGGCTGTAAAATAATATATTTTTCGATCGCAACAATTATTATACAGACATTTTTTTTTGGCTCTTTCAATTTCGAAATTACACTTACCCAGTATATATATAATATATGAGAAAACGAGAATTAATGCTTCGTACCACTCGACACGACCATCTCGTAAAGTCACTATGAGTAATACTACGGTGATTCCGTAAGCAAGAGAGTCTCTGCTGACGGGCCACCGATCCAGATCTAATACCTGAAATTTAAATTAAATACGTCACGCTCCGCATAACGTTTCAAACGAAAGATCCCTTACTTTGACAAATGGTGACAAATAGAATATTAGTACCGAGGTATCCCGATAGGATATGAACTGTCAGTTACCTGTCTTGCGAATAATCCACAACAGGCGGGAACCGCAAGAATATTGAATACTGCAGAACCAACAATTGTACCAACTCCCAGATCTCCTTCGGTGATAAATGTTCCAACAACATTGATGAATAATTCCGGGCTGGAAGTAGCTGCCGCCATAAAAGTTGCTCCTGCTACGTCCTTCGTCATGCCGAGTCCTGCGTATTGATTATATATCAGAACATCGATTTGATACTGATTAATACGGTTTATCTCGATGATATTGGAGATACTTAAAAAAAATTTTTATCAAAAATTATAGTAGTACTCCTTCACTTATAGACTGTTATAATGATCCTGTAAACTTGCCTAAAATTTTACTAAGAGGAAGAATAGATATTTATTAAATTGATTAAAATATTTAAAAAAGTTTCACTTAATTCTTTCACTTTTTATCAACTTTTTCATTTTTTATTATGATACTCGTGCGTGACTTTCGTGTTATCACAAATGTCAAAAAGACGTCTTAAAGACGACTTCGAGATGTCATTTAGCCTGAGGACGTTCTCAAATCGTCTCTAACAACAGACTCTCGACAGATTTGCTACCAATTATTTATTCTTATCGATTGTTAAGGAAAACACGTATAAACTGATTGATTAAGAGTCTATGATATATCTATTATTTTTATAATCATAATAAATACATATATATATCAAATCAGTATCGTGCTAGTATTTTTAGGGATTTCTATTAGATAAGATTATAAATTTTCCGCGAATTCAACTATATAATCAATATTGTAATAATCTGTATTGAGAGTTACGAAGAACCAATGGGCAGGATAACTTCAATGAATACTTTTTTTCTGAATAGCCCTGTATACCTATAAGAACGTATTTAGATGATTTTGAACAAAATTATACTCACTTTCACATATTTTCTTAATGGAAGGTACAAAGTAGTCGTCGCAAACAATGGCGAGTAACAGAAAGAGATACATAGCAATGAGAAAATGAATTACTATGAAACCCGATTGTCTTTGTGCCCGTGTGAATCCATCGGATGGAAACTCGGTGACAGCAGGCGGGGTACAATTTGTTTGGCCATCAATAGCATTTTCTTCTACCCAAAGTAGCCTACGAGAGCCTGAAAGTATAGAAGGATAAATTTTATACGATGATAATTAATTTTTTTTTTTACCGATTACATTATAGAGATGATATCGCGAACGAAGTGAACTTTGAGGTTATTTTAATTCTGTTATATCAAAATAATTTAATATTTTCAAATTACGAAAGCACGTGAGTCGTATGGGCGTATTGCAATTATGTGGTATAAGCTGACACGCGTGTCTTCGTTGTTGCAGTGCGAACTTTGTGAAATACGTGACTATTTATTGCGGATTCCTCACTACTTAACCTTATCATTCCCAATATAATGCAGTCGTCTCAACCTATTAAATAGATAATGTTTAGTATTTTTTGTAATACTTTAATTAGTTATCACACTTGAATTGAGGACAGAGAAATTAATCAATTAATATATTTTTTTTGTTTTATTAATTATTTGTATGTCATAGTACGATATACATGTATCATGATATATCGTGACGTCTTTATATTAGCTATAAAATTGACATCATTTAGTAGACAATGTATTGGATTTAGATAATTCGTATATGCAGAAAATTATTTATTTTGATTTTCAATTTCCCACCAAGCTGTGTAAAATGAACTAAAGTTTGTTTTTGTCCTGTTATCACGAGTTTACCATACTTAGATACAGATATCAAGGATATGACGTAATTTATGTTAAATTACAAAAAATGGCGACCAATTATCGCTTTAAATAATCGAAACGATATAGTTATATGTTGAATGTGATATATGGATATTTCCTTTTTTATGGGCTGAATTCATTTATGCTATTGCGATTAAGTAATTGTTACATGAGTTATCATATTTAATCTATTCGAGCCAGAAATACCATTAAATTGAAGAATGAATTAGTTTTCTCGTGAATAATTAAAAAAAAAATAAGCAACAAAGAAAGAATTATTAGATTATCTATGTTTGATATACATATATATCATATTTGGCTACCACCTAATACACCTTATCTCTCAAATGAATAATCTTCATCAGATAGTAATAAAGTAGCAGAGAGTACTACGAGATTCGAATATGATATATATAATTTAACAACTAGGTACTTGGTCGTTTTTTTGTTTTTTTTTTTCGAAATATTCGCTATTTTTCGTTCGATAATGTATACTGCTATTCAAAACTATTCAATCACCTGAAGATGGCTCTATCCATTAGATTTTTATTAATTCCCATAGGTGAAACATCTTCAGGTTGCTAAACAGTCCTTAATAACCGTGTACATGCATCTGGAATAATATAGAATTTATTGTAAACTCACCTATATTCTCAAGCTTTGTATTATCACCGGGATCTTTGGGAGAAAACAGCCCAGCGAAACTGACGCAGAGAAAATACATAGCGGGAATAACCAGTACCAGCAGAATTCTATATCCGATCATATGTCTGTGACGTCTTGCCATAATTAATTATTGAAAATTCCGATTTTGTAATTCAAAAAAGTTGGATTAATTCTCGATAATAGTTGATGAACTGTAACCGATGTTCAAACCGATACTGGCACGCAATATGTCGATACCATGAGTATAATTGATTCGACTATAGACGTTATCACGACGATAAGATTATTCGACTGAGTAAATTTCTTCTGTATTCTTGCAAGAAGCAGGATAATATTCCATTGAGAGTAAATGTTTCTTGCATCATCTTTTCCGTGATTTTTTACTTTTTCTTTATCGATGTGAATTTTTTTTTCTTCTTATGAGGTGATAGTCACGATATATCATACAAGTCGAAATGATTTAAGGATGCTTATGCAATGGAATCTTGGCTTCGATTGAAATTCTAAAGAAATATTGGGTTTAAAAAAAATATAATACTACTGAATATTAACTACTTGCAATCTGGTTTTGATTCTTATTAAAAATTCTATTAATGCGTTAAGGGTTGAACTAACTTTTGAGACTTTAAATATATTTTGTACGTATTATATGACACGCGAGGTACAGAAAATTGTTGTATTGTAATCTTACAATTTACCAGATAAAATTATTGTTGTCTTATAGACAAGTCTGTAAAAAGATCCAGGGAAAAATGAAATATTAAAACGTTAGCGAGACGGAAGCAGTGGAAAATAAAATAATACAAAATATTGGAAAACTAAAGGAAAAACGAGGTGCAGAACGTCCGATAAAGGAGAAAGAGGCGATTTAGTACGTAACAAGAGACTCCGATGGGATAAGAAATAAAAATATGAATTTTTAAAAGAATTTTAGATTTAAGGGAGAAAGGATTATATTGGAATAAGGACATACATATAAAGAAGTAGAAAATAGTCTAAAAGATATTAGAAAGTTTATTGAGTGCTACATTATTATTTTTATTTATTGGTATTGTGCGATATACGTATTTTTATTGATTTAATTTTATTAGTCCGGTATCCAGGTAATAAATATTTTTTTTTACTCAACGTCTTCGTGGAAAGCTTTTGAGATCTACTTTGTATGTGGAGGGTAAACTTTTTTATCTTACAATAAATATAACAATCGCCAAAGCGATAGGATGAAACAAAATTGTATTCGAATGTAGGTAATATTTGATAATTGTACAACATAAGAAGTCACAAAATTCAAAATATTTAAGTCGTCTATATTTATCATGTGTGGCTACAATTATATTTTTGAGTACGTATCAGTTATCAATATATAGTAAATACATAAAATTAAGCAAAATCGTTAAAAGCCTTGTCAAAGTTCACTTCGTATACAATGATAATTACTAGAGTTTAAATTTTGAATTATTAACGTGTATAAACGATATTTTGAGAAAACCATATTTTTTAAGGTTAACAAATATCGGTCTATTTTATTGTAAATTTGTAATAAAAAGTATAATGCGAATAGTCATGCAATTGTAACTGAAAACTAATTTCCTACCAATTATACAAATATTATGCTAGATGTTACATTATTTTATTTCGATTAAGTTCAATTATTTATTTTTCATATAAAGTTACCCTGGTAAAACTACAACACTTTGTAATAACTTAAGTTGGCAATATCGTTGACTCGCTATTAAAAAACTTTTAACCAATACGAAGTGCTTCTACAATTTGAAATTATACGTATAATAACATTATACAAAATTGATTGCAAAATTTCCAATAATCTTAATAGCACTGCTCAATAAACCTTGCTTCCAAAACTTAAAAAAATTATCCACATAAAACAATTTTTAAATCAAATACCCCGATAAAAAAAAAACCCACTACTTATAGAATATTGTCCAGCATCAAAATATTCATCCCACTGGAATAGAATTAGCAAAGTTTATTCGAATTTTAATTGCACCTGCATATATATATATATAAATATATATATTGACGAATAGATATAATAAATTCAATGAATGATTTAAAAGCAATATAAATATGGGATAAAAGGTCAGATTAAAGAAAAAGATGAAAGAATTGACGTAATTAATATTTGTCATTATCAGCGTCGATAATTACGCAAATTACAATGATTTGGCGATTAGCGTTACGGTGCGACGAGTTGTATACGTTTTGTCGTAGAATCGAAGAGACGCAACTAACGCGAAGAGGGAGGGACACGGGATTCAACAAACGATGTCGGACTTCGGAGTAGTTGTTAATGTAGTATGTGTGTGACAACGGGATTGACAACATGGATACGTTTGACCTAGGAGGAGGTTGGTTTATCTGCATTTTTAAATCTGTTCAAATATTATCCGTCACACAGCTATTCGTTCGCTGTGCCAAACACAATCTTGATCGACTGTTGAGTTTTTGTAAAAAAATTCTATCACAATTGCTGCAAAAGGAGAGAGTCAATCGGTTGCAAGAAAATCGAGGGTGTATACTAAGGATTGTTTGTACCTTCGTACAAGGCGCTGGAATTAAACAAGGAACGGAAATGAAAAGTGATAAGTTTTTTTTTTTATTTTATTCGTACGATAGAGCGCAAGGTGATGCGTTGGTTTTTTTTCGGCATTCGATTATAGGAAATCGTTTGCAGGCAGACATGTTACGTTGAAATTAGAGTGACACGGGAAAAAGTTTGAACGATCGGAAGGTAACGGATTTGAAATTTCTTATTGATCGACGGATTTGGTTCGGCGTCATTGCTATGCAAAGTGAGAAATATTTTTACAGATTTCACATAAGCAATTCACTTTCTTTCTCCATAGAGCTTCCGATATTTTATGTTCTTGCCGTTATGTGATTTAGATTTAATCTTTATGTTTTAAATTTACTTCTCCCGTTTATTCACTAAAAATACACTGTATACGCTGATATACACTAAACATTTTTGCTTACGAACCCTTTTGATAATGCCCGAAGTTCTATTAAATCGAGATGTGTCAAATAATATATTGATTTAAATATACAAGTTGTACATTTTTTTGATTATTACAATTTTCATTTTATATTAAGTATTTATTTATTTGCGTTTCACGCGATTTTCAACGTTTCTAGTAATATTCTCGGGATTGCCATATTTAATTAACTCCTGAATAGCTTAGAATTATATTTTATTACGTTCAAGATATTTTATTTGTATTTCAGAGACTTTCGGTATTTATTATTAAAATATATTATTATGCAGTCATAAAATAACGAGGATTTTCATAGGAAACAAATATTTTATATTTATCTTATTGTCTTATATCGTTAAAACGCTGTTTCATGTTACCCTCGTTTCTTCATAATTTCCTTCATTTCACAGTCTTCGTATGTGCACTGCCATTGAGCATTGAATCATATATGCAAATAACGAAATATTCATAGACGCGTTACCACTGTACTACAATCGACGATTCGTATTCATAATTTCGATGCGTTACAGAATTGATGACCCACTGCCCGAGCTTGCAAACGTATCCAAGTCAATAAATGAAAGTTAAAAAAATTCATTATTCACACGTTACGTAGAAATCAAATCCATAAGTATAAAAATCAAGATCATTTCCTTTTCCGTCTAACCGTCACTAGTTCAGTCAAATGAGAATCGATCGTGTCCCAATGCGAATTAGATTCAGATATAAATATTGAAATTTCATTGAACAACAAAAATTTTCCGCGCAGATCATATCAAGGACGAGTAAAAGATATGAAAACTCAAAGCAAGAATTTTCCCCATAAAAACAACATAGATCCTGCTCAATACAGTAAACCGGTATAATAAAAGCCATGATGATAATTTATACTCCGACGACCAATCGGCAATCGGGTCTTTCTATTACGTACGCGTATGTCTCTTTCGTGGCTCTGATCTTAACGAAGGAAATAAGGATCATTAATGTATTATCTGGCTCAGCTAAGAAAGGACCTAAGTAGGTCTATTAAGCTATGAGTTAAGTGCGATTAAGTATTAGTTAAGATTGGTAATTAAGAATAAGGCATCAAGTAAAAGATAAGGACTTATAAATATAAATATACGAGTCAAAATAGAGAAGTTTAAGTCCGTTGGTCGGTCTGTCAGTTGGTCGGCCGGTCGGTCGGTCGGTCGACCGCCCGAGTTGTTGAGTCGTGTTATACCTAGTTTATACGGCGTACATTAGGCATGAATGGCATCTACTCTACTCGGTTGAATGAGAGCAATTTAACTTCTTTAGGTTGCTTAATCGGTAGGAAGTCACATCAGCCACATAGGTATAACCTACACCAGGCACCTATACAACTTGCTTTACCTACCCACATGGACAGAGGGACACTCACTCGAAAAAGAAATTATACGTCTGCATTTTAACCCTTTTCCTCTCTACTCGTTTATGTCTCTTTGATATTTTTTTTGACGATTTTACATTCTCCAATTTACACGTTAAATTCGTATTTCTTTTTCCTCAGAGATCTTCTTAACGTTCGATCGTAGTTGTTTTATTTTTTATTTTCTCTCCTCCCTACCCCTCTCTCTCTCTCTCTCTCTCTCTCTCTTTCATTCACTACTTCTCTTCTCTTAGTCTCTCGCGGGATGATCCATGAGTCTTCCAAGTCCTTCAATTGAAATCGTACGCCGCTTCGCTCGGAAACGGCTATTAACGCTTATGTTAGTGCTAACCGGTCGGTAAAGTTCTCGAGTCTTCGTACCGCATACGCGCAAGGCGTGCTTCAATAATTTTAGGAGTCATCGAGGATTTATATGAATGAAAATCGATAAATCAATGATTAAATATCGTAGATCCTATCGAGCTAGACGACACGTAATAACGGGTGTATCAAACGGAGCGTATATGTAAAATCGTTGAAGATAACGAAGAAATCAGAATCTTTTTTCTTTTTTCTCTCACGAAATTATTTCCTTACGATACGTGCTATCTGTTCATGGACCACTCGAGCAGACGCGTATCTCGCGTATTATTTTCCTAAATAAGGGAAGGTGCGATTTTGCGAAATGACAAAATTGAGAATCGTCGGGGACGTTTAACGAGTCGCTTCCTACTTGGCGATTCGGTGTTTTACTATCGTGCGCTGCAATTTTGTTGCGATGTAATTGACGCGTGTCTGCAACGAGCACTCGTCCTCGTAGTACAGCGCGCATGGCTATGACTTTTAGGCAGCCTCAAATAGGACCTGACCGACTTCGTGTTTATTGATAATTAAGCCCTTTTATTAGCGACGTTCAATAGTCGTGGCATTACGTAAATGGTATATTTCACAAATGCCGCCATCAGGGAGTGGAGCATCCGGAGCAGAAAATGCGTAGCTAGCGACGATAATTATTATTTACCGAACTCCAGCAACGACCTGTCCCGCGTCCTCGTATCCGTGTTGGCGCGATGCGCGTAAAAAAAAAAACAAACAAATTATTCTTCAACATTTAGAATTTTTTATCGACAATATTTAATCGAAAAATTATCATTCGACCAAAACTTTCTTCTTCTCTCTTCGCGATACTCGCTTCTCGAGTAATCAGTAAATCCTACTCCTTGAGAATTTATGAGAATAATTTTGCGTACAATAACCACCAATCAGTTATGCTAAATTCTTGTAAGGAAAGTCAACGACTATGCCTACGCGTTACTCGGCTTACGAGCGACCACTTTAATTCGTGTAACGCTAGACCAATGAAATTCTCCTCTATTCGCTGATCATCTTATCTCTGTTTGTGCTGTCAGAAATATCAAACACGCTAAATACTATATGCCGCGCGCGATTAAGCGCTATTGCCGTGTCAATGATGTGATCGCTTTGACAGTAAAGGTATCGTGTGAATACCGGTATAGGCAGGCAGCGGTAACTGTACCAGGGAACGAACTCGTATTAGCACCGAGTATACTGACTTGCAGTACGAGTACGCGCGAACTATATTCTGAAGCTTGATTGTAGTATTGAAAAAAAAAAACAAAATGTCTTTGCACCGATTATAATTATTTAACGCGATACGTATGTATACCCAATAATTTAAGGAAGAAGATTGCCTGTATTCTCTATGTAAAAAAGATATCTAAAGTCAGTGCACATAAAATGAATATAATAAAATATCTAATTAAATTCCAAGGTAGATAATTTTAATGAATTATTATTTTCAATTTTATAGGTATCAATTGCACACTACCCGCTATCGAAGACTTTCCACATGACTTATTCGATGAGAAGCAGCGACAAGACGGGGCTGTCGTCGTACACGTCATCGTATCCCTTTACCTCTTTATCGCATTAGCAGTAGTCTGCGATAAGTTCTTCGTACCTGCCGTAGAAAAAATATGTCACGGTAAGGTTGTATTTCGAACATACCGATAACTACGCGAACAGTCACTTTGACAGGGTGAAAGAAAAAACAGTGTATTAATAATACAGTGTGTACCGATAGTAAATACTCCTGGCTATGAGTAGCTCATGTCATGCGTATCGTCGCGAATAATTTTTCTTACGAATCGTTAATCTTTCGATGTTTCAGCATTGTCAATGTCGAAAGACGTGGCTGGTGCCACATTCATGGCAGCGGCGACGTCGGCTCCGGAATTATTCGTGAATGCAATTGGAACCTTCATCACCGAAGGGGACATTGGCGTTGGAACTATTGTTGGCTCGGCCGTATTCAATATACTTGCAGTACCAGCTTGCTGTGGAATTGGTGCTGGAATGGTTGGTAACTTTTGTGTAAAACTTTCTATATGTTGGCATTTTTGTCTAGAGTCGATAATATTCAAACTTTATGGAAACTAACGCGTCGCGCGATTTACTCTTCGTTATTCGCTTAATGAGAATGAGGTTATGTTTGGTATTCTTGTCGGTATTTTTTTTTTCATGGGGATACAATCATTTACCGATTATATGGACACTCTGTATAGTATCTACATATGTACGTACATGCGTTCGATATGAAGAGCTGGGAAATTCAGTTTTGCATGACCCTTGTGTCGCACACGTGTTCGATAGTGTAGTATATCAGATTCGAGGGCTAATTGAGATGCGTACTTGTATGCTGTACAGGTTAATGAAGATAAGGATGGCTTATCGGATTGAGGTTAGATCATGAGGTCAAAGTAAATTTTCACGCGTCTTTAAAGTTTAGTGGTATTTTACGTACAGAAAATATATTTTACCCTGAACCATCGTACACGCGTCTGAGAAAGACACGGGATACTTTGACCTTTTGGTTTTTCGCGACACCTTTTTTTTCTTAAGCACGTGATTTTTTAGCAAATGATTTTTTTCACGTTATTTTATTTTCAAAGCGTCGCGTACACTTTGAAATTTCAATTTCGAGATAATTAAATGGAAATATCTGCGTCCGTTGCAGAGTTACATTACAATTTCGAAGTTCTTGTCTGTCAGAATATCCGTGACTTACGTCATATTATTTTGATAATTCCCCAAATGAATATACATATATCGTGCACGTAAGAGAGATTACCAAGTTTTTATATTACTCATTGGAAAATAATAACGTTACACAGGTCGTTCCATTAGGTTGGTGGCCTGTCAGCAGAG
This sequence comes from Calameuta pallipes, assembly GCA_030142375.1. Lineage (NCBI taxonomy): Eukaryota > Metazoa > Arthropoda > Insecta > Hymenoptera > Cephidae > Calameuta > Calameuta pallipes. The sequence continues at coordinate 491,796 of JARQSW010000292.1, forward strand.
ATTGCCTTGCTTATGAAGTAATAGTAGAATATCAGTGACTTACGTCATATTATTTTGATAATTCCCCAATGAATATATACACGTATATCGTGCACGTAAGAGAGATTACCAAGTTTTTATATTATTACTCATTGGAAAATAATAACGTTACGCAGGTCGTTCCATTGGATTGGTGGCCTGTCAGCAGAGATTGCCTTGCTTATGGAGTAACAGTAGCCATCTTAATCTGCATAATCCACGACGAACGTGTTGAGTGGTACGAGGCATTAACATTGGTACTACTGTACATCGTTTACATAGCTGTCATGTACTGGGACAAATCCTTTCAACGGTGTACCAGGTTTCGCACGAAAAACAGTCAGCTGTCATCGGATGACTGCCATATCGGTACAGGTAAAAATATTAAAAATATTATCCATAAAATACGACTGGCGAATAATATTGATATATTTAAAAATTTCAATGCAAAATATATAACTTCCCTTCTGTGCCTGGCTTCGGGCAGTAGGTCAGTTCGCAGGTTAAAAAACGGAATACACCGTGAATATACGAATATATCTTGAAACTGCTGTTGATTGCTACGATATAAAAAAAATATTGCCAGGATATTTTACGAGCGTTAGGGCATATATTTAAAGCATTTTGTACGAGCTCAAAAATTTTACATGATATCTTGGTTGTGTCAGGAAAAATTGTAGCTTGACAGGTTCAAGAACCGTTCTATATTACACAACATCTAAATGTCTGCACAGTTGTTTGTTATCACAAGTGACAGTGTTAGCATTGCACGAGGCATTGGCAAATTGACACGTTCGAGATAACGTCTCTGTGATTTTTTTGTTCTACCTTTGATTGCCAACGTCTGTCGATTAGGACAATCATTTATGAGGTCGCCTGATATTGGGGGAACAGTCGAAGCGTCTTTGATGCCAATAATCGACGTAAGGAGCGAGATGGGATAAATCGTTGTTTTTCTTACGCGACAGGTTAAGTGACAGGATCAATATTAATCGTAATGTAAAATTTGTTAAAAAATTGTTAAAAACAGTTACTGTATTAGAATTGTATTATTTTTTATCTGAGAATAAATCGCGTAATCTGCAACAGCAAAAACACATTGCATTAAGATCAGTTGTTTTGCGCAATTGGATTGTAATCTTTATATTGGTTTTTAGGAGACGCCGGAGAAGTTCATCTGTCCAGACCAGATAAATTACAATCGAGTGGCGACCGTGTGGAACAAGTGGCAACTATCGATGTCCCGTTGCAAAATGGTGGTACAAAAACTCAAGAAGAAAATCATGACCCTGGTAAGACGTAAAATAATGTTTCTTTTAAAATAGTTTGATATTTTATTTAAAAAAAAAAGAAAAAAAGAAATTTCAATTCCACTCTACTATTTCATAGTGCACTACAACGTATCCTTCAGAGTTCGTGAAAATGTGGTGCTATCGCATTTTTAATCGCTCAAGTTATTTTAGATTATGAGTACGAGCTTCTAGTATGGCCAGCACGTGGCGGATGGATACGCAAGACTGCTTGGGTGATAACGTGGCCGATACATTTGGTCTTCATGTGCACGATACCGGATTGCAATAAACCGCGTTTCAAAAATTGGTTCCCCATAACGTTTCTTATGTGCATCATTTGGATCGGATCTCTAAGTTACGTTGTCGCATGGATGATAACGATAATCGGTAAGTGCCTTGTGAAATTTTTGATTTCTTTTTTTTTCGTTTAATTTTACGAATTTCATCAGAGTAAACGCACAATTAGCATAATGCTCAGTGGACGATATAGAACAATGTGACTTTCAGGTGACACGTTGAAAATACCAGACTCTGTAATGGGTATCACATTCCTCGCAGCTGGAACCAGCGTCCCGGAAGCTGTGTCTAGCGTGATTGTAGCGAAGCAAGGTATCACTTACGTTAATCCGTTCTATCAATTGGAAAAATCCAATGACGTTAACAACGTATATACCTGGAAATTCGGTTCTTCCCTGAAATAAAAAACAGCCATATAAATTGACATTAGAAGAAAGTACTTTTGCAATAGTCGATGACAGTTCGAGAATACGAGTTTTTAATTTTCAGGTCACGGCTCCATGGGCATAAGCAATTCGATTGGTTCAAACACATTCGATATTCTGCTCTGCCTGGGTCTACCTTGGCTGATCAAGTCCTCCTTCTCTCCTACGCAACCAGGAAAGCACTATATCAGCATAAACTCGGGTGGCCTCGAGTACAGCGCAATTTCTCTACTATCGACGCTAATGATGTTATACATTGCGTTCGCGTCGAATAAATTTCAGCTAGATAGAAAAGTAGGCCGGGCCTGTCTCTGTATGTACGCAGTATTTCTCATTCTGGCCTCCCTGATCGAGCTCAATGTATTCTTCAGGGTGAATCTGCCCACTTGTCAGAGGACGGTCAAATGATCGTGCATCGGACGCACACACCGAATATATCTGTTCCGACGATTCTAACTGTCGTAGGCTCTCCCTGCTCGAACCTGCGAAACACGATAAAGTGAGGAAGGGTGCTTATATATTGACTACATGAGAATTTTTTTGTGTGTACAGTTTTAATATTACATTTATTATGATAAAGAGTTGAGGAACAACACATTTTATACGTTTGTCATTTAGCGTAATATCGACTAGGTATTGCATTATTATTAAATTATGACACCCCTACATTTAAGGAGTTACCCCTACCTTACGGATTAGATCAGTAATAAAATACGTTCTAACGGTTGCTCACGCCTATACGGAGAGATGATGCGCGTCTGCGCTCCGAAGTAGTTACATACCTTAAACGGTCAGACACAAAGTTTCACTAGACGTGTGAGAAGTAAGGCAGTGAGTGGACTCGCGATCATAAAATCGAAGGCGATCGATAGATCGATCATCGAGGGAGTTATTACAATTAATGGCTGCTCCAAAGGAAGCTTTATATGAACGTATACGTGTATGCACAGAAATACGAAAGGCCAATTATAGCCTTGGATTAAAAATGGAAAATTTTTCTTTTCTTTGGGTATGGTTTATTTTCTAATTTTTCTTTTTCTTTTTCTTTTTTTTTTTTAATACTCATGCGATTCTACTAACTCTGCGATTACGCGTGCGAGTATCTTGTCACGTATCTTTTAGAATTACTGTTCAATTTTTACAGCAGGATATAATGCAGGATCACGAATTATATAAGATTTTTCTTTTAAACGTTATATCACGTTTACCTCGTTTCCTTTTTTCTTTTCTCTCGCGATCACTATTTTTATCGAGGGTATACATTTTATCGGGAGCAATGATTCTTTAATTGATATTTTCTTCAGTATGAAAATTTGATCCATCACAGGCAGCGATATGAGTCTCATTAAACTTATGTTGAAATTGAAAGGACACCGTTAATGTTGACCTTCGATGTATTTAATATCACGCACTGACATTAGAACACATATGCAACTATGTAGCTAGTTAATTTACAAATTAAGATTAATATATCTGTAATAAATTATTATAAATGGCCAGTCGGAAGATCTTACTGCTCGATGTGTTTAACAACGGAGGTAGGCACTAAATCTATATCGCCTTATTCAAAAATGAATCTGAACGATTTATGAGCATTTCTTTTGGTATACTTCTGACGAGTCAATCTGTCGTGCATATATGTATATATACATATATATATATAAAATGCGACGAAGCTAATGCAAGATTAAATGATTTCTCCAAATGACTGTTTATTTTTCGTCATTAACATATATAATTAATATTAAAAAAATTTTCGCACAGAAGTTTAACTAGCTATATGATTTCTATTATAGTGCCGTGTATTAAGAAATATTGAAATCGACAGGTTGATGTGCCAATTTTTAATGCGATCCGTCTATTTTCTTTCGAGTATGATCGATGATATAGATTAGTATTCACACTTGTATCCTACATTGATTTAGCCTTCTAAAACAACTTGATCCATCCGCGCTCCAAGTAACTGTAACACACAGCGTTCAGAATTCTAACTTACGTACAATCAATAATCCAATAGTAAAACAGTAGCCGAAGAAACTATTTTCTTTGAGGTTTTAATCCATTTATCAGCGTCACGGTTAGGTCATTGCACGCACAAACATCTTATGTCCCATTGAGAGTATAATTATTTACGCAATAAATAACTTTGAAAAATGATAACAGTAAAGATCAATTGAATTAATATACCTATTACCTGGTCCTTCACAGATGAATGCGCAAGTATTATAAAAAAAGAAGAGTATCGTGTAAAGGAAACGTATCGACACTGATAAGATCGAGACGAAACTGCTGGGATCCAGGTCGCACGTCGATCGATTGTTCTAGAAAGAATTCTCTCGCTGATTTCCCATCGAAGCTTCGTCGAAGCGAACAACGCGGTACGGTAGACAGTAAAAAAAGGGAGAAAAGAAACTAACGTGGAAAAAGCTGCTATGACAGAAGCAATCGCTATCGCGTCTGAACAAGCGGGGATAACGCAAGTGGGATAAAGGACGAGGGAGAAGGTAAGGGCGAACAAGCGTAACGGGATCGAGAAGATAAGACGAGAGAAAAGAAATGAGCTGTAGTAAAAAGAAGAGAATAAAAAGGAGATAGATGGTTGGATGTAAAGAGAAAGAGAGTGAGAGAAAAAACAAAGATGGAGTACGACGTCCGAAGCTTTCTCCAGCCTTCTGCTAAATTCACAAGAATCAGACGGTCGGACGCGGAATGTCAGTTTAGGTCCTTGACACTTCGCAATCGGGATAACCTCGAATTCGGTGAGATATTTGCAAGATAGGTTAGTCAGTAGGTCGGAGGGAAAAGGTAGGTTGGTAGGTTGGTAGGTTGGTAGGTTGCTAGGTTCCCCGATTGAAGATGGGGTTGGTCGTGATGCCAGCGTGCAGATCCGCAATGCGGCGTTGCCGGCGAGTCCGTTGGTTCGGCATAGTTACCGTGGCGCGGTGCTGCCGTAATGGTGGGGAACGTCGGAAGCTTCTGGGTAAGACACGAAGCGGAGCGACGAGGATAGAATATTACAGTGGAGGTTGTCGGTGGGGATAGAAAGCAAAGCGGGGTTTGGCGAATAGAGGGTGGTGGCGACGGTGGTGGCCACGGAGGTTGTTCCTGTATGCAGGTATATATTAATAGAGGAGAAAGGAGTCGATCCATGCGTTGCTGGATGCGACGGAGTCATGCGCTCTTGCTGCCCTCTTTCCACGTCAGGGAGAATCTCACCCTCTTGTGCGGTACCTGAAAGCAGCGCAGTGTTGCCTACCGCGCGCAGAGAGCACAACACTTGCCGTTAAACATATTTTTACTAACGTTTCATTTGCCATTTGTGTGTGTTTCTTTCTAAAAGCCATTATCGCCGTTACCGTACCTAATGTGTATCCTAGATCATTATATGACGTATATCATCCGTAAGGTTAGGGTGTAACACTACAAGGAGATATCTCTCGATGGTCGACGTCGTCCTCGTCATCGCCGCCGTGAATCGCGTGTTCCGGAGAAGTGGGTTATAGGTATCGAATGAATCGTCTCACATATCCAGGTTCATATCGACTATCCGTTGTAAATAGTAATTTTTGATAATTACTCAAAATATGAACAGTCGTTGTAATTCTAATCAAGGATTATGACGATGATGATGATGATAACGACGATAATAATAATGACGGCAACACAATAGCCACGGGGATCTCTCTTAAACGGTGCCTATAAATGATTCAATAAACTAGTGCCTAAATCGTATGTGCAATAATAAATACATTGATTCGCTTAATCGATCTGACAGTCACGCCATATGTTCCGTATATGTATGTGTATACGTACATACATATATATATATATATGTGTGTGTAATTCTAGTGTTCATTTACGGTATAAGTATCGTTACGGCCGACTATGAGGATTGATTCGTAAGCTGTCGGTTTATAATCAACTGCGGACGGTCTTGTCGGTTACATTTTGAAAAATAATGGAAGTTGTCATATGCTGTCGAACCTGATCGCGTACTTTTGAAGGTTCAGCGCTTCGCAACGCGTCACATTCGTATTCGTTCGTCACTGTAACTGTCGTTTCGCCAGTGATGTCACACTTAATGCTATGCAATCTTGGAAATAGTTCGAATACGGGAAATGACACAAACAACAACGCGAACACCAATAGCAGTATGGAAGATGACGACTCGTACCCACTGCCTACGATTTATCGGTACGATATTTTTTTACAGAATCAATTCCTTGTTGAGTTTTCGTAGATTGATTTGTATGCCTAATTTTCTTCATAGTTTCATTGACATTTTTAACTATCGATAAATATCACGTAATCAATGTATATTATACATAAGAGTTAAATATATTTACAGAATATCTCTGTATCAAGCGTGAGATCGTGCGTTATCGAGTAATCATTATTTATAATTAATAAATATCGCTGAGTCTTATAATGATAATGAATGAGCTATGAAAAATATTGTGATTGAAAATTTATATATTTTTCTAATTCCCTCAGTCATCATAATAATTGAATGACGCTCAGATTCTGGAGATATCTCAATTCGAAATTTAAATAATTTTAATCGCACACGAGTGCGTCTGATTAATTATCAATAAAAGGCATGGTACCGTGAGTCTTTAGAAACTCGTAACGCTGTCAAGTTCCCAGGAAATTAGTATTCCAGTAGATGGCAGAACCTGTCGGGAAAGGGGTGGGTGTTGGAGCTGCCCGGTCCGGTATACTTCTATATATCCTAGTTGGTTCCGGGATAGGCGAAGAGATTCTGCAGACCAGTACCAATCCGTTCGACGTCCCGCATAGTACCAGAAGAAAGTTTTAAAGGTTTCAACGTTTTTCGAACAGGCTGACCAATCAAACGGGTTAAAGGAAAACAGACTCGCGTTACCATTCGGGCATTCTTGAGGGAAACTGTCAGTGAAACGTCACAACTACCTAGCACGCGGATTTGACTGCAAGGCGCGTGCGTCAGACGGAAACTTAAGTAGGAAACAAGGCAGGAGTGCATACTTATACATGGCAGGGATGCAGTGTCAAGGTGGGGGTAAGCCAGTTTGGCTTTAGAAGTGGTAAAAACTGTACGAGCACTGCGACCAAGTTGGATTCCTTGAGCTTTTATTTACCTTTGTTCATTGATTAAGACAATATTGGTGTTCGCATGATAAACGTTGGGACTTCGAAAAAATTTAAACGACAAATAATAAGTTTTAAAGTCCGTTGGAATTGGCTGCCGAACAGCTGGTACAACTGTGATTAAATCTGCTTAGTATCCTCGGACACGGAATCGATTAAATTCTTTAGCATCCGATATATAGATTAATAAGATTTTAATTTATATGAATATTTTTAAATTACCTTTTAAATTCTATCCGTGTGAATTTCGAGTCTTACGCTCTCGTACGCTGAATTAGATGTAATAATAATGGCATGCAATATATTATTTTTTATTTATCATTTTTCTTTTTTAAGGTTCTCCATTTCTCGATGTGAGATTTTAGTAACATATAATATATGTACATATATTCTATAATGCTTGTCGCGACGATCTTGAGATAACAAGATCTTCTATGGTTTAATTGAAATTTTTAATTGTCATATGTCACAGGTGTCGTGCTCCGATAGCGAGTTTGGATTGCATGGAAGAATTTAATGCCGGTGGTGGCGTCGGAGATTCTGGGGTGAACTGCAGTACCACGGCAGGGACTAAAGAACAATTGCTGACCAACTGCATTGCTGCACAGGCACAACGCTTACAGCATCCTTCGCCAGGTATTCGCTACCGCAACTTGGGCAAAAGCGGTCTACGTGTTTCCAATGTTGGATTAGGTACGCTAAACGTCACCCCTCTCTTCTCGTAGATACTTTCCTATTATCGCACATATGATACTTTCCCATCTGATGATCAGTGCGAATACCATATTTATTACATACCTACTCTTTGTTAAATCTAATTACCATATTTATTTAGAAAAAAAAAAAAAAAGAGTAAAAGGTCAAAATTAATTTGAATGAAATTTTATTCAATCCTCATTACATGCTGGTGATTTACAGTCAATTCATTTCTTACTTTCATTACAAGAACCTGCTGTTATATTCCATTATTGTTACATTTGGAGTATAGACTTTCTTCACTTTATGGTAAATATTTAATTTGAATAATATTACATTGAATCCTTCTATCGTGTTTGTGGAGAGTGGCCGTGTTTATTGTCGCAATGATGTATAGTTACGTTTGTTTCGACGTGCTTCGTGTATAGTCTTTCCACGAGTAAAATATATTCCCGAGGGGCCATCTCTTTATGAATTTCAATACGCAAGAGTCCCTTATGTCACGCTCTTTACTCGTCGATCGATCATAGCTTTGATGTTCCCTTTGCTTTATGCATCTGTTATATTTTTTTTTTTGGTTTTAATGTAATTCTGGATTGTAATCATCTACTCATTGTTAACTACTGATATACTGTTTTATATATTAATATATGTATGTACATACAATTGATTTTTTCGCAGCCGTTTATTGTGCTACGATTATTAACCCTTTGCACTCGAGGCTTTTTTCGCTCGGGCGAACCAGCAACTCGAGACGATTTCTCGCTTATTGTATAAAATTCTTACAGCTAACTTAAAATGGATTCAGATACAGTTTAACGTTTTAAACTTTTTTATTTTAACATTTTATATATCTTTATACCTCATATAAGGATATTTGTTAAACATTAAGTTTTATATTGTTAATCAGGTGGTGACTGAGAGGCATCTCTCGAGTGCAAAGGGTTAATCACTTACGATGATCTACTCGTGCGAATATTATGCAATGAAAATAAATAATATTAAAAATTTTTTACTAAGTACAGTATAAAGTGAAATAGGTGTATTGTGGAAACTTAAATATTGTGACCAATATTTACTGATCCCCAGTACTTACGTCGATAATACTTGATACGAGTGGATCGTTCCTTCATTCTTCTTACGGCATTCAATTGCAAGTACGTAATTGATCTTCTTCGTGTAACAAAGGAGAGTAAGAGAATAGACTTTAGGAACAGGAAGTAGTATGTACAATCTTGATGACTTTGGTTTTATAAAATATCAAATACGTTACAATAGGGATTTTTCAGACTGTTGGTACAAAGTAAGGGCTAAGATTATGTTTAATATAATAGGTTAAAAATGAGAAGATAATTTAACAATAATAAAATGGAATTTAAAAAGAAAGCTATAAAATTCCAATTTCCTGTGAAAATAATTTTTGTCATAAAACTCATATGTGCAAGCTTGAATAACGAAATTCTAATTTGGGTGATGCTTTGAAAACTTAATTCTAATAAATGCGGTTTCTATTGTAATCTCAGTACGTGATATTAAATTTTATAACTGTTTAATAACAATGGCGTTGTACCAATAACTGTATTTCACACGTCTAAAGGCCACAGGATCGCTACAACATTTGCCAATAACTTTGTGGTCACGATCAGTCACTCTTATGAACACACGTTGTCCCAATCTTTTATTTTCACTTTAACGTCAGTTGCCAGTTTCCTTATAAGTACCTACGCTGCTTGAATTATTCATTTTGACGCCTCAGTCCGCGCGACTGATAACAGCCCAAAATCAAAATTCCCTTCAATAAATTTTAATGTATTGTCAATTGAAATTTCATACTGCTTCTTTTTCTATTTTGATAACTATTTAAAGGAAAGGTAAAACAGTGGCGATTTAAAAAAAAAATATTTATTCCCTTATTCAATCAAGTACTTGGAAGCTCATGTTACAATCGCACATGTGATATCCTCATATTTTTATCGTCAGACCTGCGACCAGACGTCCTAATATTTTCAAATGTCAATCTAAAGTACTCGTAGCTCGTCCTAGGATTCGTTGCTGGGGAAATTATTTTTAAAAGATTTGCTTATAGTCTATTGGGCAAGATGTCTTATTGTGTGCTGAAGCTTTTTGATACTTCGGATATTGAAACAAATTTACCGTGTGTTCTGTGGTCTTTGTAAGACAACAAAACTATTATTATTGCCTCTCATTATTATTTTCAATCGTAAAATCTGGAAAATGTTATTTTTACATTTTATTATCACTTACGTCATTCATGTAATATATTTTAATTTCCGAGCAGTTTTATATATTTGATGCATTGACAATACTAGATGCATTTGACATTTCTTTAATTGAAAACATTAACGCAAACCATAGAGATGAAAAATGTAAAATGAGAAAAAATATTTAATTCAACGTCAAACCATATTCGCTTTAAGGAGATTTTATTTACTTGTACGTTTAATCTCAATAAGAATCTCTTATACGATTCTTATCTTGTACATTATCACGAAATTGAAGGTTTTGTTGATCGTAACAAGCATTTAGATAAAGATATAATTATTGATACCGAATATGTTTGTTTAATCAGAATACCCTGTTTAACGCGTTAACAGATTTCTGATACACAATAAAATGATAGAATATACGAATTATCGGTACCAAGACATTGTCGTATTTATGATAATGTAACCTTTGCAATATCTTGAACGTTGGTCGCAACTATATCTATATATATATCGGAAGATAAAAATTATGCGATTTCTTGATATGTCAAGTATGTAGATTATGCGATTTCAATGATAACATCGACACATGTCCGATCGTGCGTCCGATCTCTAAATAATGTCCAATCGAAAAAAAAGTAAACTCAAAAAAATAATTATGATACTTACATTTTTTTCATAAGTATATAGATTTTTATGAAAAATTCTATTGTCAAATATCGCAAGATTCTTTGTAATTTTAAACGACGATAAAAAAATAAAAAGAAAATACAACTGACAGTGCAGCCAATATACTATAGTGAGAACGTTGCTCTAGGTCTTCCATGTTTTCTGTTTTCCATTAATCGGATAGACACCAACTTTACGTAATATTTAATACTTTAAAAGGATGCAAAATAAGTACACTGTTGGTCTATATAACCAAGCCGTATAAAATAAATTTTACCATTTATGACCTCTTTCGTACACGTCTCTGACACACATATATTCATACGGAATAAACACATGTGTATACAGGGTGTTCAAAAATTGGTGGTACAACCAAGAAACTCGAAGGCAAGGTGGGGGCTTGTGACTAAGGAAGAACTGACATGGTCCGTACATTGAAAAATAACTAGATAGGCTGCGCGCGCAACGAACTTTGCCTGCAATTATTTTGAAAATGACGCGCTAATTAAAAAAAAAACTATCCTTAAAAATCTTCTTATTTGAGTCAAGCCATATCTGCTTGCACCTGCTTCTCGGTTGTATCGCCATTTTTTAAACACCCTGTATCAGTACACGCTGAATGAATTCCCAACAAATCAAACAACCTGAAGTTATCGAATCGCGAATTAAAAGTCAATCAAACAACAAAGTCAGAATTGGAAACACTATAAATTTCGTGTTCGGCCTATAACAACGTTTAATTCTCAATTATCGCCATATATGTTATGTGACCTGCCGAGCGACGTGACGTTTTGATTATCTAGTTAAAAAAAAAAAAATTCGTTCACTATTTCATCCAGATGCATCCTTATGAGATCCATTGGACATTGTACTATATAATGTATTTATAAGCGTGTGATTATTGTGATTATTATCTTCGTCCATTTGTTCTACGATGTATTTCAAATTCTCACGCTGTCACGTTATCCAGGTACGTGGACAACCTTTGGCGGCGTAGGAGGTTGCAGTAGCGAGGAAACAGCGGAAGCTGTTGTGGCTCTGGCATACGACAGTGGGATTAATGTGTTCGATCTGAGCGAAGCCCATAGCGGACACCGCGCAGAGATACAATTGGGGCGCATCCTTTTACGTCGTGCTTGGAATCGTTCCAGCTATGTCGTTACCACAAAGATATACTGGAATACCAAGTAGGTTAAATCTGAATTAGGTACATTTAAAATTCTCCTCGACATCACATAATTCGATTGACATAAATCCTACGAAACTTGAAATTCGGTTACTCGGTGTACTATCAAGCGCGTTTATATAGTAATCATCATAAACTGATTTTCAATTGGCGAAACTTTAATGGCACGCTTTAAATGATTTTTTTCAATTTCACAACTTTCTTATTTCTATTATTAATTTCGTGAATTATCTTACGTAAGCTGCAGTCTGATCTCGTATAGACGTTTTTTTTTCAATTTCAATTATTGCTTGAATTGTCATGTGGTTACGTTTATAGAAATAGGCATACGTCAGGATTGTGCGATAAGAAAAATTTTACCGTAGATATGCGTCGATTGAAAATTAAAAAATTATTCACGTCTCATTGAAATTCTTAAGGGATGAATCATCGGAAGAGTCTATATCCATCTAGGGAATATTTACTGAGTTATTATCTAGTATCTCGTGTTCTATGGAACTTTTGTATTAAATGTATCACTGAGTAATTATTATTGTTAATATCAATTGGCATTATTAATATATTTATTTGTCTATTAATAGGACCGAAGGACGGGGCTTATCTCGCAAGCACATAATCGAATCCGTGCAAGCGTCTTTAGTCAGATTACAACTATCTTATATTGACATAGTAATGATTCATAAAGTTGATCCAATGTGCCCGATGGAAGGTAAGTTTTAAAAAGTTATTACGTCTTATCAAAAATTTTTGTGGATTTGGAACTATACGTTTATTGGTCTATATGCATATAGATAATGATGTTTTATAGACGATGCAGATATTAATTCGTACAATCTCTGTTTATTTCGACTATACGTCAATCATGTTGTTATTATTAAAATTTTTATTACTGGAAGCGTTTATCACATGTGCAGTAGATTCGTATCAATATGTGAATGCACATAACATGTTTGTTCTAGTTGAAATTTCTTCACGTCATTTTGTCTAATTTTTATAGAAATAGTACGTGCTATGAATTACGTAATAAGTAAAGGTTGGGTGATGTATTGGGGTACGTCGCGATGGTCCCCTGTGGAAATCATGGAGGCTTATACGAACTGCAGGCAGTTCAATTGCGTAACTCCGATCGTCGAGCAGGCGGAGTACCATCTGTTTTACAGAGACAAACCAGAGCTTTACATGCCAGAGCTGTACAATAAAATTGGTAATACGATAGATTTTAAAAAGCGATCGGAACCGATCAATATCCAATAAGATTATAATTTTATAAATTAACGATCTATTGCAGGAGTTGGTCTAATGGCGTGGTCAACCGTAACGATCGGGATGGTCTCAGCGAAACCCGATGACTCCGGAATGTCTTTCCTTTCTAGATCGTCATACAAGGTAATGATAAGACGCACTAAAATAACTCAAAGACAGATAGTACTTTATCCGTAAGAAAAAAGCCATTGTTTTTCTACGTGTAAAAATATTTTTCATAAACTCATAACTCTTACGAGAATTTATTCGACATCTGTAAGCGGAAGTTGTCACTGTGATTTAAATTTATCTGCGAGTAATTCGCTTTGTATTTTCAGAATAAGTATTCCTCGTTCAGTTGGACCGAGGACGAAACCCAATCTTTGTACAAAGAGGTGCGTTTCCTCGTACGCCTTCGAAGATCGTCGACTTGGAGGCGGTTTACTTTTTGACGTTCTCTCTCAGGCAAATAAGACGTTTTATCTCGTTGATGCAGGAGTACGCGTGGAAAGATAAGACCGTCGACGAGGAAGCGCGCAAGTACTCGGACAAATTGAGGGACGTTTGCGCCCTGGCTGAGAGATTGGGATGCTCCTTTGGACAACTGGCCATCGCCTGGTCCTTAAAGAACGAAAGTGTACAGTGCCTTCTTCTCGGAGCCTCCAACATAGATCAACTGTACGAGAGTTTACAAAGTTTGCAGGTATAGGAGATACCCTTATTTTACCTATAGATGTACAATGTGTATATTTTGTAATATTCATTGAGCTTTTATCAAGCATCGCAACGTCGTGCGGCTCTCAGATGCATTGTTTTGTTCTTGTGTGATTCTAGCTCATTCCAAAGCTCAATGCAAACATGATGAACGAGATCGAGAGAATACTCGACAACAAACCGTCCCGGCCTCCAATGGTGTCCACTCTGGCGCTTAGATGACAATCGATTTGCCCCCACGGTGCCGGTGGGGGCTCCCTTGAAGAGGGTGGTAGTCCGAAGAGCGAGGGTGGCCACAGTCAAGATCACGAACAGACCAAAGAAGTCAACAACAAGCTTCCTTTCTGCGAGATACAATGAAGAGATCATTTCAATTGACACTTTGACTTTGACACTTTGGCTGATGCAACTAATATCTTTCTAACCTGCCTGGCACTTGGCGACAATGAAGACGATCACGAAGGACGTGCAAGGGAAGAGGAATTTGCATGTTTATGCATAATTGGTCAGCAATGAATACGAGTTTTTGAAGTTTCAGGCTGTTTTGAGACGTAGACCAGATTTTGGTCTTTAGTATTTTGAACAAGTTCCACTTGGGCTATGCTTACGAATGGGCTAACTGGAATTGGTGATGAGCTCAAGCTGGTTAAAGAAATTTCGATAAGGATATACGAGTATTAATGAAGTTGCGGATTTATGAGTAGAATTTTAAAAAAAACGCTTGCTTCGATTGGTATATTGTTTCATGGGTGATGAATCTTGAAGAAATTCAAGTTTTCTAGTCGAATCGTAAACTTGCGATATTTTGAAAAATGTTAATTATTCATATTGAAAATGTGATTTCAATAAATCGTGCAATTTCCGAATAACGCCAGCGACTGAAATCTAAAAACTTGTAGATTTCGAAAGGGGCGACGATAATAAAATTTAATGTCGTTTCGCGCTATTTCGGCAATTTTTACGATCGAACGATTCGTTACAATTACGTATTAATTGATACGACAAAAAATTCCAATAAATTTTCACAAGCGAGATACGATTTTTTAACGTCAGCCATGTATTTGCTACCGATATTAAATAGTGCACGACAGAAAGCAGTACCGTAATATACACGGCGAATGCCATGGTAATATAATTGCAAATTCATATTAAAAAAACAATTAAAAAATTAACAGACACTCTTTCTAGGGCATTTCCATGAAATGGCAAATCTCACAAAGAAAAATACGTAGTATTATACATGGACGAGATCTTTTCCTTAAGATACATTTTTCAAGCTACTTCACTTTAGATAGATATAGCGATTTACGATCACGAGGAATATGTGAAGGCGTCATCGTTATCCTTCGAGTATTATATTTTCAATCATTCGGTGCTCAGACTTAGACGAATCTAGAGTAAAGAATACGAAAAGGCCGATTGACGATAATATTCAATTTAAACATGATAAAGTAGGTTGCCCAAAATTCACGACAGACCTAGATAACGGATAACGATAGGATTAATAACAATTATCATTCTGTATTCTCCTGGAACACACTTAAGCGTGTATAAGTATCCGCGCTTAGCGCAATGTTAATAAAAAAAAAAACCTTCTCGGGCATCGTATATACTTTTTATTGGACACGTAATACGACACGGAGAAAAAAATATTGAAAATTAAAAACATATATTTACACCAGGTGCAAAGACATTCGAGCATAAACCTTCTATGTTCTTGTTACGTCTATATTATTATACACAATTAGTACTTCTCAAAATAGTCTCCACAATATGCATACCTAACGTAAGTAAGTTATCGACGCAATTTCCATAATCAACTTTTTCAGATTTTAAATACCTGACACATTCAACTTACTCACATTAGATTAGTGAAACGTCCTCTCCTAATTTTACGATAATTCGAAAACTTGCTACAGAGTCTGACGGATCAGAGTTGGCTTACGACAGTTACTCCTTAATGGCGTTAATAAATTATTACGAAAATTGTTATAATTAGTGATGCATCCAGATCGGTTGCAAGCTTAAAATCTCTTTAGAGGTATAGACACATACATTATGCCTTAGCTATCATTACACAATTCCTATTTATCTAGTTTTACAAATTACCTAATAATCATAATTTAAGAGAAAAGTTTATTGTTAGAATCTGCTCATCTCCCATGACTTTGATCCTTATCGATTATCCATTTTTCATCTATTCTCTCTTTTCTCCTTGATCCACGCTGCGTATAATTTTTTTATATATTTTTTTTTTAAATCGTTCAATGATGATAATTGGTACTGATAATAAAACAGCTATTTCACAAGAATGTATTTACTGTGGAGTATTTCGAAAAGTCAAACATTGGTCAAGATCATTGCTTCGTAATTCTGCTGGGCCATCCTTTAAATCAATTTTAATTTTTGGGTATGCTAATAAAATTGAAAGTCAGACAGACAACAATGAAAACATTATTAATTTATAACGATTTAATCAATGATACTGTCCAATGGATTTTCAAGCAATTAGCGACCGGGATATTCGCGTTAAAAATTTTAATGTTCTACTATGTTCTATAGTATCTATATAGATTCGAGGTAGAACTGTGCTCAACGCTTTAGAATTACCGATTGGATAATTAACAACGAATTGCGAATAAACGAATGAGAATAATACGTTACAACGTAACGTTCGGTGTCAAAGAGAAAGAAGATTTTTGCTTTTGAAAATTGCTACGATCTTCCTAGAGCTCTGATGTATGAAAAAGAGAAAGATCAATTTGAAAAATTAAAACGAACCAAAAGTTTAAGAAGCAAGGATACGTCATCCAAGATACTCAATTCGATCACAGAATAATCCTCTACAGAAGTTATTGACTTTAACTCCGATGTTCAAAAAAGCATTGACCAGTCAGACGTAAAACTCCCGTTGATATTTTCTATAGGAATAATATTCGGCATACAGTTTGCAATTCCTAAAACTTGCAGTGGGACTTCTATTCGATTATTATGTCAACGTTAATCGTGATGTACACGAAATTTATTTAACTCTGGACTTTCGGTCTGCCTCAAAGGAACCTCTTGGTAATTTTTTTTTTTGAAAATCAAAGTTCGAGTTACCAACTTATCTACGACTTCCTTCGGACCAACTTTTGTTCATTGGGTAACTCTGCTATGGTGAGATTGGATGTCACGATAACGCTGTACACAGATTACATTACATTATACGCATTTCATTGCACTGAATAGTGCAAATGAGATAAATTTGTACATTGTAATTGTCGTAATAACGCGATTACTTTTCTACCTACGGTAAACATTTTCATGACCTGTGAGAATTTTATAGAAGTCACGTACGAATACATGTCGTTTTATATCTTTTAAAAGCATCCTCGAACAACTTCACTCTTATGCTTCTTTCAACGTGAATAATCTTCGTTTATGCACATCAACAGAAAGAACACAAGTGTTATCGAGGATGTAAACGCTACAGTGGCACTGTTGATAATTTTATTGTAATCACCCAGCAATAATTATCAACTCCGCAATAGAATCTTATTGGGACAGAGCTTAAGGCATGAGAATATAAATAAATAAATAAATTTAGTTTTGCGCATCACCGGTTCACTGCAAAATAATGCAAGAGTCGATCGTTCCCATATGGCGGCTGAATATAAATTTTTTCAAGTGTTAAAAACAAAGGTGAAAAATTAGCTATTAATTACGGATACATATATCGGATATATTATAAACTTTGTGATCTTTTGGTGCACTCTATTTAAGGCTAAAATTGTTTCTATATTGTTAAGTGAAAGGCAAATTGTTTAATAAAGTTTTAATCGCGACGTAGCTTTCTCTATTTTACTTTGTATTTTTTGTATCTTTGATTGTTTAATGATTTTGAAAGAATATTATAGAAAATACAATTTTACGATTATAACATTGTTTCTATTTGTTATTAACAGACCGGGATATCACGCTTGTGTGAACACTCTTTCTTGGCAATGCTTCTATATTGAATTTTTACTATATTTATTTACTCTTATACCTAAGATGTACGATGGATACATTCGTAAATAGAATAAATAAATTTAATGAAACAGTAACAATAAGTACGTATCGTATTTTGTATTTATTATTGCGCTTATAATATTTCTGCAGATAGTTCTCTTATATTTTTTTTCTTCTTCTATAATATCATTTACAATGGCTACGTTACATGGCTTCGTATATATGTATATATATTTAGTTCTATCACAATTTGAAAGTTACAATTTCTACATTAAATATAACTTCATTGTTTGACGTTGTTTTGGCGAAAGAGTATTTTTCGTTTGGCAGAGTATTTTTTTCGGATTCACGTACACTTCGTTGTCATTGAAAATATAACTAGGGTAAAGTCGATGAAGAAGAATCAGCGTGAAAAGATGAACCGCAAGATTTTTTAAATCATACTTTTGATTAATAAAATCTGAAACAAGCTTATCTAACGAAACATGCATTTAAAGGTTACTTTTATGTTTTTAATCGAATTTATTAGGGAAAAGAAATTTTTAATAGAAATAAAAAAACCTATTGGAAAATATAATGAGATTTTTCATGAGGAAACGTCAATAGCAATTGTCCGTTTGGTTGTATGCTCTACGCAATCCCAAATATTTAAATAATACTATCGATAACATTTAATAATAATTTTCTTATCAGAGTAATATCAAAAGGTAAATTAAATAATATTATATTTAATGCATTTCTCTTCAATTATCTTCATTGTCATTAATTAATACTGTCTAATTTGTACACTATTTAATGCCGACCAGTTTTGTGTTGTTCCGTCGTCACGACTGCAGTGGTCCATCTTATCAGACAGTTTTTACTCCGCAAAAGAATGGGCCATCTCACAATATTTTTAAAAATTTGTAATTGCACAATACTATTGTTTCCGAAAAAAGACATTCAAACAAAAACATTACGTAGCTGATTTTATTTTTGAGTGAGAAAATAATTTTCAAAAATCTGAAATTTAGTCGTCCATCTTTACTCACTTTACCCTGTTCCATTATTTTTCTTGCGATGATATATTAAACTCTTCATTCATTCATTCATTACAATATATCTATTTTTATTCATCCCATACTATTTTTATATTAATATATTTACACATGTATATACACACATTTATATACATAAACTTTAATCTCCTTACGAAAGTCTAACGTAATTCAATTTTCAAAACATAATGAAAGAAAATTATGAGCAATCAAGTTTCCACGTACGTGAATAAAATCAATTAATTGTGTTCGGGGATAAGAGCCAATTAGTTCGAATTTACAGACAACGTACTGTATTCCACTAGGTACCAAAAACCACACGACGATTTATTACATAACCTCTAAATCTGACAGCTGATTACTGGTACACTCAATTTAAAAACGTTATTAAATTGTTAAAACTTGTCGACACAAAGTTGATACAAGTAACCGTAACAAATGTATCAGTGTAACCTCTAATTACAATTTTGTCGCGCGTAGTTTTCCAAAAGAGTATATATATATATACCTTTTGAAAAAAAAATAGTTTATGCATATTTTTTTGAGAAGCAAAATATGCATCTAATCCGTATTGCAACACCCATATCCAATGTCTCTCAGTACAAGGAACTTCAATTTTAAAAAGTGTACATATACCATTCCGTACAACTGTATATTCAACTTTGCTATAGATAACCTATGATAAGGTATCCCGCGGTTCGCACATATAATTACAATATTTTGCTACTTAATGATGTAACGAGCATTAAAAATAATTAAATACTATCATAGGATATAATGCTATTTAAAAAAGTTTCTAACACGTTACTGCACTAATGTTCTGGCACGAACAGAAAAAGCTTCTAAAGAAATATTTCTTTACGCGCATCTGTTATTGCATCTGCACATGAGATAATCGTTGATCGTGAATGATTGTGGAGAGTAAAAAATTAGAGTCGATAATTTATATCGCAAACCTAACGCCATTTCCCTCATACAGAAACTATATACATATGTATATGAAAGGGAAATCATATAGAACTCTGGTCGAACTCCAGAAGCTTATTTCACTGTGCCAATACTTTTGGCCGATACTGTAGATTAAATTTCGAACATGTACGAAGTTTTACGTGTGACGAAAATAAGATATTAGAATGACGATGAAGGAGAAAACAATACGAGTAATCTCTTAACTGAGTTAAAAAAATAAGACAACGCAAACGTCCATAAAATTCATGTTACATTGCACGTCACGTATGTATCACACATTGCTTAATCCAGGTATGAAATTCATCATAGTCGTTTCCACGTTTCATATCTGGTATAACAAAATCATTATCAGTCGTCGCACATTGGCCAATTCACAAAGAAGAATACGTTTGACTCCATGAGTATCGCCAGAACGAGATAAATTGCGTACATGACGAGACAGGCCGCGCCGACTTTTTTGTTTATCCAAAATTTAGTCATGGCCGACACGCTGAAGAGTGCAATTATGCAAATTATTATACCTATGACAGTGTAGACAAGGGCCCCCGATACAATTTCTACATTGCTCTTGGAAATGAACGTTTTCAAAGTCCAGGGTAGGCCTAAACATAACAGTATGTCGAGGCTGTTGGATCCAAAAGAATTACTCATCGCCATGTCGCCATTGCCTGTAAAAATGTATAATTAATCATCGTTGCCAATAATTCTTAAGAATGCTTATCAAATAATTGACTTATCGCTTATTTCTTAGCGTCGTTCTTACCTTGTTTCGCGAGAATAATAATGGATATGAATTCAGGCATGTTTCCTCCAGCTGCCAAGAATGTGATACCCATGATGGAATCAGCTATACCTAATGTGTCGCCTATTACAGTTATCATCCAGGATACCAAATAGGATGATATCGCAATCCAAATGACGCATATGATGAAGGTCAATGGATAGCAGTTTCGCATCTTCTTATATCTTGTGTCGGGTACGGTTATGAAAAGTATAAATCTCAATGGCCAAATATATAGAAACCATAATTTTTTCAATGTTCCTCCTTTTGGCCAATTGAATGGGGTGTCTGGAAGAATGAAACGTTGATTAGGCGAGATTAGAAAAAAAAAAAAACTTTAGTAATTCGCCAGTTTAGACGCGACAACTTATTCAATTCTATAGTCGAAGAGATTTAAAAATGAATCGTTATTTTTATACGGGGATGATTAATTGTATTTTAAAAACGAATGAAAATTATTTTTTTTATAACATATCGATTCCACTTCCAATAGACTAAACTCAGGCGAACGTAATACGAAATATAATAGAATGTCATTTTAATATAATTTCTCATACCTGGCTCTACGTATTCTTCGATTGGCGGTTCTTCGGGAATTACAGTACTTGCTTCCATGGCGGACGGATCCTTCTTGTGGGATTTTCTAAAACTTTTTCTATACTCCATCACTAGTTCTCCGTGATAAAAAGGCTTGTAAGTGCCTACGGGCAGGTCGTCCGTCGGTGAGTCGGGTGCTGTAGAAAATGAAACATTTTTCAATACTCGAAAACATTAATAAATATCGAGTGTATATCTAAAGATCGATAACCTTTCGAGAAACGTGCAGCACTGTTCTTTTTATCAAAAGCGTATAAAAATTTATCAAGATTCATGTTCAACATTTCTGAATTCAATAATATAATAATTATAGAAAAATTAATGTTTACTCAAAAATCCATTTAATTATTCATAAGTTAAGGCGAGCTGCCAGTGATCACAACTGCTTCTTTCTTTTCACGATCGCTACTCCTTGAGAAATTTATGAAATTTTTGGTAGTAGGTACATCAAATATAAAGATTTTGAAAATGTGTACTTCTTAATTTTACACATGGTTGTATACGGCGAAAAACATTTTTGCACATTCGAAACAATATTTTTACATGATACGATATAACGTGAATTGCATTTGTGTTGTGTGATTAAAAAACACATTAAACTTATGGACCTGTTATATAGTCGGTCCTAACTAACTTTGAAGTAATTAATCTACTTTTCATAAGTTAACTCTCAAAATGCATTTACGTACATTTTTCGTCCTTTAGTTCAGACCGAGTTGAACAACACGAGAGGATCTTGTGGAAGAATCGGTTAATAATTTTGTTCAAGAAGAGGAAGCCATAGTAGGCACAAAGGAGTATTGTCAGAAATACTGCTTCGTACGAAGTAATATATCCATCCCACATAGAGATGATCAATGCCACTAACGCTACTATGTACAGAAGACTGTCTCGAGCTAGTACAGACCAATCAAGTTTGACTCCCTAGAAAAAAAAAAGAAAATATAAATTACAGAAATTAGTTCTCCCGAAATAGTTAGCTATTCGGGCATTGAAAATATAAATTTCTGTAAAATAAACAAGTTATTCTAAAATTAAATGTAATCTATACTCCTTCGCAGTAAGCCTATTTAAAACGCGTAAGTCGAGTGGACTCGAGCCCGAATGAATTATAAGGAAATTACAAAAGTAAATATCGGCGGAACGACTAAATAAGAGAAATAATTTTTTTTGTGCAAAATGAACAGAAAGAAAATTTTATTCATATCTACGGTATACAGTAATATAATCAGATGAAAAATTTTACTCTATCTTATCAGATCTAAAATTTTACAAAAATATACTATGAAAATGCGATATCTACACACGTAATACTCCCTGAAATAGTTTTAATGAACTTCTTTATGGATGGAACTACTCTGAAAATATTAATTGTACAAAATGTACAGTTTGATAGTGAATTCTTGTAAAATTGTATATCGCATCGGGTGGAAAAAAATTTTGGATTTTATTATACGTGGACAGTTTTTCCCAGGTCATGATAATGAACGTGACTGAATTTGAGTACGTCGGTAAGAATTTGATTAGAAAAATGTATTCAGCCTCGCACAATTTTTATTTCAATCGATCGATTTTTACTGACGTAACAAAGACGTCAATGTATATCTTATATCAGTACAGACGAGATTATAATTTCCATCCGTCGTACTTTTGATTTAGCAGTTGACATAATCGGCATTCACGTCAGTGTATGTACAATTAAGATGTCAAATACGTCTGATTAATTCCCCGGTAGACGCTTGATTGTTAAACAAGAACGAAAATGAAAAATTTCTATTACTAAAAAAGTTATCTGAGAATGATATCGGATTTAAAAAAAATTTGTCAATATCATTTACATAACGCCACTTTAGATACCTACACACTTTTCATCGCGAAGTTCGACGCAAGTTAACACATTTACAATATAGTGAGTCCCCTGAGGGTATTACCCTGATATATATACATTTAAAAGATATACTTTAATTGTGGGTTGATTCTTTTAAGCCCCTTGCCATCTGGCGAGCGTATTTTGAACAATACAATTGACAATTCGTTCAACATAACAGAATTGATATAAATCACAGTTACAGTTATGTAATTCCAAAATTAATTAAAATAATAATATTTTGCAAAAAGAAAATGAGCTAAGGACTATGAAGAGGGTCGAATTTGTGTATGAACAAAAAAAAGCACACAGGTCAATGGTGAACCCGATTATCTACAGATGCCTACTTTGATATGAACTTATCTCTCATTGTCACTGCAATCTTGCAACGAATGTGACTAAGATTATAGGTAATATGAAAATACCTGTACAGTAGATAAAGCTCCGCAAGCGGGAATCGCAAAAATGTTGAAGACGGCACTACCGACGACTGTACCGACGCCAAGATCGGATTGTGTCAAAAAGGTCCCGACGACGTTCACGAAAAGCTCAGGGAAGCAACTGGCCGTCGCCAGGAAAGTCGCACCCGCCACGTCCGAGCTGATCTTGAGGTCCGTACAGATACAGTCCATTGCGGGTAACAAGTAATCATTGCAGACAAGTGCAGTGAGAGTGAAACAGTATATAGCAAAAAGTACATGGAGCAGTAACGCCCCATGTTTCCTTTGAGCTTTTGTAAATAAATCATTTGGAAATTCATTTATGGAACGTGACGTACAGTTCTCCTCAGTCTTTTCTCTTGTCAGCAAACGTACTATTGCGGGGTTGTCGAAAGATTCGTCTGCACCTAACCAATTTAACGAGTTCGTTTCTACGTGTAGCAATGATCTTCGTGAAATATCTGAAAACAATTGTAAATGCATTATTGATCATAAGCTCTCGGTTTTAGTTATATTTTTATTGTTTATTTAATATTTATTGCCCAACGCGTTAACGGCCGACACAATATTATACTGATAAATATTACATTATTATATTGATTGGGTATATTTATTAAATTTTTTATTTTAAATTTATCTAACTATTACGCTTATGATGCTATGTCTTTGACAAGATACGAACATACGAATACCTATGAGTATTTTTTTCAGTTATTCGACGCTTTAAATTTGTCCAATTTTTTTACGCCCTGTGCAACAGTCAAAATATAGATTGCAATGTGCTTGGACCTCCTTAGGCAATATACTTTTCCGATGACTTTGTTGCTAATAATTTTTTCTTCGTTAAGCGTTAATTGAGATATAATATATGAAGATAACAGTTGACCGATTTCTATTTTATTAAGGAAGTTATATTAATCTTTGAATTTTCAGAGGATTGATCCTACAAAGTAATATTACGATGAACGGAGCTTAAGGAAATACATACCGTCACTTTGGTGTAATTTAGCCGCACCAACGAATAATGGAAAAACAACGATACATATTGTGCATAATTTATAAAATTTCAACATTATTTCATCGGTCGGCATGTTCAGCTCCACTGTATCACTGATAAATATGAGAAACTATTTAATGACTACTATTATTACGAGCGATTGTATATGGCGGGGTAAACAAAGCTATGTGACTTCCTGAGAAGTCACGCTGAACTGCCTCTTAGGAAGGCGCAGGCCTTAGCCTTTATGATAAATATGTCTGATTAACTCCCTCCTGTGGGTATACATGTTTATCTCTCTCAACATGGAGTGTCGCATCAACAATATATACAGATAGCTAGATAATTATTGGATGTGATTTTCATTTTTTACGTAGACAGATAAATTCATCTAAGGGAATTAGTACCGCTTTGAAATCGATAAATCATGATATTTTTCATCTATTAATTTTATTTCAATAAATTATGTACGGGTAACACCGACGTGTTACGACAGTTGATATAAATTTTACTGTTATATATCAATTCATTATTTAACCTTTCAGCAAGCATGGTATCTGAGCTAAGCTTATTTTCTCGAATCATACAAATTTGACAGTCGGTAAAACAGAGCTGCGAAAGGTTAAGTATCATTTTATACGAGTCGGATGGAAGCTAGAAGTACGGTAAGTAAGTTAGGTTAGGAAAGCACGTGTTTCCCCTTCGAAATCGAAGCCGCAACGTCTAAGATAATGCGTCAATTTATCGTTAAGTCGCTTATTAAAAAAAAGCACTAAAACGTTTCCTTCAACTTTGTTATAATTCCATATAATTCTGGTTCAAATTCAAAATTATTCTCTGCCGTTGCCCAGAAAACACTATACTGTCCAAAAGTCATTTTTAAGAGATCCAATGCGACAGAGGTTACCGTTTAAGCCATATAAAAACGATTTTTGGATTTATATACTGTTTGGGATTCTGCTTATGATAAAATGGAGATTAGACTAGAAATATAGTACGTATCAGATGCGATTATACGTATCACAATTTTTCATGTATTTCATGACGTTAACTCCTCGAATTGAGATTAAATCGATGTATTATTATCGAAGATTCGCAAATCAAAATACGTAGTTTTGACTACAATGGTATAAAGGTTAACGCTACTGTTCTGTCAATTTTAACACAGAAACGTGGCACACGTGGCGGAGTAATGACGTTAGAAGCAAAATCTTTAATCTTAGTCGCTTTTATTCGAAATTAAATCAATATGATCTTGTATCTTCTTCGTGTGACGGGAAATCCGAATCGGTTCGTATGATAGATGCCACGAGGTACACATGGACCGAACTTTAGGTTTATATGGAAAATCGCTAGTTCCTTTATCTAAATAATATATCAAGAACTATTAACTTCAACTCAATAATGACAATAAAAGTGAAAATTAATTAAATTATATGTATTTTATTGTATTTAAAAAATTGCTTGGCAATAATATAATCCAATCACGGTACCAATTTTAGAATATACTTTTGCTACAGGATTTTCTTATATAATTGTTAGTAGCGCTACGTCGACTGTAATAAACATGTGCTTACTAATAACTCATTAATTATCTACTTATAATTGATATACAACATTCTATTACTATCGTGATAAATTAACCCAATAGAAACAAAGAAAATCGATTACATATTAATATGGTAACCAATATTAGCTGACTATAAAGTGACGTCAATTGAGATATTATTATATCAATAGGTAATGCTAAAAATAATAATAAAGCAAAATATAATAAGTTGCAAAATAATTATTAGCATCGTTATTTACTTACCTCTGGATTTTTATTGTAATAACATTTATGAGTTTGAAAAGCGGTATCGCAGTTGTCTGATCCCCCTGAAAGTGCAAATATGCATTTTTTAAATTTATATGACGTCTTTTGTTTTACGCTAAAACTCCATTAAATTTCTATAACAACGACCGCACGTTATTTGAAATGTCTGCTTGAGCACTGATTAAAATTTTTCGTGATTACATGGAGTTATAATATCGTTCAAATAGATAACATTAGTAGTTGTACTGAAATTGCTTGTAAGACGACTCATATTGTATATATACAGGATATTCGGTATAAAATCATTGAATTAGCATCGTTTCGTTCCTAGGTAAATTATAAGGAACAAATGTTTTTGCGTTTTTAATTTACATATAAAAAAAAAAGAAGTCGAGATAATCAACATTAAAGTCCCAATTATTTAACCGCTGACAACGCATCTATTATATTGCACGGTAATGACGTTACTTTGTACATTTTTACTTGAAATTTTGAAAATTAGTATTCCTTCGTCTTAAATATTTAATAGTGATATCATTTAATTTATTTCGATATACTGTTACGTCAATGCCATAAATCTATTCTACTGATCTTATGAATAGATTATAAGTTTAGATACTCACTAACTGTTCCACATTCGCGAATTGTTGGAGCTACATGTGGTTGCATCTCTTCAGGTAACATACTGATCACAGTTTCTTCGTCAATTTCTCCATCATCAGTCATCTGCGATGATTATCATATAATAATTAGTAAATATATGGTCTAATATCAGTACCAACTATCTCCAAAAAATGGGAAAATTATTTTTTTATAATCAAAATTGTAATTCAATTCACCTACGATCATTAGTTTTGTACGTCAAACTCCGTTGCATTTCAATTTAACCATAAATATCTAGGCCATTGTTCAAAATGGAATATCCTTAATTTCATTGAAATACAAAATATTTTTTTTTATACAATGTAAGTCGAAGAAAGCCATTGTATATAGCGTTAAATTTACGAAAATAATTTTTCGTCGTCTTTACAACATTAGATATTGTTAAAGTGCACAGATTTTCAAAGGAATTGTGCGCAAAGTCGAGCAATAGGATTTTGTAAATTTTGATAACAAATTTTAATAAAGATGGACAGTTTTGGAAAATATATCTCCTTACAAAGTATATAGAATATATAGCGTGTCCTGGATTTTGAATTCCCGTAAATATAAGCAAAATTGTTGATTGACTTTCATTAATTGACTTAGATAAAATATTTTTTTATTACAGACACGTTGTATAAATTTCGTATGATTACTTACTCCTGATACCTGATCCATGATGCACTTTATGTAACACTGTAAGATAATATCAACATGAATTAACCAATTTTTATTTAACATTGTAAAATTGTATACTACATATGAACAATTTGCTTACTACTGATTTTATAATATTTTTTAAGAATAATATACAGTTAACGTATCATACATTTTGACAATTAATTTTATCGCATTCAATATTTCATAAGCAAATAGTTAAATACTTCGAATATATATATATATATATATATATATATATATATATATATATATAATGTTTTAATCAGTTTTTACCTTCAATTTACTGTCCTCAGTAAATACGCCATCGCGACATTTTTCGATTATACCTAAAAGATTAAAGAATATAATTCGGAAAAGTATTTTCGACGATATTAAATAATAATTATAATCAAAAGCAAAAGTCCGTTAAATCACCTTCATCGACACCAGTTTCACTGACACATGAATCATGTAACATTTTGGCCATTTCCAACATTTCATCAGATATTGCCTAGTAGAAATAAAAGCATGAATATCATAATATTTGATAAGATTTAAAATTTATTTCTTTTCATATATTTTAGGCGCAGAAATATGTATGTGTTACAATGATTAGAGAAATGGCTATTATTGAAACAAGAGATTTCTAGCACTGATGGCAACAATTCTGTCAAAATTTACATAGCATTGCAACTGCAATTCTTTTCACGTTATACTTTGTAAATCTCGTGATAATTCTTGTCATTAGCACTATAATTCGTTATCCAAATATTAACCATCTTTTTAATTATTCCAATTTTTCTGTGTATATATTTCACACTATTTCTGTCAAAGTTAAAAAATATAGTAATAAATCTACCCAACAAACACAAAATAATAGTTACACGTCACAGTTACAGCATTTTTACAGTTTCTTTCTCGAATATATACATATAATAGGTATATAACAATTAATAAAATTTTATAAACTATTTTAATTTTATGGTTTATAAACTGCTGTAATTCAGAAATTGTTTAATCGCTGATACGTAACAGTTACTTTGTGTTTACTGGGTCCAGTAAAACTTGTTGCACTTTACTTTTCCAACTGGCCAGCAATAAGAATATTAGCCAATCAGTATTTGAAAAAGATTGCTAATTCGCGCGTGAAAAAATCACTTTTTTTACGAACACGGTTACGCAGTACAGATTTATTTGAATAAACTTACGTGCGAGTTGCCAAAGCCGAGAAGAAAAAATACGCAACAAACGTAAAGCAACATTTTCGCGGTGCAAGATCTTAAATATAATTAGTAAGTAACGTTGCTCAGTTGTACAATAAGAGTGGATTGAAGACGGCCTTGCGCGCATCTATATATCAGATGCTGATAGTGGAACTAATAACGAATAATTTCCATAATATCGTTAAACATGAGATAGCTCGTTCTGTTACGTCCATAGGATAATCTTTTAATTCATACTCTGCTAGTAACTGCAATCAAAGTGTTTTTCGTTCGGGACATAAAACCTACAACGAATAAGTGTATAATTAAAACATTTACGATTATGAAACCGAATGAATTATACACATTAAAGCAAATTCATGTCATTTCAACGGATAAAAATGTATATTTTGGGACAATTACGATACTGCCTTTGTGGGATTTGGTTATTTGGACTTAGATTTTTTAAAAATTAAAGCATGAGGCGATAACAAAAGAATATTGGAAATTTTATGTTGCGCTTAAGATGACTGATCATCCGCAGATAATTTATATCAGAATTCAACGTCACTGATGTATAAATAGTATGTACAATTGTATATACAAAATAAGTCGTCATTATGAATGACTTTTAGAGTATGTACATTAAAAGGAAATTATAGTTTCAATTATATAAATATTTGGCAATCATATTTATACATACATTATGGATTTATACACTGTTAGGTTAAAAGTTACCTTGATAACTGAAAGAAATATAGAAAATATGACTGAATCTCGAAAGTAATTTTTCGGTGCAAAGATTCCCCGCTTTTAACTTCGTTTGCGTGACAACTCACTTATGCAAATAACCTCTTCCATTATCCCTTAATTGCATGTAACCGTCTTGAATTCCATCATCATATTTTGTTTGAATACTATACAATTTCAGAACAACAACCTTGTCGTATAAAAGTGTACATATTTATTGGTATAATAACACGTTGCCAATAAGAATTTGCATTGTACGATTCGGTACTTCAAAATAAGAGTTTTAGGCTGGTTCAGAGTCATGTACATAAATTATGAGTAATTATCGAAAAGACAAAGATCCCAACAAATACATTTTTTAACATGCACGACCGTACAAAAATTTTATGGACAAAACTCCAAAAAAGCGGTTACCCTAATCGGGCTAAAATATATAGATGTCGGCGGATGGGGTCGACAACCCTGGGACCGTATTATCACGGATCACGATTTATTGTACTTTCTCTTGTTTTTAAAATAAAATGATAAACAAGGCAGGGAGCGGCGAAGGTGTCCGCTCCCCTCCCGCCCGGGGGGAGCTTTGGCGTGGCCAAGGGTTTCCGGGGGGCAGTAGTAAAGTTTGGGACGACGTTTCGAAAGGACGGACTGTGGTTGCTCCCTGCCGCGTGATTATAACAGTATCTAGTGTGTGTGTGTGTGTGCTATTTCTTTGACACTTGCAAGTCGCCCTATCGCTCACGCTATCGGATCCTTTGCAAGTCAGGATGGACGAGTCCCTGGACTTGCACACTAACCCTGCTTCTCTGACATAGATATCAAGTTCCGAATGTATTGGCACAGGAACACTTACAGATTTTTAGCACATCCGGTTTTAAAACGGTACATGCTCAAAATTCAAAATCTTCGTGTCATATGTGTGTAGAAATACTTGGGTAAATCACTTAACTAGTCGCGTTACAGTAAGTTATAGTAAAAATCATGAGCTTGTAGATCATAGTATTTGCTCATGTTATGCAATCCCACACTGTTCCATATAGTATTATTGTTTACAGGTTGCAAACTGTGTAGTTTGACTGTTCCTTATCCGCTGAATTAATTTTTTTTGCAACGGCGAATGTATAAGATACGACCGTATGATTCAACCAATTGTATTTCAAGGCAAATATGTTAGTCCTGATAATTTTTCTTACATTATAAGGTTGGGCCAGTAAATTTTGCTGAAGATTATTGGCAAATGGCCGATGATTGGATCATCCACCCTATATATTCACTCTCTCTCACAATTCGGTTCAATAACAATCCCAATGTGAATACTTGAGCTCCATTTAGAAAGCACGTGGACATGAGAAATAAATCAACACATAGTTTTCATTATTTATATATTACAAATTTATTTAATTTCCACCTATCACAATCTGCATTAAGACTTAAATTGCTCCTGATGCAGCGTCATTTGTTTCTTGTACATTTGTCGTTTGGAAGTTTGCCATTTTCCATATTTGCATACTAATTAGTTTATTTACATAAGACTTGTCCCTTTGCATACATATTAGAAAATGGAAATGAATTTGAGTGTTTAAGATGTACTTGTAATGACACTCTTTTGGTTACTGACTTAACAGTAACCTCGCACTTTTCAAAATGCATGTGTATAAATAATGAGTAGATCAATATGCAGAAATTTTTTTTTATTTATTTTAGTGTCTCCTTTATAACCATTTTCGTTTTGCCATACATGGCATCCAAAAATAGTCCAGAAAATACAATAAAAGTTGCTATCCATTGTCTTGGTAATAAATTATTACCAAATAGCAAAACAGAGCCAAGAACTGTGAAAAACTTCCGAGTGGTTGTCATCACAGAACATGTTAAGGGACCAAATTCTGCGACAGTTAAAAATATAAAAAACTGACCAAGAGCTCCAGCTGCAGAGAATGATATCAAATGCCAAAGTGCATTTGGATGTCTTTGTAAAAACCTAATGAATTCAAACAGTTCTCCAGATATGATGATCACTGTACCACTGAATATAAATGACCAAAAGTTCATATTTAGCATCATATGTCCAGATTGAGATTTGTGTTCAGCCCTCATTCTTTCCTGCACTGCACCAGTCAACCCATCCATTGTAAGTGACAAAAACAATAAAAGTTCTCCAAAACCCATTTGCGCATCAGTTTGTACTGTATTTCCTTTGTGATCTTTATAAATAAACAAAGCTACTCCAATAACGATTAGAAACACAAATAGATATTTCCTCATTGGATACACCTGTAATAAAACAAAGAGCGTTAAGAGTATGATATATGAAATTACAATTTCAATCTTATTTTTCATGAAATCATTTTTATCTGTGTTCCTATTTACTTTTCCTGAATCAAGTCATATTGTTTTTATCAGAAAAACAAATTGTTCACAAATATAGAAACCACTTCTACCAGATAATTGAGTTTCCTACAGAAACGATCAATGTCCGATATTATGTTACAGCAAACAAACTACACTTTTCATATATCGTTATGAATAATGTATAACGATACCTTTTTTCCAAGTAATACTCCAAGAATCATTACAGGAATTGGTTTACCAGCTTTACCCACCACTTGCGTAGGATAGCTCACAAATTGTAATGCCATATTACTGCACACCATGCCAAGTAAATATGTTAGTGAAGAAGTGGCATAATAGAGTGTCCGTGTATTGTCTTCGCCTTGTTTCATCACTGTCAGCAATATTATTTTAGCAAAAGCATAATTAACAAGGCACTGCACGAAAACCAATGCGAACACATAGGTAAATTTTTCCTTGTTTCCATCCTCTCCATAGCTACCTCTAGTAATCTTCTCTTGGAGGACACCAAAATAAAAGTAACAAATAAAAATGCCACCTGCGCAAATTAATAGTCTTATTTTTGTGCTCCTATGAACCATTGTTAAATAATTGCTAATTCGTAGTGACTACACGTTGACATATGTTTAATATTAAGGTTAGGAGCAACAGAATAACGTTGCTCTGTCAACGACGCGTGTCTCAATGGGTCTGCCAGTGTTACTCGTGGCTGATCATACCCGTGCGCGTGGCATGCTCAGATCACTGCCAGTAGTGTTAGATTACGTTTACCTTTTTGAATGGATGACTACGTTTTACATGGTAATCTTATTCCGGCTTAGTTAGTACTGATTTAAAGAAATTGACAAATCACAGATATTTCTATTTGTAAGAAACATTTGGAATTGTTAAATTCCGTTAGATCAGTATTAGCTAAACCGGAATAATACCGCCGTGTAAATATAGCCAAAATAGTAAAGTACTATAAATGGGCGTGTTCAGCCGATATAGCGCTGGGAAGCAAATACATTTGATTGGTTAAATCTCGCAATTGTTGCAAGATTAACCATAAAATGGCGAAACAAATATATTATGCATACTTGTTTCCTCAGTGCTGTGTCGGCTGAGCACATCCAATGTATAAACTGTTCTCATTGGATCAGAGAACATTTTATAAATTGAAAACTTATCTGATCTGAAGAACTGAATTTATATATTTCTAGATTTTTCAGTTGAAGCTCCAATTACAGAATAGAATACAAAATATTACAAAAATTTAAAGTCATAACTAACTTAGAGTGGACTATTGATAAATAGACACCATTGTCATGCCAATTTTCAATTGTTTTCAAAGGATAGAATACTGTGGAAGCAATTGCTAAACAAAATTAAGAAGAATGCTCTTCTAAACACGTAACTTCTTTCGAGCTTTTTTTTTATTATTTTTAATGCTATATATCAGCAATGTATAAACTTTTACATATTTGTTCATTACAAACGAAAATTATTTTTTTGTGTACAATAATACTATTTAAGTAACGTAAGAATGTGAAAAATAAATTACTATTCTACTTCTTCTATGGTACATTATCGCGTAAATAATAATGACTACGATTCCAGCGTCAGGATTTAAGTAGGATTAACCTATCATGTTGTGTATTCTTATCTAATGTTGCACATCATTGGTTAATCTCGTAAATAGAAACATAGTCAATTTTTGTAGAATAAGTATATACCTGCTTTAAATATTTAACTTGGCACTTAAATTTTGTTCCATCTGCTAACTAATTGTAAACAAATTACTGTACATACAATAAGCTGATACATATGCTCATTTATGTTACTCAGCATAAAAGTTTTCAAGCTTTATCATGGTTCTGTTCAGCTGCTTCACCAATAGATATTCATTAATTTTTTTAATAATTATTAATTATTCTTTGACTTTTGGGGAACACAATGAAAAACAATGTGCTTGTGGAAAAAATTTAAATAGACAGAGTGGCAATGATGAAAAGAATGGATTTTGTTCTCTTGATGATAGTCAAAAGTGTTCTTTAAGTAAACTAGAACAGGCTCCTGATAATTCTCGAGATGAAATGGTTTTAATAGAATCTGGTTCTTACTCGATAGGAACAAACGAGCCAATATTTATAGCTGATGGTGAGGGACCTAAACGAACAGTAGTTTTAAAAAGTTTCCTTATCGACAAGCATGAAGTTAGTAATCAAGATTTTGCTACTTTTGTAAGTTCTACTGGCTATAAAACGGAAGCTGAAAAATTTGGAGATTCCTTTGTTTTTGAAGGGCTATTAAGTGAAGAGACTAAAGCTGATATAAAAGAAGCAGTTGCACAGGCTCCATGGTGGTTGCCAGTGAAACATGCTTCGTGGCATCATCCAGAGGGACCGAGTTCTAATATCTCTGGTAATAATTCTTGATACAACCAACTTGATTTATATACTGATTATATGATTAGATTCAAGAAGCATAGTTAGTATGTAACATAAAAACTATTATACTGATTTAATATTTTGTTCTTTGATTTATACATCAAATATATTGCTGTTTTATTTTTACTATTGTTCATTATAATGAGATACTAATTGATTATTAAAAATTATGGGTATCCTGTAGGCAGAATGGACCATCCAGTCATCCATGTTTCATGGAATGATGCGACAGCATATTGTAATTGGTTGGGCAAAAGGTTACCAACGGAAGCCGAATACGAAGTTACATGCAGAGGTGGTCTATCTGACAGACTCTTTCCTTGGGGGAACAAATTGACACCTAATAATATGCACAGGTATTATACAGAAATGACAAACTCAAAAATATTAAGAAATTTATTATACATAATAAACTTATTTAATTGTATGTAATTATATATTTTATAATTTTTCAAAATCTATAATTTTAATTTTTAGAGTAAATATCTGGCAAGGGCAATTTCCACTTAATAACACAGAAGAAGATGGATATTATGGAACGAGTCCAGTAACAGATTTTCCACCAAATATATATGGTGTCCACAATATTGTTGGAAATGTATGGGAATGGACATCAGATTGGTGGATAACAAAACATTCAGATGAAATTCAGATAGATCCTGTATGTATATGATGAAAATTTTTTAATTATAACAAGTTCTCATTTTATTCTTCTGACTTCATTTTTTACAAAAAAAGAAGTTTCTTAATATAATATACTTGTAATAGATATAATTGTAAATCTGTAAATCATACTATTTCTTTTTTAGGTTGGACCATCAAGTGGAACTGAGAAAGTAAAGAAAGGAGGTTCTTATCTCTGTCACGAAACTTATTGTTATAGATACAGGTGCGCAGCACGTAGCCAAAACACACCAGACAGTTCGGCTGGAAATCTTGGCTTTAGATGTGCTGCTTCAGTTTAAAAAAATAATCTGATTATTTTTTCGTGAAATTCAATAATTAAAAACAATTACCTTTATAAACCAAGTGCATCCATTGTAACGTGGTATCTTCATTTTATAATTTGAACATCTGATTTTCTCAATAATGGTTACCGTTACGCCACTATGGTCAGTTTTCTTTAACGCAATTCAATGCATAAACTCCGTTTATCTTCACAGTATGTGTGCTCCGAAAAATTTTACCACTTTAAACAGTAACTCGCTTTAAAAGCATTGCAAATTTATTAAATATAATAGAATTAAAATCACATACAAATATATTAATATTTACGTATTATATAAAAATCCAATGATTTCACAAAATAGTTCACAAGTCTCTCTTAATATATTGAATAGAATGAGTGCTCTATTTTAAAAACTGATAGAAATATAAGTCCTTTTGAGAGTTTGGTCATGTGTATTAAATATAATTAATCGTCTTGTTTGACAATTCAGTACGAAAGATGAAAAATGTAGAGATTCGATACCATATTTCTATATTTGTGCTATATTACTTTTAGCACATAGATCTCTTTATCTAAGCACCACAAAATAGGATTCATTCGATAACAAGTTATTTGCAGTGAGGTTAAACCACACAATGGTAATAATTAAATAAACGATCAATGAAATTATGTTTTCACGCTATATAAAATATACATAATTATGTAACCGACGTGCTAACACTTTAGGCCTGAGTACAGAATTACTTCTGAACAATTTACAATCTTTGTGAACTGAGCAACTAAGAAAATTTCATCGTCAACAATTATTGGAATATAAAAAATAAAACTGATTCGCTGTGTAAAAAATATATTGTATTATTCGAGACGCATAATTATTCGTAATATTACGAATTTATATCATGTGACTGAAACCAGAAGGGCGTATCTTGCTTGTACACAGAAAAATATTTAGGTAATTCATTTTTTGACTAGCATATATATTAGTTTTCATAAAACTCTGAAGCTTCATATTATATAGACTTGATTAGTTTTTATAAATATCACTGAATAAATTCTCCATAAACTACTCTCAATATCTGCGTGATTCCGCTAGTCTTACGAATTATTCATAGGATAAATTGTATAATACATATATAATTAGGAAGATCCAATATAATATTATATCCTCATTATTGTTTCTTCTTTATAATAGTATTCATCAAAAAACTTAATATGATTTGCGCATTATTCGTAGCACCCATTTCAATAATAATTTGTAAATACATAAAAAAGAGACTTAGAGTGCCGCAGGACCCGTTCTAGGCTGCACAAGAGGCGGAGACACAGGAGTACCGTGCACCTCTAAATCAAACTCAGAATTCGATAAAGAGTTTCGTAGAATTTGATTCCATCGTTGTGTATTCTCCTGATTTGAATTTTCCATTCTATTTACTTCTGTATTCTCATTCGAACATCTGCCAGCACGCATGGTTTCTTGTTGTATAATAATTTCGTTAGTGATATATGCTTCCCGTCGTATCTGATCACGAAGGTTCGAACTCATATCAGGAATGCACCATCGTAACAAAATCCTAATCAAAGCAACGGTATTCTGTGAAATACAATGGCAAATCATGTATTTAATGTTATATGGTTACGTCATTGATAAAAAATAATATTGCGTTATACCTACCTCAAATACAACAACAAAAGCTAATCGCGCAGCTAAAACATGCCAATGCATAATCGTATGATTATATTTGTTTGGTGAGTCAGGTGGTTCTCTGTAATCAGGATATCGACATATTTCAATTGATTTTTCACTAGCCATTATCAGTGGCTTAGTATCGTTTTTCAAATCACTAGTATTAAATTTAGAAAGAGAATGTTCCAGAAATCCATCCAGAGAGTAATTTTCTGATACTGTCATCAGATAGACTAAACGTGGAATGAAATTACTAGTAAAAGCAATGATGAAAGCCTAAAATAGTTAATAGAACCGATTAACATATATTATACAGATATGAGTTGAAAACCTTATTGTATTAGGAATACTTACGTTGGTTATTACAGACAATTTCGAAATTGAATCGAGAATTTTGTACCATATTCCTATATCCCTAACACGTTGTCCAACAGGCCTTCTATACATAGTTAATAATTTTTTGGCATCTAATCGCATCTCCAAAATATTGTTTAACAATGCAAAAAATGGAGCCAGGGGAAAGGCAGCTACGAAGATGGTCACAAATCCGTATTGTAGTACTACAGCGAAATAAAGTAGTATTAATTGAAATATAATTTAGTAGAGAGAAATTTTTAATTAATAATATTAATAATGACTTACTCATTTCTAAGTATTCTGGAAATAAGCTTCTAGGACCCCACTGTACGAGTTTATAATCTCTAACCCACTGAAGATACTGTCTAGAACTAGCGTGTCGTTTGGTATCGTTATTTTTAGTTTTACTTCTGCCAACATGCACCTTTATTGTATTTAACCACTTGAAAAACAGTGGGAAAAGCATTTCGGAAATAGTATTCATCACTTGTTTGCCAGTCATAATTATGCTTAATTGAATGCACAGCTCCATTAAGCACCCACCGGGGCCGCATTCTTCTTGACGAAATTCAAAGAATCTAATGTACTTTCCGGGATATCCAATAAATTTTCCTTTGAAAAATGCTATATAAAATATCGAAGCGTAGTAATTTACAAATTGTAATAAATATATTTTCAACGTTAAACTATCGTCAAACTCTGTTTGAGTGCGTAAAAGTTCAATCTGTAAAATAATAAAATCGAAATTAAACAAATTTCAAGGAATCAAATTATTACAATTGCAATTAATTAAATTATAAATATTACCTCGGTTAAATACTCTGCTAAACGTTCGTAGACCAAATTAAATAATACGATACAGCATAAATTGATACAAGCGGCTGTTGCTGTAGTGAATAGTATCGCATTACTTGTTATCATGGGATTTCCGTAGAAACTAAGTGCCGTTAGGATTGACATCCTATATAAAACAACACCTAATACAGCCGCCATTGCTACGACGATCTATTTGTTAATTAGAGAAAAAAAGGAATTTTAATCTTTCGATTCCTCTTGATTTGCAAATCGTTAAATTAATGTATCTCACCAATAATAGAACAACGGAAAAGCTAAGAATAGTTGCTGGTACTCGCATTTTCCAAAATGGAACATGAGGCTCCACAGTATTTGTAACTACATTAACTGACTTTTTTTTAACATGTGCCAATCGAGCCAAGTACTGCGGCCTGGGATGTTCCTCCTGTGCATCCAAGCCAGTTAAATCCCAACGATGCGTTATTTCAGCAGAATAACTTTTCCATAGCTCTAAGAATAACGTAGCTGAATATAAAAAAATTTAATATAACTTCGATAAAATCCTTTAACAGTAATTCATTCAGTTACATGCATATGACAGTATACTTTTCAGTCTTTTATACTTACCCCAAAGTGACATAAATATGGAGAAAAATACAGTAGATGGATTATCAAATAAATAAGTCACTCTAGCATGAAGACAAGTTTCCTTAAGATTCCAATATCCACAAAAATGATCACACAGTGGACACATTTCTATCGATGTATTCCCATTGCAAATATCTTCGCTGGGTTTGTTGGAGTATAAGGTAAGGCAGCTATATATAAAGCAAAGAAGTCCAACTATGCTAGCAGGAACTAACATGTGTGTATAAAATCCAAGCCAAGCAAAGTAAAGACCTATCTTTACTCCAAAATATTCCTTGATGTAATCCAATGGTTGATAATGGAAGCATTTCTTGACACTAGCCCATTCTTTATATAAAAGGTAGCGCATTGAATCTGGAGAATGAAGATTGCCCTGAAAAGGAATGATTCTCAATAAAGATAGTGCATCTCAATAGCGGCATGCTATTGTGAACAACATACGCGTAATTAATGTATGATGCAAGATCCTTACGTCGTGAAGTGGATACGCCGCTACATATGCTCGTTCGGTAATTAATCGATCAATACCAAATGCAAAATCATCTTCCTTATCATCAGTGAATCTTGTTCTATCAAGAATAAATTGCACAATTCTTGAGTGAGTCGCCGGTGAGAAAAATTCAGGTATATCCAGATCGAATAAATATTCTTTGTCACGGCTATAGACAGCCGTAAATCGATGCTTCATCGTTGGAAATATAGTTGTGTCAACATAATAGTTTTTCATGATTCTACGAAACAAAGAGTTCACTTCCTTCAATAAAAGATTACTTTGATTTTGTTGAATCCTGAGTCTCGGTATTTCTTTCATTGGCATACGCAGTTTTAATATTTCAGAATAACGACGCAGAACTTCACGTGGTGCATGAATTTTTATGAAACACAAACCGTTAGGTTCTGGACGTTCATATTCTAATTCTAAGCCCTCCTTCTCCAAATTTTTTTCAAACACCTGCAAAGTTATGTATTGGATATTAGTAGTAAATAATCCCTTTAACTTACTGCATAAAATATATATAATAGGACGTACTCTTCGGAATTCTATACTTCTGTATGTCAAAGCTTCGGCATCATGCTCATCCCAAACGAGAACAAAATCAATGGACCGAATGTCATCACGAAAATATAAACTTGATGTTGTTCCGTAATGAGAAGTCTGTGAAACATAAACCATTTGTATTGAAATTAACACTTTTTAGATATCCAGAGAAAAGTATTGCAAGTCTGTCACTTTGCTTGAAAAGATTTGTATAAATGACTCGTACTAAGGTTTGTATTAACATATATTTTCACAATCTTGGAGTATGCTAATTGAATCTTAAGTAATTATGTCAAGCGGCTGATACATGATATCTTACATATCACGGTATCTATTACATCATTGTGTAAATATTAGTAATACTCGAACTGATCGTCTTTTAAAATACATGGGTTTAGCAATGAATTTTGTTTTTGCAATAACAAATCTATGACATTTTCATTCAAACCTTCTACCATCAAAAAACTTTGAAGCTAGAAAATGACAGGTTTCTAAGAAATTTATACGAACCATTCTTGATCCTCGCCCAGTTACATCAGGTCCTAACTCTTCACAACTCCCTTCAATGATTGTACGATCACTATCTTGAAGAGGCAATGATTCTCTACTATTCGCAGTAAGAACACTTTTGGCAGAGGCAGTGCTATTCAAGCTGGCCATACTCATGGTATCATCGTAAGGTGTCTCGTGAATACTCTGGTAGGATGTTTGCTGTGAGCATCGATTTAGGCTATCCTGTGTTGATCGATAAATGCTTGGCTGAGAGACACTACGTCTACAACGCTGTGTCAATGAGACTTCATCATCGTCCTCCTCCATGATTAATGTCAATGGTCAATGATCAGATCCTAATACAACTTACACAAACAACAAACATAAA
Source organism: Calameuta pallipes (assembly GCA_030142375.1). NCBI lineage: Eukaryota > Metazoa > Arthropoda > Insecta > Hymenoptera > Cephidae > Calameuta > Calameuta pallipes. Next base: position 532,571 of record JARQSW010000292.1, read on the forward strand.
ACAGCATGCAGGCAAAGAATAGAACTAGATAAGTAAAAATATTAAATAAATATCATATGAAAAGTTAGTTCGTACAATACCATATATATCGATGTAAAATATATAACAATAAATATTTAATATATGTATTTATTAAAAATAATACATTTTTCATATTCCAATTTTATCAAGTAATATATTTTTCACGTTTTAAAACTGATGATTAAATGGGATAAAATTATTCTGTAAACATTATGCCAATTCCAATTGTATAATAGACTTGAATTCATTATACTTCCAATATATTTTGATAAAATCATGACTTTTAATATGAAAGATACAAATTTAAAAATAACAAATTTAGATCATAAGTTTTCAAAACGCATGATAATGATCCATTTTCAAATACTTCCAAAAACAGGTGAAACATGATAAGAATGCGGTCATTGTTTAAATTGAAGTGTAAGGGATCTACCAGTATCTGTAATTTAAAAATCACGCAACAGAAGAAAATCAGCGTTGTACTTAATATAAATCCCAATAATCTCATACTGCGGGAACAATCTGCCGGGATACCGATAAAAATGAATGGCGACAAATAAGCGAGACATCGCGAGACATGCCGACTTTTTTATTATAGAAAAGAAATACCATATCATAATTTCCTAAACGCGACATGCCCTCTATCAAAGCTAAATATATTTTGATTACAAAGTAGAAAACTGTGAGAAAGGAAAGAAGAATGTTATCTTACCCAATTGTAATGTAATTTATCCCCACGGCCATCGCAGTTTCATATTCTTTAGTCATCTGAGTTCCGAAATAAAACGGTGAAACCATTTTCATCCAAAAATAAAACAGCCAATTTTATTGTCATTGCACTTCATCTACACATATTTTCTGGGGTAATGGAGAAACGTTAACCTTTTTGAATCATATATCAGTGATTATTCCATTTTTGTCGATGTGGTAAAATATAGAGCATGCAGTACATCACTCAACGTTACTGTCAACTGGTTAACAGTGGTAAAGAGGCTACATGAAAACTCAGTATAATATTTCTATCGAACACAAATAACGATTCGGTTCATTTACGTATCACTCTAAACAAGTTCCGACCGTATCTTATACTAGCCTAACAGCCGTAATGTCACAGAAAACTAAGATTATTGAACTATACAAAACGGTACGTATAAATAACTTATTAATACCAGAAATTGCTTTATTCCGATTTTATATAACAATTACAAATATTGCTTACATTGTTGTACATACAATGACAATTATGCAACGCATATTATCGTTTAGCATCCATAATTAAAATAAACTTTTGCATGACTATATGAAATAAACATGTTTAAATTGTTCACAGCTTTTACATTTGGGGAAAGAATATCCAAAAGGTTATGATTATTTTCGGACTAATTTGAAAAAAGCATTCATGAACAACAAAAATGAAACTGATCCCGAAAAAATAGAAAAATTGATCGGCCATGGAAACTTTGTTATAAAGGAATTGGAGGCTTTATATATGCTTCGAAAGTACAGAACTTTGAAAAAGCGGTATTATGAATAGAGATTTCATTTCAGAAATAAGTGTAAATCAACACTAATCGTATCTTGAAGAGCGTGAAACATATTTCAACATAGAATGATAACCTCGCAAAAATATTTGAACCTATCTAAACTATCATTAATGCATAATAAACTATGATAATCTGTTTTAAATAAAGATTAAACCTATTATATTAATAACTACGCGTTTCTTGCGGAATCATTTACATGACAATGAAACTTATATGCAAAAATATTAAGTATCCATAACAATTATTAAAATCAAAAAAATCCTTAGTAAGTAGATTTCATGAGTATCTACACACAGATACATTAAAAAAATTATTTTACTATCTGAAAGTTTTAAATAAACACAAGTGCGTGCAAATAACACTAGTGAGACCTACGAAAGCTAAAACGGAGCGATTTTCATCAGTTTTACGACCGCACCTGCCTACCGGTTTTGCTACAATACTGCCCAACAATCTGTAGGATTACATCCGAGAGGAAGTTCCAGTTCTATCACTCTACAATTAGCCACCGGTGAGTGTACGTCGTACTTGTCGTAAGGTAAGAAATACGAAATACCGGCTTCAAACTTTCCATTGACTTCCTCGCATATCGATGCAAAATTAATTTGACTTTACGAGTTTGCATATAAAGCAACCAACTGAGAAGATAGAGATCTTTCGAGACCAGAGTAGATATTCAAGGCTAATGGGTCAATAATGGCGGAGCAGCATTACTCATTTCCTTTTTTTTCCGTTGATGCGCCGGTTTCTACTGCGAATAAGGACACACCTCATGTCGACAGAGACTTGTATATCCCACACAAATACGAGCATCTGTCTACTAATTTATTCTGACCCTTGGACAAAATTATAAGCTTTACACACGTCAAATTGACTTAAGATTATTTCTTTGAGCATGATCCGCCATTTCATTGATTGTATTCATTTTATCCAGACTTTGGCCTAATTACTGATGAACCTTTGATACTATCTGAGAGAATATTTTAGAACGTTATGGAAGGTTTTGAACAAGGAATTATTTGCGCTCAAATATTGTCTGGAAAATTGGTTAATTTAAGTAAATCTCAATGTCACCTGCATAGTAAAAAAAAGTAATTTAAAGATTTATAGATAGCAACTGTACTTCTTATGCTAATGTAAAATATTACACTTTTTGTTTTGATGAAATAAAATAAAAATAAGAACTTGCAATCTTGATATACTAAACAGTTAATATAACAGTAATAGGCAAACTTTAGGAAGGCAGTTTAGATTGTATTGTAGTAATTGTTAGTTTCTCACAGTTTAATATTTGTAGTAATATTCTGTATTTACAGCTGTAGAATGAAATTTGTGACATTTGTAGGATAAAATGTTTTCTCCATTTGTTTCATGATTTAAATACGTATTTCTAATGTTGTTTGGATATTGTAAATACGTCATATCAATCTATACTTTCTTGTATATACTTTTTGCATATAAGTTCTGAATTAATAAATATCAAGAGTTATCCACAGTATTGCCAATAGCAGTGTATAGATAATATAAGGGTATAAAATTATGAAATTATAGATTTTGTTTTACCTATCGAGCTAATGTGATTTAAAATGAAAACAGATGTGATATGAAATAATTTATAATAAACTTTACTCCTCCTAAAATTAATTAAATATTAGATAATAATTGATATTTTTGTTTTCAGAGTGACATCCATTGAATCAGAAATGGGTCTCCCACGAGTATTCTTTGACATGATAGCAGATGGTCAGCCTGTAGGACGTATTATCATTGAACTGCGGTCAGATGTAGTTCCCAAAACTGCAGAGAACTTCCGTGCTCTGTGTACAGGAGAAAGAGGGTTTGGCTACAAGGGTAGCTCTTTCCATCGTGTCATTCCCAACTTTATGTGTCAAGGTGGTGACTTTACCAACCACAATGGGACTGGTGGAAAATCCATTTATGGAACCAAGTTCGAGGATGAGAACTTTATCCTGAAGCATACTGGTGCTGGAATTCTCTCCATGGCCAATGCTGGTCCAGACACCAATGGCTCCCAATTTTTCATTACCACCGTCAAGACGTCTTGGCTTGACGACAAGCACGTTGTTTTTGGTTCTGTTATCGAGGGTATGGATGTTGTGAAAAAGCTAGAAGGTTTTGGGTCCCAGAGCGGAAAGACAACTAAAAAAATTTTAATTGCTGATTGTGGTCAACTTCAATCTTAAACATATATGTGAGATCTTTTCAATATGTGAATTAATTTCAAAATACAAAGCATTTAATATTTCATTCCTCTGAATAGATTATCAGAAACAGTCCTCAGATGTCTTCAATTTTTGTAATTCTCGTGATTTTAGGAAACTTATTGCAAAATGATTTAGCTTAAAATAAATGAATTCGCCAGGATTCGTTTAATGCAATTATTTCCCTAATCTCGCAGCTTTATATATATAAATATATACATATTTTATGGAGTTAAAATTTGTGTTTATAGCTTCTATCAGACGCGAATTCTAAACATTAAGTCTTGTCTCTTGATACAGAATAGTTAGTGAAAACCTATTCAGACAAATATATTTGATTTTCCGCATTTAACACATAGATCGACGTAACAGATACGAGGAGCATGAAATAAATCTTTACCAATATAAGAATAGGGTATTCTATGTGTCAACAAACTTTACGAATTTATTATCTTGAATTTACTGCTATTCTAAAAAGTTCAAGCACTTTGAAGCAAGAAAAGCGAATTATATATTAAGAACCATAGCGTCGTATGATAAAAATATGCACTGGAAAATGCGCAAATAAATAATTTCCGACAGTAAATTCGTATACAATTTTTCTAAATAAAAACACCATTTCATATTAGGTATACAATTTTTTTCTATTAAATCAGATGAATAAATGAAATTAAAATCTGTAACAATCAGCACTCCGTTATAAGATCATTTTTTTAAAGCATGATATGTATGTACATCACGTTTTATTAAAAGACTATTACTTATTGCAAAACCTAAAGAATAACGTGCCTTCCGAACAGGCAGCACGTTACTGAATATACCGTATCATTTCCAACAAGGTCTGTAAGTGGAATACGTATGACTACGCAAATTACTGTATTTGAATCTTAACGCGTCTTCTTGTGCGTCTCCCATACAGCATTGATTTATGAAATGCAAAGTGATAGGAGCTCTACCAGGTCACAAATATCCTTGTCAAGAGAGCTACAATTTTTTAGCATTGTTCAAAGAAATGTTAGACGTTACAGGCACGAAGTATTTCAATGTCATACAAACATGCTGATTTACTTCGATTCAATACCCTCACAAATTTAAAGTAACCGAAAAAGTATTGATTTCAGTATCGCTCAAGCAGGAATCTATGAGAGTGTACCCTGTGAATTTTTATTGTTGTTCAGTTTTAGACAGCAAGATGGCGTTATATAAGCATACCGTAGAGGAAGACCATCGAATTTATTGTACAACTCCTGTAGCACCCATTTAGTCTATACTTAGAGGTGAACCTTGGCAACTACATTTAATATCGGCTCGTCAGTTCGAAGCCTCAGTGTTCCTGAATCTATGACGGAAATTTATACGAGTCGTCTGCTAGAAAGTTTATAAGGCCTGGAAAAAATCGTCTGCAAAGATGCCGAACATAGTGAACGACATAAAGTTGGATTTTAAGGATGTGATGCTGCGACCGAAGAGAAGTACTTTACGAAGTAGAGCGGACGTAAGTGTTTGTCGTTGCCTTGAGTTAAGAATATTTTGGAGTTTTGTCAATTATCAACTATTTTTATATACTTATTAGCAGCATGAAGCTATCAACTTTTGCTAGGTATATCGCAATAGAATACGTGTATCGAACACTTCACAATTGCGGTATTTTTCGTATTTAAATGTTTCTATACGATCCTTTTAATATAATAAATATATTCAAACTTTATGGAATGGCATATAATTATCTTATAACCATTGCATCTCTGTCACTGCTTATTTTTGCATCTCAATATTCACATTTGGCCTCATGAACGATACGATTATATAGTATCTAAGCGAATATTAATAATTTCGCAACAAAGCTTATTTCTTTAGATGAGTGTCTTCCGATGTAATCATATGATATAAATTCAATTAGTAGCATTTCATGATGTATCGTGGATTTAGGAAAAATAAATAAATTCGTATTCTCATTGTCGATCAAATAAGTCCTTGACTTGATGCGTATTCCGCATACGTAATTGACTATCAGTGCTGGGTATATCATAATGTCTTTATCAAATGTATATTAGCAGTCAAAGGAATAATCTAATATCAATGCTTTCAGTGCTGTTAACAAATTTAAAAGAATAGCAACAATAAAAATGTTGTGGGGCAAACAGTATTCTGCCATTGCCTCTAATGACTTAACTATTACTATCGAACTTCATTCAAAACTAATTACAGGCGGTATTTCAAAAATAAGAAAGACTTAACACATGTTAAAATAACTTACGCCTTGTATGTTTTTATCATTATTTCATTTTTATTGCACGTTTCATTAGATGCAGACATCACAAAAATACATTTGAAACTCCCGGAGCATTATGAAATATAAGAAAAACATCTGAATTTTAGGTCGACCTGTTCAGAGAAATAACGTTTAGAAACTCGAAGCAAACGTACAAAGGAATTCCTGTAATGGCTTCAAATATGGATACTGTTGGTACCTTTGAGATGGCAAAAAGTTTATCGAAGGTTCGTTGATGTTATCTAATCTGAAGAAAACCGTGAACTGTATTTTACGTCTACTAGTAATATTAAACTATTGCTGAAACATTTCTTAGTGGTATTCGTAAGTGATAGTACTGAAATTGAATGTGTGTTATGTCACCAGCACGGACTTTTCACAGCAATTCACAAATATTACACCGCAAAAGAATGGAAAGAGTTTGCTGGTAATAATCCAGAATGCTTGAAAAATATCGCAGCCAGCTCGGGTATAGGAACTGGAGATTTCGACCGACTTTCGGACATTATAGCTGCTGTTCCTGAAATTAAATTTATTTGCTTGGATGTTGCAAATGGGTATACTGAATACTTTGTTAAATATGTCCGTGAAGTACGGGCAGCATTTCCAAGCCATACGATCATTGTGAGTCATTCTTTAATCATAAGACATCTCTAGAAAATAAAGGCAATGTATAAAGTTGATAGAATTATATACCCATAATTCAGTAATTTTAAAAGGTTGTTTAAGCTGCTCCAGAACAACCGCAATTGTCTTTACAATTCGTAATACATTTTATTATTATACGTATTCGTTATGCAGGCTGGAAATGTGGTGACGGGTGAAATGGTAGAAGAATTAATACTTTCTGGAGCGGACATAATTAAAGTTGGAATTGGTCCAGGCTCTGTATGCACAACTAGAATGAAAACTGGAGTTGGTTATCCTCAGCTAAGTGCTGTAATAGAATGTGCCGATGCCGCGCATGGATTGAAAGGACATATCATATCTGTGAGTAAAACAGATCATCTAATCAACCATTAAATAATAGATTATCATATAATAAAATCATAATTCCCCTATTAATCACCGAGGTAAATTTGAAAACAGCTTTTTCAAAAATCAGACTAACAAAAAAAATGTTACTTTAAAACGTCTTTCTTAAGGATGGCGGATGCACGTGTCCTGGTGATTTGGCTAAAGCATTTGGTGCCGGTGCGGATTTTGTTATGGCCGGTGGTATGTTCGCTGGGCATGAAGAGTGTGGAGGAGACACAATAGAGAAGGATGGAAAGACATTTAAGCTCTTCTACGGAATGTCTTCCAATACGGCAATGGAAAAGCACGCAGGAGGAGTCGCTGAATACAGGTATGAGATAATCCATAAATATTATATAATAATGGAATGGAATCTACCACGCAAACCTATACTCAAGAGATATTGCCTCTATTCTCACCATAGATCTTCCGAAGGAAAAACGGTTGAAGTACCATACAAAGGATTCGTTGAGAACACAGTATTAGATATATTAGGCGGATTACGTTCAGCTTGTACATACACTGGAGCATCCCGATTGCGCGAATTGCCTCGACGAGCTACGTTTATTCGTTGTACGCAACAATGGAATCCAGTTTATGGACTATCCGGAAACTAAGTTCTTAATACTTCTTCTGTATTTTAAATCAATATTCGTAGTACGGAAATTAACATACTGGAATTTTTTAAGTTATTTGCTGGCAAATAATATATAAATGACAAACGCGCACACGGATAAGTGACATACGTTATAAAAATTCGGTCGCTCGCACATGAAATTGCAACAGTTGCCTGTCGTTGAAAGCTACGTTTGGGCTAGTATTGGAGTATTATAAGCAAATAAATATGCTAGTAATGACGCTATCTTTTTCTGTCAAATATTTATTTAACTCAAAGTTTACGCAATGCTTCGCGGTACTAGTTCGGCGCATATTTGTCAACGCCTGTAACATTAGTTAATTGAATAGGCATAGATATCATTTGATGCCTACGACTACTTTATAATGGAAAATTTTCAATGACTTACTAATGCAAACAAATAATATCATAGTGTTGTTCATTGACTAGTTTTAATTCATTAAGTGTATCGATACGCTTGATTTAACACTTGGTACACAGTTATTGCTTAAGTCAATTTATTCCTTTCACTGGAAAGTTATAACGGTGAACAAAGTATACATTTACAGTTTTTAATGTTACCAAAATCAACGTGTTGTGTTAAAATTATTTTCGCAACAAAATCTCTAGCGAAATAGGATTTTTAATAGTTTATTGTAACGAGTTGCTATGGCATTGAGATTACAGTTAAATTAACACTGAATTAATAATCATCTTAAATTTCATATTAAACGGATGTTCAAGTTCTGATTAACGTAAATATAGTGTTGCGATAAGCAGGCTAGAAGCGCAGGTCTTAAAATTTTCTATGACGGAAGTATTGCACTGAAATAGATTTCATTGATTTTAATAACGGGACGTTATACGGTTGTTTCATTTGAAGCGCCCGTGGGATTAGCATAAATGAACAATTATGTTATTATTATGATTATTCGCGATTTTTTTAGTGAAAAAATCCTAAGAAAATGATAATTTATTCGGTTCATATAAATAAATCAAAATAATCAAAGACAGTCATTGACACATACCTACTATTACAATAGATAATCATACAAAAACAATGATCCTTAACGTTTATGGAAGAAGTAGCTGGCGATGAATAGAGTAAAAAATAAAAACTGAAAAGACTCAATGAGTTTCTGAAAGTAATGTAAAGTGTTTCCATAATTTTATGACATCTTTATGTTAATACTAAGTTACTTTCCGATCGTTCTCACGAATTTCATACTTTTATCAACAAAGCGGGCTTTCGCATAGACACCGCTTACAAAATAATATTAGTTTCTCCCGTTGAACAATTCATTTAATATTCTTACGATCGATTGAATTTGTATGATACCCTGAGTATGCAGATTATATTTACATATTGCAATATTTATCCACTTTTGCAATCTCTCCTTCTCCCGATCAAGTAATTTGATACTGTTTACGGAGCTCCTTCTCCTGAAACGAAAGTTTCACTGCATTTAGATTGATTGCAGTATTTTGAGATTAAATGATGAATGAACATAGCATAATAATAGCATAGAATAATAAAGTCTGGTGCGTACTTATAAGAAATACGGAAAATGTCTCAGGTATCAATGTCGTTTAAATACACGTCAATGTCTGAAAGTACGTGAAATCTTTTTTTGAAAAATATGTAAATGCACTTATGGATTCATAATAAGTATTACTTCAAGCGAACGGCATTTTTAATGAAATGCCACAGAAATACGTTTTAATGATTTCTCTTGAGACTCGTCAGTGTAAAAATGTCAATAGGCGTAACAAAGATTCTATCCACTGCGATGTGTTGTATGAAAAAACGCACGTTCGGAATTTAATAATAAAAAATTCTAGATACTCTTAACAAATTTACAATCTGCGCGATTGTCGCACAACGAATGATTGTCACGGCTGCCGCTATATCTTTAAATTATCCACCACCATTATATCCAGAAGGTTTACTGCACTTAATATTAAAAGTTGGATCCCGTTTGTAATGATGTCCATGTATTCTGTAGAAAATAAATATAAAAATTCGATTTAATAAGTGCGACAAAGTTTAAGATCATCTTTCATTCCCATTTATGCCATACCATCGGATCAAAGTTGAAACAGTTCATTGAAGTGACGAACATATATAACACATCACTGTATTCCGTTGGTAATTAATACACAATTGTTTCACGTTCAATTAGAAACTGCGTCAAAATACACATAATACTTTGAGCCACTATTTTAAATTTTATATTTCACGTAATTATTGTTTTATCCTCTTCTTAATCAGCGACACATATATAGATCATTAATTAATATCGTTGCAGCATAACAATTGCACGCAACTAAATCTAATATCTTCACGTTACATGACGATTCAACAATAATATGATCACGTAGCTTTACACCAAGGTGATAATAATACATACACCGTTAGAAATTATAATAAAAAAGAAACTGACTGCATTTCTCAGGTGGAATGCTAAAATCTCAAACATAATATAATAAAGGTATAAAAGAAATTTGTATGCTTCTTTTATTGGCCAGCTAAACGTTAATGCCAGTTTTTCGTTTAGTACATAACAATCAATTGAGTCATTACGTGTAATCCGAGGTACTATACAGTAATAATTTCATGAACAATTCTTAGGGTACTAGGCCACTAGAAGACATCTGCACGATAGTACCGTCCGTCCAAAATTTCTCCAGACTTACACGCAGCTCCTGCCAGCTACGAACGCAACCTCCTACGTGCGTACAGGAAACAGCTAGAGGGAAATGCTAAAATTTCGAATTCCATATGCTGCGAATATGGGAGAATAGCAGGCATGCGTCACCCTAATTGGCTGCTCCGCATCTATAAATGTGGTAGTGGTACTTGACGAGAAGAGCGAAGAAAACGAATTACAATTCTAGTTTTTCATAGTTATAATACCACATATGTGTGTTTGTGTGTATATGTGTCAGAGAAAGAGGGGGGGGGGGGGGAGAAACAGGGTAGAGTATGTATAGATAGCGCATTGGACATTAGAGATAACATATTTTTATAGATACACACGCAGTACAATTAAATAATTACTATTGCCAGTACGAATAAATTTTAGATGTCACTTTCATGTTCCTACTTATGTACGAAAATATGTAGGCATGTGGCATGGTTCGTTTATCATATTATTATATATATGAGCATGTATGTATAAATAAACGACTCCAGGTTTTATGAAAAAAAAAAAAAAAAAAAAAAAAAAAAAAGTGCCTCGTAAATATTTTGACGATGCACGAATACGATTCGGTGAATGCGATTAGAGGAAGAAAAGTAGAATAGCAATAGAACAAACTTGGGAGACATTTTGATAATATTCAACAATTCGACGATAGCTTTAAATAATTCGAATCAGAGACATGATAATAGAGAAGAGTGTATATAGAGTCGTTGAGCCCAGGTAGTTCCTGTTTTTGATCTGCTGCGTCACCTGCTAACGTCAACTTATCTTACAGCTATTACACGTTGTATGGAATAAAAATACGTATGATAAAGTAAACGGAACACAGGTGGACATCATGTTGGTATTACATTACGCTATTAACTTCAATTCAGTTTCAGTAGTTTCTTATTACTTATTAATTAGACAATGCATATCCTATAATATTTATATAAAAAAGAAAAAACATCAAACGATATTTTAATATAGTATGGATAATAGATATAGGTCGGTACTATTCACGAATTGTAAAGGTTGCAATCTTTATAAAGCAGCCAATTATACGGTTTTAGCGTAAACATTATACGCGGGTACTGCAGCATTAACCACATCCCAATGGAAAGCTATCTGAAAACTGTCTGAAATAAACAAAGGATTACTATACAAATAGCTTGTATAAAATTAGGCACGATAAAGACAATTTCAAAGGTGTAAAACTTCTAATGCATTTCTGCAATTCCCAGTCATTTCTTATGCTGGACACAATTAGGCCAACATATTTTTTTTTTTTTTTCTTTCTTTAACATGCAATATATATCCTGAAAATTGTGTTAGCATTGAGTAAACACATCATTAGCGAGATACATTTTTCTTACACCATTGATTTCTCGATCTATACATATATATAGTATATATGTATATATATTTCGGTATGCAGTCCTAAGTCAAATTAAAACTGTGCAATTCGACTCTATGAACTAATCATAGCTATAACGGTACAGTTGCTAACACAAACTCATTTAAATAAATGAGTGAGAAGCGTCTATTTATTTCAATTGAAATCAATTGCTCTACACAGTTTCAAAATGGCTCGGCACATCATTAGGGAGAGGAAAGTTTCATGTTTCTTTTTTTCCCATAATCAAATCGGTCGATATTGCAAATTAAATACGTAAAGCAATATAATAAGGATGGTCTTCTAACGTACAAAATATTCATGTTACTAATGTGATTAGAGAATTCCGATTTTCATGAGAATATTTCAGCTTGAAAAAAAAAAAATATTGAAACATGTAACTTTCCTAACTGTCAATAAATAGCGAAAGATATTACTTACAGTTCACTTCGACATTGTCCAATTGTTTAGTTATCGGAACTGGGTTGAGAATACGGATAATTTTGATATCCGGTAGGGAAAGACGGAGTTTGTTGTCCTGATTGAGGCTGGGACGTGGAACCAGCACCCGCGGGGTAATATCCAGCCGGCGCGTTACCAGCATTCATCCCAGGATAACTTCCGTACGTTTGTGGAAATGCATTGGGTGTACTCCCTGGAGGACCTGCGGACTGCCCCTGAATCGCTTGTTGCATTTGAGGTTGAGGCATCTGATTGCCTTGAATTCCCAGCTGCAACATAACATAACATAACTTGAAAAAAACACGCAATGATTGAAATAAAAGCACTCTGGCAAATGTAGGTTACAGTATAGGACAATTACGAAATAAATTAATATTATACACACCTTGCCTGCCTTCATTTGGGCTTCTATCGCCTCTGCTTCTTTCACTTTACCCATGCTTCTATAATATTCTGCCCATTGTGCGCTATAATCAGCCTGACCACCATTTTGTGCGGCTCCTGGTTGTTGTTGTTGCTGTTGCTGCTGTTGTTGTTGTTGCGCTTGAGGTTGTTGAGGCTGTCCGGGTCCTGCCGGTCCAGCTGGAGGTGCATTTGGTTGATTCGGTTGATTTCCTAGAGTGAAACATAATTTCCATTGTATCATTTTTTAAATTAAAATTACGAAATAAAATATTGGAAATAAACAATGTACACATTTTTAAGTTATAATTCTCAAGTTACCTGTTTGCGGATTGTGTTCTTGTTTTCCTTGTTTCGCTTGCTGTTCGATCATATCCGCTTCTCTATGCATACCGAGCGATCGATAATATTCTGCCCATTGAGCGCTGTAATCTGGTTGTCCCGTTTGAGGGTTCACTTGAACCGGTGCTTGATTTGCGTTAGTACCTATTTAGGAGCATTATACAATTGGCAAAATAATGTTCTGTCTTGCGAATTAGCTTCACATACAGGAGAAAGATACTGATAAATATACTTACTTGAGTCATTAGATTGAGGTTGGTTAGGCCAAGCCTGATATCCTGAAGTAGAATTCCAATTTGGATTGTATCCAATTGCACCTTGTCCCCCAGTAAATGGAGCTCCAGCTGGACTCTATTAAATAATACATGAAGATACATAATATATTTTCAATATAACTGAACTCTAACGAATACGGCCGAAATATTAATTTCACTATACGCACCAAACCTAGTTTTTCACTAAATATTCTCTTAGCGTGTTCCACTTGTTCGGGATTGCCACGAATTATAAAAATCTTTTCATTATCGTTGCTCTGATTTCTTCGATCCAACTCGCAATGGGCTCCCGTTTGTTGGTTTATTTGTTTGATCGTTTCCCCGCCTAACAATAAAAAAAAAGGTTCTTAATATGGAAATATACCCAAGGCATTCATGCTACACGATGAACGAAATATTAAAGAAAGACAAAGTATAAACAGCAAATGCATACCTTTGCCTATGATGATACCACATTTGGACGACGGCACTGTAAATGTAGTTTCAATTTTATCTTGCATAGGTCCACCCTGACGTCTATCCCAGCCACCACCATAATCGTTTGAAGTACGTCCACCGTTGAATCCATTTCCACGAGGTCCACCTCTACCACCCATATTATTTCTACCATCGTCCCGTCTCTATAATTGTACAAAACAAAATAACATTATCATCTATTGCTTGCTTTCAAGTTCCAATTGAATTGTTTGCGAGGCAAGCAATTTTTACACTATTTCCATGCAACTCTAAGCGTACGAATAAAATAAAAGAGCATATACGTAAACTCGGGAAAATTATTTTTTTATCGAACTTTCTCGAAATTAATTTAAATACTGTAACGAAGTACAGTTTGAAAATTACTTGTAAACCGAATATTTAGTTCCTCTAATTAATATTGCTCCTAAAACGGAACACTATCATTCACGACCATACAATAAAAGTTTACCATTACACTATCAATAAGTTCTTGAATCCGTTGTCGTGCTTGTTCTACGGCTTGATGCTTCCCTGACAGTAAACACTTTCGATCACCAGGACCATCTTCTCGTCCTTGTTGAAACTGAACTCTTGCTCCGGTTTCTGCTTGGATTTTCTTTATCATATCTCCACCTTTACCGATAACTACACCAACAGCAGCTCGAGGAACAAGCACCTAATAACACGAACATCGTACGCGTTAATAATTATTCAGTAGAAAGAAATAATAAGAAAAACTAAAGTCGTGGAAAAGCGGTTAAGACTTTGTTATGTACTGTTAAAAAGTAAATGACAAACCTCAACTCCGTCAGCATTAGCTGGTCCGCCATGATTGAATCCATTATCATTGGGATAACTGCCACCCCGTTCACTGCCGCCCCTCGATCCTCTATGGAACATCTGCATTTCCTTTTCAGCGATGAGTTCGTATACCAATTGTTTGGCATATTCGACCTTTTGCGGATCTCCGGTTATTCTGTAATAAAATGTCGGAGTGCTAATCCCTTCAAAGTTTAGGATCCACTTTCACGTAAAGAATGTCATTTGTAAATTCACCTTAAAGGTTTCTCCTGTTCTTGAGAAGGTCCGTCCTGGATTACGACCATCTTAGCTCCAGACTTTTCTTGAAGTTGTTTGATAGTCTCACCACCCTTTCCAATAATGAGGCCAACTTTCGGTCCTGGGATCATAATTTCAACGAATCCTGGATGGCCCATTATCCCACTGCTACTTCCGGATATATTCATGTCACCAATACCCTCGGTTCTACTTCTCTGATTAACGATCGACAGAACCAATTCCTTAGCTCGACTGAAACACAGAACGGAAGATATCCAATGAATCACCTATTTTTACGAATGGATAACCTAGCCATATACAACATACAATACAATTTGTTTGCAAGACATAATCGTATGGCTATTGTGCGCCAAAGTGCAACAGACCACAATTGATAGGTCATTTTCGCTAGTATTTTCAGTTAGTAATCGTACAACAAATTTAAATATCCTATAAAATCATTTAAAGCAGTTTTATACGAGTAGCATTTTAATCATCTTCCTGTTGCGAGTAACGCGTCCCCATGCATAGCCTGCCTATCCTCCTTCCTTTTAATTTCATTCTCACTCTTTCTCTCCCTCACTCATTGTCTGTTACTCTCACTCACTCTTACTATTTCTCTCTTCCCACATCCTAGTAAAAGTAAAACAAAACTATTAGTAAATACAAAATTACGAAATTAAATTTCACCAATCCGTAATGAATTTTTAGCAAATCGATATGCCGGTGAGTATTCAAAGTTGAATCTGAGCCCGGTACTCGTGTCCAGGAGCTAAACAAATACATTCTGTAAAAAGGTGAACAATTTTTATATGCGAATGCATATGACTGACAGTTAATCAATGCAAACAGTGCAGTATCAAATAAGGTGATATGACAACTTTTTATCGACAATTAATTTTTTTTTTATAACGGGTGTCTTGTATCAGTTAGTACCAAATGTGCATAACGTTCAAAGAAATTGACGTTTTTAATAAGAAAAGTGTACTTACGTTAGTAAGTAAAAAATGACAATAATAAATGCGTTTACGTAACAACAATGATTAAGCAGAAGAGAGAAGTACTGCAAATGGGAAAGATAATAACTGATGGGTAAAATAGAAAGTGTAGATATACTTTTACGATCATATTTCTTAATTCAATAAGAGGCGGCATTAAGTTTCATAGGATCTGTTAGACATGTTATCACATATTTAAGGAGGATAGACGATTTGCTTGGCTCATAAACTGACGTTTCTAATTATATGATCACCTGTCGCAATGCCACGTAAACGCATATATCGCTTAAACGATTCTAAGTATGTATATATATGTGTGTACGTGTGTGTATATATATATAGCCTAAATAGAAAAATCATATCTTGCTGGACTGAGAATTGATGAAACGGTGTTGGTGTAAAAAAAACATACAAACGAGTTATGGTTGTAGAAGAATTCGTACAAAGTAATGGGATTGCAATGCATAAAATATAATTAAAAATAATGAAATAAGAAGATAAAAACAAGTTACTTGACAGCTTCTCGAGAGCCGGTAAGAGTGCAAACCCTCTCAGGTAGCCCACCACTCTCTGGGGCCATTTGAATTTTACAGCCAGTTTCACTTTGTAATCTCGTGATTTGTTCTCCACCCCGACCGATTACTGTAAAAATATGAATTATCATTAGCACGACAATAAAGGATACAACACCTCGATCGCAACGACAAGAAGGTGACATATTTAATTATCTGCTGGTTGCAGGAATTTGTCTGGCGATTATGTGATAAAACATAGTACGTAACATTTCAGGAGAAACCAATAAAACAAGAATATAAAATAAGAGTGTTAAAACGTAAAAAAAGACAATACGGATTATCAATTTCATGCCTATGATGATTCAGCATAGGAATGGTCTTAAAATTCTTAATCATAGAGTTATTATTTATAACAATGAAAGGAAAGCAATATTGTAAACACTTTTATATGAGCTTAAACTCTAAAGGCTTATGGTTGCACATTATAACAAGTAATACATAAACATAGGATAAGTAAATAAATGATTTGGTGTAACTGGGCACTACATCTAGTTTCACATTTTAAAACGTCCAATAATACTCATGGAAAATTTGAGCAACAAACAAAAAAACAGTTAATTATACTTACTCAATCCAACCATTTTATCCGGAACTCTGATATCTTCGTTGCAAATACCACCCATACCTCCCATTGGTGCTGAAGGCGACACAGATTGTGCAGCCGCTCGAGGTGTAGTTGTACTTCCACTATCTCCGATGGAACTATTACTTTGTGGACCTCCTCGAAGTCCAATTAAAGGATCCGCAACTAATGCTGCCATTTTCTTTGCTTCCGGTTCTAAAAGTTCACAAAATAGGGGATGCGGAACGATGGCAAGCTGTTGTGCTTATACGAAATTTATAGTCTCATTGCCTGGTACAACATGGTACATTTCAATTTTGATACATTGTATTATAACGATCATGATTTACAAGTTCAATTCTGTTTTGTGTTGTTTAAGTTTTTGGATTTTCCTGGGCCATACACATTACAATTTTTATGTAAGTTATCACAATAAATAGAGTTCTATCATTGAAAACATTTCACAAGAAACAATCATTTTTATAAATAGTTCAGGATTTCCCTCAACACCTTATTACTTTGTAGATATACGAAGTCATAAAATTTTGGAATTTGTTGATGCTTCATCGGTGCCTTATGCCCTGCAACCTCCATCTGTTAGCCTACATTGTGTGAAATAGCAATGATAGATAATGACTGGAAAATTGAATGCTCATATTTGAAAAGACTGGAGGGTAATAATCCTGTAGCATTTTATGAACATAATATAGTGTCATTTAAATGCACTGTAGCCTCAATTTTACATTGTTTAAAATGGTAATTTGCTATAAGCACCTTAATATATACCTGTAACTTAAAAGTAATGATCTTCCGCTATTGATAGAAATATTTCTTACCTGAACTATCTTCAAGGGGACGTTTTAACTTAGTATCTGGATTATTTTGTGCACCTGCTGGATTTATTTTTGCTGCAATCTGCAAACAATCATTCAAAATGGAAATAAATGTAATACTTATCTGAACATTAATAACATCAAAATAAACAAATAAGTTAGATATAACAAATGTGAAAGAATCACTATAAACCGTAGCGTTTGTAGCCTTTTCACCTATCTGATGCATTATATGTAATGTGATGTATTCATTTAAATGATAAACTTACAGAAAGAAAGAATATATATTAATTAGCATAAGAGGTGCATAGAGTTGTGCAATATTATAAAGAAACTTGATTAAAAAAACAAAGACATGTCTACATAATTTCTACAATATATGTCTGAAACAAGTGTGTTACTGCTGTATCCATGATTTAGTAAATTATAAACATAACATAACATTTAATAAAAGTCATGAAATTAAATGCTCATATTATTAAGTAGTACAATTAAGCAAGCTCCTAAGACACTGATATTATGTCCTCATATTTAGTCCGATACTAAAATGTATTTTATAGACCAAAAATGATTGTTTTATATTTAACATAAGTATTAAATATCGTTGTTTCTATTAGAACAAGATTACTGATACTCCTTATGAAAAATTATAACACTTACTGATTTTTTAATAAAGTAAATTGCATTAAGCAAATAGTTTTTACTTTAATAGTTTTATTAACTACAAAAGTATAAGGACAATGTAACCACCATTAGCACAATCAGAATAAGTTCTGAATTCATAGGTCGTTCTTTGTATACAAAGTAGTCTTATTAAGCTATAGAAATATGGTTGAAAAACTAACATATATATAAGATTCCATGTTTACTTCTGTGAAGTTCAATAGGAGACCCCTTTCTTGATATATCGGAACTAATATTCAAAGGTACCGACAGAGTTAATATAGTCACTTGCTCATATTACAGAAAATAATTACCTTAATTGACAATAATATTTTTACTTTACATATCAGTTATAAATGTTAATAAATCATAAAGGAAACAGTTTATAATGGAACTAATGTAGAGATATAGTGGTAATAAAATATATTCTCTAATATGAACTTTTACATTAAAAGACACAAGATCACTTCTTCAAAACGTATCTGATTCATGGACAAACTATACCGTTAAACACTTATAACAATGCATATAAAAATATATTTGTTTCCTTGCATTAAAACCTTAAACTATGAAAATATTTTCATCAAAGCAAATATAGCTTCATACATAAAATTTTGTACAATTGCTCGTCATATACTTTCAATATCCAGATTGAGCTAAATGAATCAATGAACTACACTTCTTTGTCTTGTTACCGACGCGGACATTACATTTTTCGGAATGAAACAAAAGCGTTAAAAAATGAATAATACCAATGATAAATGAATCCTCCCACACCTCTCAGTCATCATACTAGAACGTTTTTGTTGATCAAGCAATACGTCGCGCGAGCATAATACGTAAATAAATAATTATTTCTCATAAAATAATATTAATATAACAGTGATAAAATAACAAGAAGCATAACAAAATTTAGTGTAATGAGCTGCATATATTCGATCGGCCTTTCTCAGAGATGTATAGATAGAGTCAAAGTTGGATAGCGTTTGTCTACGCATACTTCAAAATACAAGCTGTGAAACTCACATAGGCCTTAATTGAGTGTTTAACACTGAAATGCCTCTAAAAGAGCAATTATAAATGATACTCTTACTTGTTTAGCGCGTTGTAAAGCAGCCGCAAAAGCTGTACTGTGGCTGAAATTCTGTGGCGGAGCGACCGCTGAATAATCACTCATGATGAACCATGAAGAGGTAAGACTTTACACCAATTCACTATCGCTCCGTGCGATTTTCTTAAATAGTAGTTGCTGCTTCGCCAAGAAACGTTGATTCCAGAGAGATCTTCGTAGTTTTACGTGAAATGCTTGTAATAGTGCTAAGTAGTGAAGCGTTACTTTATGAGCGAAAGAACTCCACGGTGCAGGACAAGGCGCAAGCGTCACTCACGACACGACATAGAATAATTTTCATAAGAATTAAAACATTGGTTTGATTTTATGGATTGAGTTCTCCTTAGCACCATCTGCCGGTGAATTTCATACTTGGCCTATGTTTATCAAAAAGCTGAATATTGATATTGTTATGTAAAATTGAAGCATAAAATAATTGAGAAATAGAATAACGTTTTATTTTGTATAATAGTTATTAATTGCTACATTTGGTATTGAAATTTTAATACATTAAATATATTTATAAGTTGCAATGATGCTCCAAAGATGGACACACGTAAGCAACCGGAAATAGTATCAAATTTTGATTTGTCCAGTAAAGCTTCTTTATATCCGCTGCGTTGGCATTTTTTAAAAACTGTCGATTTAAATGTAAATTTCCTACAAAGAATATTAAAAAAGGGAATCTTGTAGAGAAAAGTATGTATAACGATAGTATTACAATTTTTTTAAAAGCATACAACTTAGAACATGAACTTTTTATTTTGCGAATAAACTAAAGATTGATTATATGGAACGGAGAAAAGATTAACAACAATTTTTATATTGAATTTGTTTGTTTTGCACTTCAAATAAGTTTGTATATGACCAGGTAAAACTGAAGATTATTCACATTGAAACTATTTCATTATTATACTATTATTTCTAATAAGTATGTACGGCCAATTAATGCACACGAAAGGTGTGTCTAGAGACTTTGCTATAGAATCATATTCATTTGGCGACACTGCGCCAGACACTCGATTGTCAAAGTGAAGTTTTTAATCAATATAGAGTTCAATAGAATTAAGAAACAGATAAGATGGTGGACGAATCAACCAGGAAAACATTAAGTAGCATTCCATTATTACAAACAAAGGCAGGACCGCGTGATAAGGATTTGTGGGTACAAAGATTAAAAGAAGAATACCAGGCTCTAATAAAGGTAATACCGTTAGACCTATAATATATGATATTTTGTGTAATACTTTCCCATATGGTAACCTTAATATTATTTCATCTAATACGAAATATACACTAAATCATATTCAGTACACTAATTCTATTCAGCATAAATAAATGCTTTCCATCGTTTGTTATTAGGGCTGAACTTTGATATAAAATAAAATATTGTGTTATGTGATTATTAAATACATTATTCCAAATAATATTGTGTAATCATTTATTTTCAGTATGTTCAAAATAATAAAAGTTCGGATAATGATTGGTTCCGATTAGAGTCAAATAAGGAAGGAACTAAATGGTTTGGGAAATGCTGGTATATCCACAATCTTCTAAAATATGAGTTTGAGATTGAATTTGATGTAAGTTTGATAATAATATAATATTAATGCTTGAGAAGTGCTATAAGTTATCCGAATTTTCAGCATGTTATATAGAATCTTTAATTTTCAGATACCTGTTACATACCCCATTACAGCACCTGAACTAGCACTACCAGAATTGGATGGTAAAACAGCAAAAATGTATAGAGGTGGTAAAATATGCTTAACAGACCATTTTAAACCCCTATGGGCAAGAAATGTACCAAAATTTGGCATTGCCCATGCGATGGCTTTAGGGGTAAATATAATACTTATATTTAAAGAAATACAGTTAAGTAATAAAATAAATATAACGTTGGTCTTTTCTGTAGCTAGGACCTTGGCTTGCAGTAGAAATTCCTGATCTCATTGAAAAGGGTGTTATAGCACATAAAGAGAAATCTATGGAATAAAAATAGTAAATACAATACACATAAATTATTTTTTAATTTACTACAAGAAGTATAGGACAAATTAATTTTGATGGGTATGTATATTAGGATATAAATAATGCTGTTACTTTATATCATCCAATTACCAAGTTGATAATTTGCAAATAGAACTTCATACCATTAAGTTGATTTCAAGTTCACAAATTTTAACGAGTGTACAAAAATGATTTACATGTTATAATAAATTGCATTTTCTATTTTATACAATATTTACATGTGTTCACTAAATACTGTTTGTCAATGACAGTTACTTTTCTTCATCGTCCAATTTTATTTTCTTTGTCTCCTTAATTATTTTGTCTAGTTTATACAAATTTTTAAGTGATACTTCTCCTGTTCCACGTTTCAATGGCTTTGGTTGCGATGGATCTGGTTTCCAACCCAACATATTAATAATTTGAAATGTTGCTGGAACATATGTTGAACCATCTTCGTTTGTCTTTCCATAAAGTTCTTGATAAATGACTGATGCTGCTAAGAGTGATTCTCGCTTCAAATGCAGTGTCCGATTTCTGGCTGCATTACTTTCACCCATTCCTATTCATTATAATAATATTATATTAGAATTTACCTACAATAATACAACATTGATATAAAACTATATAACTAAAAAAGTACCTTTCAAGTCCCAGATGAGTTCAAACATAGAAGGGTAGCCAATTACTATTTCATCAGTATCAATAGTTAACATAGTAAAACCTGCTCTATTCATAAGGCTGCCAATGTCACGAATATCTGTGAATGGAGATATGTGTGGAGAAATACCACCATTCCTTTCTAATTCAGCCAATTGTAAGGAACCCCTGAGAATGCATATTATACCTCAAATAAAGTACTTTATATGGGCATTAATAAAGCAAGTATTCCATAAGAAAGTATAAAAATTACCTCAATTCGTAGAGTGTATCACTACCAAATATAGCAGCCATGAATACACCATCATTTTTCAAACATCGTATAATGTGATTAAAACAACCTGGAAGATCATTGACCCAATGAAGACTGAGACAACTTATAATCAAATCAAAGCTGTCAGATTCAAATGGTAATTCTTCCTCATCAACCACTTTCCTTTTGACTTTAATTCCTTCTGTTACTTCAGCATGCGATAAGGCAGTTGGACTCATATCAGCCATAATTAATTCTTCAACCGATTCACTTAATATATGCTTCGAAACATGACCTCGACCACAACCTAAATCAAGGGCTCTTTTGAATGTCCTTTTTACATCAAATATTCTATCTGCTAATCTATACCCAACTTCATCTTTAAGGTAATCATATAATTTTACATCATGTGCTTTTGCAGCACATTCTTTTTGTTGTAACTTTGCTTTCCTATCAAATACATGCATGACACTATTTGGTGGCAAAGCATACACTGAATTAGTGTTAGTTATACTGCGAATATTAAGTGCAATAACATTCTTTTGTGTACTTGTAAAATTAAAGAGAAGATTGCACAGGTTACGCTTCAGAATGCTGCGACTATTAATTTTCATTGTTTGTAACATTATTTTTTTTTTTTTTGTAAAAAGCCGGGATTTTAATAAAATTATATTGTATTATGTTTAATATTCTATTGTTATATTGTCGCAGATTTATATTAACTTTTATATGTTCATTGCGATGTTTTGCCGATTATGTATACATATGTATATAAATAGTAGCAGATAGATTTTCATGAAAATGAAACTTCTTGTGCCGCGTTTACATGGATGGTTTGTTTTCCAGAGTGCTAAACAAACATGCTTACAATAATAGAATATGTTTTATAACGGTATGATATTTTTTTATTCAAATTTTATTTGAAAAGTATTTTTTTATTAACATAAAAATCTATCCATTCTTGGACTCTGTTGGACTCTAATATTCTGTCCTACGTAGTCCTATGGCTCCAACTGGCTTCATCTGAACATTTATTTAGTTGCCTTCTCTATGGGGCATGTTTTTTATAAAAATCTGTGCTCAACGCCGTATAAATTCTTAGATTACGGGCGGCCGTAGCCCAATGGTTAGGGTAGCGGATGCGATCATGAATGCACCACCGAAAGGTTCGGGATTCGCGAACGGCATTCAGCGGCATTCACCAATGGGTATGTTCAGCAGAAACACCGCTGAGGGAGCAAATACATTTGATTGGTCAAATCTTACACTGTTTCAAGATCAACGATCAAATGACCAATCAAATGTATTTGCCCCCTCAGCGGTGTTTCTGCTGAACATACCCAATGGGTTTTCATATGAAAAACTTCCTTCCTTTCCTTATGGCTGTATCCCCAATGGAAGACATGTGCCAGTAACTGGTCCTAAAAATATGAAAAACTACGGAAACCCGGTAGTGACATTTGATTTCTTACTCGGTTAATCTGAACTTCTTCATACTGACACTCCGTCTTCATATTTTTCATCACTATACATCTTCTGACACATTGTGTCTGCATAAATTGATAAAACGGGTTTCCGTAAAAAACTTAAGTGATTTCGCCCAACACTGTTCGGATTTGGTGAATAAACTTCCTTCCTTCCTTTCCTTACGGCTGACTCCTCTAATGAAGAGATGTGCCAGATGGTGAATAAACTCTGTAGGTCTTCACCAGTCGTTACGCTCAGTTGCACAAAGCCCGTTTCGCAAGGTACATCGTCATCCAGGGGTAGAATGTGGTAATTCAAATATAGTGAAAATACGAAAAGTGAATAGCTATTAGCCAATCGTTGTGCTTGTCTTCTTTTAAACCTGATACCCGATTGGCTAACAGCTATTGACGTTTCGCATTTTCACTACATTTAGTTACACAATCGACCCCCTAGTGTCGAGCTTCCAATGTTGGTTATTAGGTCCAGTTCTTGGCACGTGTCGCCCATTGGGGATACAGTCATAAGGAAAAAATATACGAAGGAAGGAAGGAAATTCTTAGGTTACTAGTTAAATGTAGAATGTTGTAAACGAGAGTAAACAATGTGGATACAGCCATAAGGAAAGGAAGGAAGGAAGAGTAAACAATGCAACGTTTATGTGTCAACAGTAACTAAATTTTTGTTTACTTATTACGCAAAGAATAATAATAAATGTTACTGTACAGGTACGTAGAATGCAATAAATTCTATTTATTCAATAATTAATGGAAACTAATATATTATGTATATATACGTATTGCACACGTTGGTTGTATAAATTTCGAACTATTTTGCACGCTTCTTTGATTGCAATATACAACAAAGTTAATTGTACCATTTACCATAACTTTTCAAGTTTCATTTTTTATTTTATTTATCAAGTTTCTCAATATCGAACTACATAATAAATGTGGAACAACGTAAATAAACAATAAAGATGTTATGTTCACTTTTTGTAAACGTTTCAAAAATTTTAATATGTTATTATTTTGACTTTCAGGTCTCTAAGTTATGTCAAGGTATAATTTACTTAAATTTGTATAAGTAAATTTATAAAAATATAGCAAATAGAGTAATACAATATAATATAGTTGTAATTATGGAAACTGATCAAGAGCAACCAGTGGATAATACGGTCTTTAAGGAAAAAGGTGTCAAACAAGAAATATGTAGCAGCAATGAAGAAAATGTAGATGACAATACTAAAATAAATGTGGAAGCGAGTTTTGAAGATGAACATTGTGTAAAACCCATTGACATTACTTGTGATAAATCACATGACGAATCTTTCAAGAAACCAGCACTGTTAATTGGACCAAGACGTGGAAAACCTGGAAAATTGCGTATTGTGCACAATATTCCAACACCTGCATTATTTGAAGAAACTGTGGATACAAATTCTAAAGATGATGTTGATATTCAAGCAGATAGCTCTTCTGAGCTTGAAGAAATATCTAAAATAAATGTTGAGATATCAACTGTAGAACTACAAGATTTACAGAAAGATAAACAGCTCCCATTACCTTATCGAGAACCTAATTGGGGTGGACAACCTGAACAAGATTATAAATTGGAGGTATTGAAATCAGGAGTCATTTTGGAAATACATGATTTAACAAAAAAAAGTTTTCATGTTTTTGGAAGACTTCCAGCGTGCGATATATCTCTTGCGCATCCGACAATTTCAAGATATCATGCAGTTCTTCAATTCAGAGCTGTTGACGATGAGAAACATCCTAAGGGTTTTTATTTGTATGATCTTGGAAGTACACATGGAACCTTCTGGAATGGGAATCGCATAAGGCCTAATACTTACGCGAGAGTGCAGGGAGGTCATATGATTAGATTTGGCTGTAGTCAAAGAAAATTTATTTTGCAAGCACCTCCAGAAGACGTTGAAGAAGAATCTGAATTATCCCTGACTGAGTTGAAGGTAATAAAGTATAAACAAATCATAATAAATTTGCTGTATTTATGCAACACTTATTTAAAGTTTTACAAGAATTTATCAAATAAATTAAATGGATTTAAAAAGTCTATGTTCCCAATCTGTTTCAGGAAAAAAGAAGATTGGAACTAGAAGAACGTGCTAGAATGGAAAATGAGCGTAAGGTAGAGGAGGAAGAGGCAGAGAGATTAAGAAAAGAACAAGAAGAAAATGAAGGAATCGATTGGGGAATGGCCGAAGATGCAGACGAGGAGACAGATTTGACTGAGAATCCATATGCGTCTACTAATAATGAAGAATTGTTTTTGGATGATCCGAAAAAAACATTGAGAGGCTGGTTCGAACGAGAGGGATATGATTTACAGTATCAAACTGAGGATAAAGGCATTGGACAATTTTTATGTTGGGTCGAGTATGTATTTTCTTACATGTAAAAAAATGCCTTTTTCTCTGTATGTTAATTACTTCTTTTAGATTACCGATAGACAACACTACTGGTCGTCCTGTTAGAGCAGAAGCACTTGTTAAAGGAAAGAAAAAAGAATCAGTTATACAATGCGCCCTAGAAGCCTGCCGTATTTTAGATAGACATGGTTTGCTGCGTCAAGCTACTCATGGTAAATACTGAATTTTAACTACCTACGATTTTGAAATAAGACTTATACAAAATTTTATTTGACAGAGGCGAGAAAAAGAAAAGTGAGAAATTGGGAAGAAGAGGATTATTATGATTCAGACGAAGACAATTTCTTGGATAGGACAGGATCCATAGAGAAGAAACGTGAGCAAAGAATGAGAATCGCTGGAAAATTAGAAACAAAAGTGGAAACGTATTCATCATTGGTATGTAAATTGCTGACTAAAATTCAGGATGAAACTTGATCATATATAAATGTGCATTGTGTATTAAGTATTAATTTGAAATATTCATATAATTTCAGCTCAAACAACATACTGAAATTACTCAACAAATTAAAGCTATTGAAAAATCTTTACATAATGCTCAAATGATAAGAGATAAAGCCAATGAAGACTCAATTGAAGATGCTTTGGATGCATTCATGTCTGACTTAAAGTCATCAACTATGAGCAAGAGTGACATTACAAAACTCAAATTAGAATTACAAAACTTGCGAAAAGAAGAGGCAAGATTAATAAAATTAGTAAATATTGCTAAACCTGCAAATTTGCCATCGCTTACACCTCATGTGGAAAAAGGTGAAACTGGACAGACTGATAAAAGATTTGAGAAAGTAATACCGATGGCTGGTCACACAAAAAAGCTTAAATCATTGTCAAAGGTAAGATTTATCTTATATTAAAAACATTTCTATTTGTGGCTAATATAT
The DNA here is from genome assembly GCA_030142375.1 of Calameuta pallipes. Taxonomy (NCBI): domain Eukaryota; kingdom Metazoa; phylum Arthropoda; class Insecta; order Hymenoptera; family Cephidae; genus Calameuta; species Calameuta pallipes. Next base: position 559,810 of record JARQSW010000292.1, read on the forward strand.
GCTGCTATGTTTAAATGCTAAAAGAAATGCTTTTGCAGACATCTGAAACAAAAACCTTTTATGATTTACCTGTCATGCCGATGGACACGACCAATGAGAAGGAGCATGATAACGATAATGATGATGATCTGACTGATGACATAGATAATAATACCAAAATTCCTAATGAACATCCAAGAGGAAAATATAATGATATTCTACAGGCAAGGAACGAGGATGTGCAGGAAGAAATATCTGTGAATGACGAAAAGCAGATAGAAGAAGATCCTAGTACACAATGTAACGATAGTCCTGCAGAGAAAGTGGATAATGATCATAGTATTGATGATACGGAAGATGCAGAAGAAGAAGAACATGAGAGGAATGAAATAGAAGCAAGGAAGAAAAAGAATCGCAATCTTAAGAGAACCCAAGTGAGAACTGAAAAAGCTGCAAAGGAAATTCAAAAAGCTTATGAGCAAGATATGTTCAGAGAAGGATATTCAATGTGGATTCCACCTCAAGATCAAAGTGGAGATGGGAAAACAAATCTTAATCAAAAGTATGGTTATTGAACTAATCTTGAATAACTCACTTGAAGACAAAAAATCACAAGATACTTGTATATATATTGTACATAATTATGTTTTATATAACAGTTATTACGTCATTGTGCACGAAATTTACATTACGGCAAAGGTTATAATAACAATATCTGTAGCTTTATACGTAATTTGTACAAATGCAACATAATTTATGCAGTTGCAGGGATTGTTCATTTCTTTCGACTGTGTCACGCTACGCCTCTTAAATTTTCATGATCTATACACTGTTGTCATAAAGATATGATAATACTTATTTTATTTTAATAATAAAAATTCTCTAATACAGTACTTTAATTCACTAATTCCCATTTCCCCAATAACGTTCAATTATTAAATTCAGCCGAATTATAAGAGATCGTACCCGCTGTATTTAAAATTAATGTCCGGTCTTTATGTTTTCTTTTCCCTTTCTGGGGATTTTTTTTCTGAATTTATCCATACTGTTTGATAATCACTTGTGATTGGCCCCAAATTTAATTTTTCAATTAAATACAAATAATGAACGCTATATAAATACGTTTACTTTTCGCTAGGAAAAAGGTTTTGAATCTATTAGTTTATAAAAGTATATTATTTTTCTGTGATACAGCATTATAACTTCCAAAACGAGACTTAAAACGAATGACGCTACCGTTGTTGAGTTTGGTGCTGTTTTGGAGGGATTTGAATACAAGATGGCGATAATCGGTATTATGCAGTTCTGAACGTCAGTTTACAACCGGTGTGTCAGAAGTAATAAAAGAAGCGTGCGTCTCATCGTGCTGAGTTGCATGTTGAGAAATCAATAAAGCAAGATTGAAAGCGTATTACTGTTTTGTTCTGAAGTCCAAAAACAGTGAGGAAAATGTCTAAAGCGGAGGAGAATGTGGACACTGGGGATACCGGAGACAACTCCAACGGATCTTCGGCAGAAACCACTTCTTCTAGAGGTGGAGATTTTGAAACGAAACTCGAAACAGACCGAAGCAAGAGGTTCGATTATTTATTGAAACAGACCGAGATATTCTCTCATTTCATGACAAACAACCAGAAAGATAAAGCTGGAAGTCCACTAAAGGTTAAAGCTGGTAGACCAAGAAAACAACCTGAAAGTACAGTTAAGGTTGATATAGTTGATCATAGACATAGAAAAACTGAGCAGGAAGAAGATGAAGAATTACTTGCTGAAAGTAATGCTAATGTTGCTCCTACTACTCGTTTTGAGTCATCTCCACATTATATCAAGTCTGGGGAGTTACGAGATTACCAAATTCGAGGACTTAACTGGATGATCTCACTATACGAGAATGGAATTAATGGTATTCTTGCTGATGAGATGGGTTTGGGAAAAACATTACAGACTATATCATTACTGGGATACATGAAGCACTTTCGTAGCATTCCAGGACCACATATTGTAATTGTACCTAAGTCTACTTTGGCTAATTGGATGAATGAATTCAAAAAGTGGTGTCCTACTCTTAGAGCTGTCTGCTTGATTGGCGATGCAGAGACGAGGAATACATTTATCCGAGATGTTATGATGCCTGGAGAATGGGATGTATGTGTTACTTCTTATGAGATGGTCATTAAAGAAAAGTCAGTTTTCAAGAAATTTAATTGGAGATATATGGTTATTGACGAAGCTCATAGGATAAAAAATGAAAAATCAAAACTATCAGAAATATTAAGAGAATTCAAAACAGCTAATAGGTTATTACTCACTGGTACTCCATTGCAAAATAATCTACATGAGCTCTGGTCTTTACTGAATTTCCTTCTGCCAGACGTTTTCAATAGTTCAGATGACTTTGATTCATGGTTTAACACAAACAGTTTTTTAGGCGATAATTCTCTCGTTGAAAGACTACATGCAGTACTTCGACCTTTCCTCCTTAGACGTCTTAAATCCGAAGTAGAAAAAGGTCTCAAACCAAAAAAGGAGATCAAAGTCTATATTGGACTTAGTAAAATGCAAAGAGAGTGGTACACTAAAGTATTGATGAAGGATATCGACATCGTAAATGGTGCCGGTAAAATTGAAAAGATGCGGCTGCAAAATATTTTAATGCAGCTGAGGAAATGTTGTAATCACCCGTATCTATTTGATGGTGCTGAACCTGGTCCACCTTACACAACAGATGAGCACTTGGTCTACAATTGTGGCAAAATGGTTATCCTGGACAAGCTACTACCAAAACTCCAACAACAAGAATCAAGAGTGTTGATCTTCAGTCAAATGACTAGAATGCTAGATATCTTAGAAGATTATTGTCATTGGAGGAGTTTCCAGTATTGTCGATTAGATGGTAACACAGCCCACGAAGATCGTCAACGGCAAATCAATGAGTACAACGCCCCAGACAGTGAAAAATTCATCTTCATGTTGTCCACGCGTGCTGGTGGTTTGGGAATCAATTTAGCTACCGCCGACGTGGTAATTATTTATGATTCTGATTGGAATCCTCAAATGGACTTGCAAGCGATGGATCGAGCACATCGTATTGGACAACAAAAACAAGTACGCGTCTTTAGATTCATAACAGAAAACACAGTTGAAGAAAAAATCGTCGAGCGTGCTGAAGTAAAATTACGATTGGACAAGCTGGTTATTCAACAAGGTAGATTAGTAGATGCTAAGCAGACAGCACTGAACAAGGATGAGATGTTGAATATGATCAGGCATGGTGCGAATGAAGTATTCGCATCCAAAGATAGCGCCATTACTGATGAAGATATAGATACAATTCTTCAAAAAGGAGAAGCCAAAACAGAAGAGATGAAACAGAAGCTGGAAAGTCTTGGCGAATCGTCTTTGCGAAACTTCACAGTCGATGCCCCTACAGACTCTGTGTATCAGTTTGAAGGAGAAGATTATCGTGAAAAACAGAAGATACTTGGTATCGGTAATTGGATCGAGCCACCAAAACGAGAAAGAAAGGCAAACTACGCTGTAGATGCTTACTTCAGAGAAGCTTTGAGAGTGTCCGAGCCAAAAGCACCAAAAGCACCAAGACCACCGAAACAGCCTATTGTCCAAGACTTTCAATTCTTCCCACCACGTCTGTTTGAACTGCTGGATCAAGAGATCTATTACTTCAGGCAAACAGTAGGTTACAAGGTTCCTAAAAATCCAGAACTGGGATCCGATGCTGCCAGAATACAGAAGGAGGAACAAAGGAAAATAGATGATGCCCAGCCTTTGACCGATGAAGAAGTTACTGAGAAAGAGAAATTGCTCACTCAAGGCTTCACCAACTGGACCAAGAGAGACTTTAATCAATTTATCAAAGCAAATGAGAAGTATGGACGTGACGACATTGAAAATATTGCAAAGGACGTCGAAGGCAAGACACCTGAGGAAGTCATGGAGTACTCAGCAGTCTTCTGGGAACGTTGCCACGAGCTTCAGGATATAGACAGAGTTATGGCTCAGATAGAACGTGGCGAAGCGAAGATACAAAGACGTGCAGGTATTAAAAAGGCTCTAGATGCCAAGATGGCAAGATACAGAGCGCCATTTCATCAGTTACGGATAGCTTATGGTACAAACAAGGGTAAGAATTATACAGAAGAAGAGGATAGATTTCTGGTGTGTATGCTGCACAAACTTGGCTTTGACAAAGAGAATGTATACGAGGAATTACGAGCTACTGTCAGATCAGCACCCCAGTTTCGTTTTGATTGGTTTGTTAAATCTCGCACGGCTTTAGAATTGCAAAGACGATGCAACACGCTGATAACATTAATAGAGCGCGAGAATCAAGAACTGGAGGAACGTGAGAGACAAGAGAGAAGGAAGAAAGGTGGCAATATCGGTACGAAACCGTCTTCGAAAAGGAAGCAAGAAAATCTACCTGCACCTCAAGATAAACCAAGAAAGAAGAAGAAGTGATTTTTTATAAATGATGTGTCATATACTGATGTACTCTTTAATCTAGACTGTCCATTTTTATGAGTATTTAGGCCACCGATACAGATACACAAACAATAGTTACTACGTTGCCGTAATTCTTGTGCTACAAAACGATATTTTACAAGTGAAATGACCATCACGAATAAACACGATTGTCACCATGATTCAATGATAATAATTATTATACAATTTACTTTCTTTAACTTAAACGCTATACATATAATCAGTACAAACAATTAAGAGTAGTTTATCAATCGTTTTTGAAAACATCTATAAAAAGATATATTTACTTATTATAGTATTCTAAAAAATTGTAGCTTTTTTTCTCTTCGGTGTGGCAAGATAATAGAAAATTTTCATCTTTGACTTACGGGTATAATTTATATAATCTAAATTAATAGTATCGTTGTCTCAGTACTTACTCATTTTTTCATTATTAATAATTATCTCGATTCTTGTATGAAAATATAAAAAAGAAAAGGCGGGGATGTCACTCAAAATACACTTGTTTTTCATTTTATTTATTGAGTTACAGGGCCATCGGTCGTGAGCAGAGAAAAGTAAATGTGTAAAGTGAGATACTAGATTTTAAGTTATGTCATACATAGTAATTTACAATTAATAATCTCATTCCTATACCCGGCAATGCTTAATACTTGTGGTCGTACAGTAGTCACGCGTAGTCCTTTACACTAAGGTCTGCTGCTCACGGTAAAAGCAACAAAATCAATGCTTTTATCATATGGCAAATTGCCGCCTCTCTTAAGGTAAGTATAATAATAATAATAATTACGTAACATATACAGAGTAAAATAATAAAAGCAGTAAAGTACCGAGTACCGTGTAAAGTTCACACGAACGTCAGTCAATAGATAGTAAAAGAAAAAACTAAATATAATTTTTCAGAAGATAGACTGTGACACAAAAATAATGTTTTTTTTTTTTAAGATTTTCTTAAGGCCCCTCAATGCAATAATATCGCAACCGTGTACCATTGCCATATTTTTACATACCGTTCCTATTCATTGTGTAATAAGCACGCAAATCTTTTGAATTAGTGTTTATAGGTACAAGAGTTGCGCAATTTGAGAAATTTATAATTGAATATAACGAGAATGGTTCGTATTTTTTATTACCCTCTTTACAGATGGCGCAAGTGTCACATTATGTCAGAATCTTCGTAAAAGACCGTTTATGAAAATAAAAGATTCGTAGTCGACAAAAGTACATTATAACAGAGTATTGTGTCACTTGTAACAGAGTGAATGCGAAATATACAGTACTCGTAATCGTTATTTATAATATATATTTATAAGTGTATAATAATTATTATCGCAATAATAGCTATATAATAGAGTATCTATACGTACTACCATGTATATCGTAGCAATCTCTAATAATTATTATACGAAACACACGCGTCAAGATCGCGTGTGATCTACGCGCAGACTTTTTACTGCGAACTAAAGTATTCCCGATTATCAATAAGATCATATTGACTTTTTGGCCAACATGTAAGTACATAACGTTGTTCGACTAGTGCCATAATATTCATTGGGTATTATTATTCGTGGATGGTATATATATATATACCATCTTTATATATATATATATATATATATATATCCACGAAAATAACATTTTTCACCTTCACCCCGTCCCTTTAACAATTGTGAAATTACTTTTTAAAAAATTGATCAAAGGTAGCATACACTTGGTTTACCGCAAAAAAAATTGGAATACGTTTAGTTATATTTTCATTTGTTTACTTATTGTGTACAGATACTATAGTAAAGATACTAATTATCTATGGCAAGGACCGGCCCACTGTAATACATATTTAGGACTACCTAAAGATATTGGTGTAAATTACGTAAAGTGTATAATGAAGAGAATGAAATATTACCGGATTTTCGGTGTCAGTCGATCGAAATCAATGCATTGCAGTCACAAAATTAAAGTACATTAATTAATATTCTAGTGACAAAGGCTGTTCAGTGGCGATGGACATAATAAGGTGATAATTATTTGCCGCAGTTCAATTCGTAATTAGTGTCGAAAGCTTAATTATAAGAATGTATCATCTTAAAAATGAACATATCAAACCACATATAAAATGGCGCAAAGTACGTTACATACCATTAAATGAATTATTATAGTTTCCTTCTTGTTTAATCTTAAAAGAAAGCCATGACAATTTGACTAAAGATTCGTCCCATTACGTAAAAGAAATAAAATTGCTTCCTTCTTCGTATCATACATCTTTTTAATTCATCGTTTTTCATCTCAACGTCTAAACTTTGAATTTGCGAACACATTGAATAATTGCTGTGTATTAAAGAAATGATATTTATCAGATTCACATTTACAATGAACTTAATGATATCTGAAAGTAATTTCATTGTTGAGAAAAAAACAAAAGGAAAGAATAAGCATGTAGAATATAAGAATATGCTTACTTTTAAAATGATATTCGACTCAGTCACTCGTGAAATAAAAATAGTAATAATAGTAGAAAATATAGTAGCACTAATAGTAATAGTGGCATCGATACTAATGACAATAAAACAAATGATTATGTTACATATAATATTAATCAATAATAATCATAATCATTACTTTATAGTAACGATAGTTTTCTCTGTGATGTTCGATACCTTATATCATAATAGTTATCAAGTATATATCACTCAATGCAAAGAATTCTAACACTATAATGAATATAATATATGCGTGTCCTATATGTTAAAGTTTGTATTAATTATAATAGAAATAACAATAGTAATACTGGTAAATCATATGGCGTGATAATCAAATTTTCTTTCCGCCTATACACGTGATTCATATTTTGTTGTCTACCTAATGTTTATATGCTAAATTTTATTACAGAGAGACATTTGCATAAGGTACAATAATAAAAAGAAAAGCTTTCTTTGTTTGCACGTATACATACTACACAGTATAGACTGCTAGCAGTTTACTATGTATTCATAAATTTTAAATGGGGACATCACGATCTTCAATAATATTTGAAGTTTCAATTTTAATAATGATGTAACAGATAAGTTATATTATTCGAAACTTCCGTATTATAGCTTTGAGAGAAACAATGGAATTACGTAATTTTTAACAAGATAGGAATTTTCAAAAATCATTCTCAATCAAGACAGTGATACAGTTCGCAATACTCATTGGTCAATAAATATTTCGCTCTAGATGTACGTATGTCAAACAATTGTGGCAAACAGAAAATGATTATATTTACCAATGTGAAAGTTGTGGAAAAAAAATAAATCTGCATTAGATAAATATCAAGTAAGAAAGATCCTCGTAATGTCGTAACTATAAAAATTCACATGGGAGATGAAGCGACTGTGCAAATGTTAGAGATTTAGGAAAATCATACAAATATTCCTATTCGTGTTCTTCAATGTCTATATCTACTGTCGTGTATTCTTCTCAATTATAAACTGTAGTATTATTATAAACTATTCAGCCATTATCTGGCTAATGTCAGCTGTCTTTAAGATAATTTCATACGCGAGTCACGCATACTGTGCGTGATATAATTAGAACAAATTATTTTACGGTTTATACTTTAATTAAGTAGCAACGAAATTGATCGTTGATTTTCATTGAAATCGAAGTCTGTACAGTTCTGCATTGTCTGTGCGGACTTTCGTCACCGTCCCTCCCCCTCCTCGTTATATTTAACGATTCGGCCGAAAGAAAAAGAAATAGTAATATTCGATTCGCACGTATGTATTAAGGTATTCCAAGCGCAAAGGTTTACTTTAAACTCTGTAATGCATGAAGTAAGTGGAATTTAGAATTTGCATTATTCTAATATAAGATACGTGAGCTTGAGATTTCGTTAACACGATGCTACGGGATGAAACTGTATAGCAAAAAATTATTAATTTTTTAAGTCTACCTTAGGCTCGGAAGACATTAAAACAATGCATGAATTTTTTGCTTTAAAACAATACAAAGTAAATAATAAAATCCTTACCATATCGTTAGGAACGAAAATCTATAAAATTTTATAAAAGACAAAGATGTAAAAATATATCGTAATAAATAAAATATATCACTGAAGCGCTGTTTGAAGATCATATGAAATAAAAAGCTGAGCTTACAATAGCTATGAAATGTACAAAATGTATATCTAGTGTAATTTTGTTCACATGGCAATTCTTAGCAACTTAAATTTCTAAAATGGTAATTTATTCTGTAAGGTATCGATTATTATTAAAAGGAAACTTTCTAATAAACGGAAATAATTATTCTGTGTAGCAATCGTTATGTAACAATCAAAGCGCATATCGTATATATATAAACTCTAATACAAACTCAAAAAATTAATGCACTGGATATACGATCATAATAATAGCCATTGTACGCTCAATCAGAAAGTCATTACTCAATGAAATATGTTAGTCATGATGGAGCTGTAATTAGTACGAAAAAAAAAAAAATGAATGATGACCAACCTGCCTTCGGTCTTTTTGTGAGAAATGAAATAGAGAATCAAAAATAAATAATAATTTAGTCATCGGGGAAAAAAAAAAGGAAAATTAACTGACCCCATCATCGTCGTGAGGCCGCGACCATTCCAAATGGGAAAATCGTAAGGGAGATGTAATAGATATAATACCCACCGTTATTCTCACTGATATCCAATACTCTCTCGCTATACTCCTGGGCTCAGCCGAGAAGAAAAAGATTTAACTTGAAGTTTAATTTAAAAGCAGATGCCTCCAAGGGGGTGGATCGGGTGGTGGAGGCGGAGGGCCTGGTTACGGGCGGCTGTGGCCTTTCTTTCTTCCATTTTCGTGTCCATCCTCGTCCTCGCCACCACGACGAACCTCCGTGTAACGTTCACCCTTCACACTCACGATCTTGTTGTCAAGATAGCGCACCAGCTTCTTCGGCTCCGTTTTTGGAGCTACTGGACGGTGTTCGCGGGAATCGTCATCTCTGTCAACGTAACTGTAGCGAGCGATGATACGTGACTTCAATTCCTCATCGTTTACACGAGCCTTGTTCCGGCCACTGGGCTGATAAAATTATTCTCCCGTACATCATAGATATCTGAACATTAAGATTAAGACTTACAGTAAGGAAGGTCAGATTGCCAACAAGACTTTGGCCAGCTTCTTGTCTATGAAGAACCAGTTGAGCTGCTTTAGCTACGTCTCCTCCTGCCACTGCCAAACAATGTCGAGCTTCAGCAGGACTTGCTCCTGGAAACATTTCTTGTAGAAGAGCCACTTGATGCCAGGAAGATTCCTGCTGTGGCAGAAGCAAAAGGGATATTAGTAATGCACAGATTGTAGCATGAATGGTACACATGAATGTTGTCAAGTAGAAACTGTACATTCGTAAGAACGTACTTGCAGGTCATAAGACCTGTACATGAAGTGTTCTGCAAAATATTTATGGTAAATATATTTGCTAAGTTATATGATAATTTAATTGAATGCCCAGAATTGAATACCTCTGCAAAATATTCGCCGCTGGAATCGCTTCCTGCATCGCTTGTTTCGGACAAGTGATGCACCCTTATTCTTTGCGCGTCCGGCGGCAATAATGCCGTCAAGCTAATGTGACTTAATGGATCTTGAGATTGACAATTCTCATTTTGTTTATTGCCTTGATATAGTTTATTCTTGACATCGAGCAACCATTTGGAGACAGCGTCTTTTTCAATAGTAGAAAATTCAGGAAGACACGCTGAGACCATTTCGCACAGACCTTCCACATCTAAGTCTTCTTCCAAGGCATTTTCTTCCACCATGCTAACCACATAACTCAGCACAATGTCATCGATTAAGCTGTAATTATCACAGAAACACTTCTTACTTTGTATTATCATAAAACAATTCATCAGACTACTAAATAAAATTATGCAAGTTGTTTTATACTTAATTTACAAGTAATCGTAGATAATTATTTATTATTTCCTTATATATCTTACCTGAGTTGTGCAGCAGGTACTTGTTTTCTGACAAAGCTGAACAGTGATTTCTTCACCAACTCTTCCTTTTCATCCATGGTACGATTCATTCTAAAGCAACAAAGATTATTTTCAAATATATTTAGCGATGTACCACGTAAGAATACACAACAGAAAAGTAAAAGCCAAATAAACAATCTTTACGGAATCACTTTATAGTCTAAGAAGACTTCAAGAAGTAATCAATTTATAATTGCAAACAGGAATTCATAAGTTCAAAATCTTATGCATGTAAGTAGATATTTAGACACTGAATGAAAACATCGTGCAATTAAATCATCTAAATAACAATTATTACCTATTATCTAATAAGTTTAAGTACAATCATTATTAAACAGCTATTTAAATCATATAAAAACAGCAGCCAATTAGTAAGATCTTAAACAATGTTTATTTAATACACATATAAGACTATTACAATTGTAAAGTAATTATTGTTTAAAATTATATATCATGTATAAACATATCCTTATAGATTTATAAAAATATGTAGCATGCAATGTAGTATCAATTGTTAATTATTTATTAGAGGGGTTCAACAATTATAAATTTTAATGTTAATTTTTTTAAAAGCTACATAAAATATAAAATTTGTAATACAATATTTGAAAATAAGATATGTTAATTCTTATTCATGTTTTTTCTTAAATAAAATCAACAATTCAGGAGAAATAGGCTATAGCAGTATCCTATATCATATAGTCATTGATCCTGTGTTAGGTTAAGAAAAACAAAAGTGCAAAGGGTGCACTGTACTCTGAGACAAGTGGTATTCTTAAAAACAAAAGTACAACACAAAACTGAATAAATAACAATAGAAGCATCATCATGCAACAAGAAGAAGTAGTGTACGCAGAAACCGAATGTAAGAGAAAAAGGTAGTAAGTCTCCAAAAAATGACAGCTCTACAGTATCTGGACCGGTGTTCTCACGAAATAGACCGGCATTCACTGGTAATTGTAAAGAATAAAACTTATCACAAAGCAAGTCAATATTACAGTGCACAAACCTGGCGTTGTTTGCAGTTCAGATATTCTCAGGATCGACGCTAGAAACTAATAAAAATTTCGTATACAAACAACGTCTCACGATTTGACAGTTCGGCTGAGGAGGGATATATGGCAAAGTGTCGCCACCTAGCGAGCCGCAAGGATTCTTGGGTATTCGAACGGCTAGTTGGGGGTAGCTGGGAGCACTTTATAGCTCTACAACCCTTTAGGCATCCCCCGGATCACAAAACGTAAATCAATAGCCCAGCCAAGAAAGAGAGAGAGAGAGAGAGAGAGAGAGAGAGAGAGAGAGAGAGAGATTGCAGAGCTATGCCCATTCCACTTACACTAATACGGGGAATAGCATCTTCGATAATCAAAGTAACTCAGTTTCCTGAGGTACAGATAAAATCCCAGATATACTAGAGTACATTCTGAAACTTTAATAAAATGTACTCTGGTATTGTTCTATCTTTCTCGTAATAACGTTGGTGAAGAGAGATGCAACATGCCGGAAATTGTTCGAAATAAAGTTTCTGAACGCACCCCTGTATTTAGATGTTAACGCAACATCGACTTACCCGAAAGAACCAATTCTTATAGATAGAATAAACATATGCTCATATGTAGCCATATGAGCAAGGGAATCGAACGTCTTGACAGTTATGTAAATCACCCTTTTATAGTTTCATAGCTGAGATGAGTGAAAAATCATACAACTGTCATTCAATTCTCAAAAGATTCAGGCCAAAAGATCGTAATGCAAATAATGGTAAAAAGAACATGTTTCTTTATTAAACATGAAAATTAAAAGTTCAAACAGAACTTTTTCCGTTTTTCCGGTAGGCAATTTTTTAAAAAGAAGAGAGCATCGAGTGAGAACCGATAATAGGAATAGGTTGTAGTTAACTATTTATTTATAAGACATATTATTTCACAAGTTACAATGTATACATACTTTCCATTCGTTACGTCAAATCTATGACAAGAGCATGTATGTATCATATATCTATAAATACGTATTTTATACGTACACAATTTCTGCACAAAGAGAGGACCCTCCAGAACAGTCATCCCTAATTGTCATTTACTTAATTAGCGGAAACGTAGTACCACAGAGTCCCCGAGATTACGAAATAGATTTATTCCTTACGCAATAAACTAGAATCTAGTATGCAAATTCTCACATAATATAAAATCTGGCAATATTATGGCCCAACGCATATGTGCGAGCTTGATATATCATTCAGATTCCAATGAATCCGACGAATACCGTGTCTCTTTTGTATTTTATTAATTCCCAGGCAGCACACGAATCCTAAAATATCTTTAAGATACGTTAAAGCAACCTTTATCGCATTAGACGTTTTAAAGACTTTTGGACATTGTGTTGCCTGATTCTATAATAATAATAATAATAATAATAATAATAATAATAATGTTATAAATTCTTATTAATGCATCGACTCCTTACTGAAATTAAAAAAATTTAAAGTACAAGTTAGATTCTTTTATTTTTATTAAAACGTCGATACGATTAATTTACTTTTGGTTATTGTAAAGGATTATCTTTTCATTTGTTCATTTTTTTGGTTTAACTTGGAAGCAAGTAGAATATTAAGGTAAATATTCATTTTGTTTTATAAATGCTCGAGACATGCACTTCTTGTATGGTTTACACTGAAACGATTAAAATAACATCTTTCTAAATTTACAGTAAGCTTTTCTTTACAGACAATAAGGTTAAAGTCATTACTAGCTCTTTATCTCTCTCACTTTCTCTCTCTCTCTCTCTCTCTCACACACACACACACACACACACACACACACACACACACACACACACACATACTCATCCACATATCTTTTTTCGCACATTTTCACAACTCACTTAGAAAGACTATTAATTTAACGCAGTACTCAAATAAGTTATTTTGATTTGTTTAGAAAATACTTTTCGCTCTTGTTAATTACACCGGGAAAAATCATACATCACCATAAATGCAGTAAGGCTTATGTGCATTGACATAAATAGAATTATAACGATTATGTAAAAATGTCTTGCAAGTGAATTTTGTATGTTTAATTTCATATCTTTACAATTGCTTAGAAAAGAATGTTTCCAACATCATACAATGAAATTGGTATCATTTATACGTTAAAGGGATTTAGTTCGATTCGATGAATTGAAAAAATGTTTTACATCAGATCAATAGCCTTTAAAGTTAAAAAAAAAACGCATTTATGTTGTACAAATATCATTATCGCTAAATCTTTTCGCTTTCTGTAATAGCCCGATATATCACTTATATAATATCAAAATAAAAATTCACAGTTTTCCTGTGATCTTTGGATTGACGTTCCGTAAACTAGAAGACAAATAAAACGCTAAAAATAACATTACACTAATTGTTTCACTCTTACCAATCTGACGGGGCTCTTGTCGAAAAGCCAAGAACTCTCTATTACAATGTTTTGTCGTTTTTTAAGAAATGTTCATGTTCCCCGACATCCTTATCATCATCGTCAATATCGATATGACTTGAACCTTTCAACTCGTCTCTGCTATCTTTACTACAATCAGGTTCCGGTTCTTCCACGATATCTTGTTCCTGTTCTAAAAAGTCTGTAGGTACAAATTCCATGTGATCCTCGTTGTCATTCAAATCAGGCGGTCCTGGTAGTTCACAGAAATTCATTTCCCTGTCACCGCTACTGACATCTTCACCACCCGGATCATCCTCTTCGTGGAGACTCGCTATATTATCGAAATTTGAGGGCGTCGAACTGTCCTCATTATTTTCTGGAAATATCTCTGTGGGACTCAAGGGTATATCTAGGGGTTCGAGCTTCACGGTGGTACTGGGTGAACTCGGTGTGATTGGCCGTTGCAACTTTATCTTCGTAAACGGTCTGGGTTCCGAAGACTCTGTGGTGTGTCGTTTCTGCGCGCGTTTGGGACTAGTTGGCATCGACAAACCGGAAGTCGACGGTCTTGTTTCTTTGGTTTCATTCAAAACTCGTGGGATGGCAGAATGAGACGATTGAGGCTTTGGTTGTGGTATGAGCATCGGTGGTTTAGGATTCTGTTAAAACAAAAAAATAAAATAAATTCATTAGCTTCGAATTCCTACTCCTTCAAACAAAGTCGAGTATACCTGTATGTATTTGGTAATAATATATATACTAAAATATAATCGGTATAAAACCGAAGAAAGATTCTTATGAAATAAGCCTTACCTGGGACGAAGGATTTGGTCCTGCCAATCCTTTGACTTGTAAGGCTTCAGCCGCGTTCAGCAATTGTGGTAACTTGTCATGAGCGACATTGACTTCTCCACGATACATAAACTTGACCAATGCCTCAACTTCCCAGAACTTCAAGTCCTTCATTAATATTATCGGATGCTGACAAGGATTCTCACGTAGTAGTTCAGCTAGGTAATCGCTGCAGGAGGAGAGAATCATTTTGTGACACTTTAATGAGCGTCCTTCGCAAGCCAGGGTCACGTCGACAAATTGCTCAGAGTCAAGCAATGACGGAAAACTATTCTGCATGTTGCTGTGGTAACTGTTCCACCTTAAGCAGACCTGAGAAGAAAATATTTTCTATGACAACCATTATGGTAGTACTTTATTAAATAAAAATAAAATTGTATATGTATACATATAATCCGTTGATTAGTGCTTGTCCACGAAGTGAAAATGATTGAAATATTTGTATTTTAATATTTAAAAAAAAAATACATATGTACCTCAGTGGCCTGCTGTGGTACTATGTTTTGAGGTAGTCCTTGAGGTGCTTGACGCGGTGGCATCTTGATTGTGGTCGGTGCCACTTGTTTCACTTTAAGAGGTATAGTCTTCAGTACGAGTGTCTTTGGTTGTCGTTGCTGCTGCTGCTGTTGTTGCTGTTGTTGTTGCTGAGGTATAGGAGCCGGAGCGATATTTCGCATCTGGGAACGGACTAGAGATTGAGTGGCGATCCTTATGGCTTTACCACTTTGTGCAGCCTGTATCGCAGTTGGAAGTACTGTAAAAAGAAAAATCATATTTCTTCACAATTAAAATAATATTCAGATCCATAAATTATTTATAAATATTGATAAAACGTATCTATTGAGAGTCCTAATCTCATAAGTGTCAATCAAAGTAGCAATCTTTGTATTAAGTAAATATTTTATGACGAATTTAAAATTATATTATTTATTACTGATCTAATTAACATGATCTATAAATAATATAGACTTTCCCTTAAATAAATCTACAGTAAGTCTCTCTCAGTAAAATTTTCTTTTAACGTTTTAAATAATAAATCTTGAAATATAATCAGTGATCGGTCAAGGAAGTGAAACCAACCGCGTCCTGTCACATTCAGACCAATCCTTCTACCCATTAAAATTGCACACGCATATCAGAAAAGATCGACGTCAACATTTCAAAATTGATCAGATCCCAAAAATAAAATCCAATCCCAATTGGCCATGCGTTAGCTAAAAAAACAATTTCCTATAATGTCTTTAAGTTCCGCGCATATATACCCTGTACAATTTTTACATATATCTTTACATTGCATTCCGCCACTTTGTCACGAGAAGCGTAGAGCCGCACACTCTGGCTGTATTCCAAAGAATAAATTTAGCCACGATAGAACTCTAGGGAAAATCCACACTGCGATGACACGCATACGATTCTTAAAAACTTTATGGGTATTAACTTCGTCAGCTTCCATTTCCTCGTCTGCCTAATTCAGTGAGAAGGTCTTCGTAGACGCTTTTCTACAAAGGTTTAAAAATCGTTCTAAATCGAAATCGGATTATTGATTAGATATCGATCGCGCGTTAAAACCGCATTGAAACTCATTGAATGATCACTAGATATAATCGCTAAGTTAGTTTTATATAAAGCAGGGCTTTTGATAATTAATTTCTTTTAAAATATATTTAAATTCACAAATAGGCTAACTGTGCTATATATTTTTTATTTCTTATCACATATATGAATCCCCGATCACGTATTGTACATGCGCACGTGGCTATACTATACTGCACTGTATGTATACATACTGTTCGTAGTAGTACAATGACTAGTAAGTATGCCTTTCGAAAGAAGACTTATCTATGCCTGACTTAATCACGATATACACTACTAGTATGCAATGTACAAGTCCGTGTTTAACTTTGAAAGAAATTGAAGGAGATTCAAAAAAAGGTAAAAAGTCATTGAAAACAACATTAATCTCAAGGATCTTTTCGAATATTCAGTGTCATTGAACTAGTAACGATACTCTTTTTCATATTGGTCTTATAAAGTAATTTGAGAGACGTATGAATTTGAAAAATGTTAAAACTTTACTTTCTCATATTGTTAGTGTCAACCATATGTCCTAGGAGCGGCGATATAACTACAACAAAAGGGTGGGTGGCTCAGTAAATATTTTTCAGTCTCGACAAACGAAATAAAACCAATAGTACATTTCCACGAGGAAAATATAACAACGTAAACTCTGTGCGGGATTTCAGTATAATTAAATACTCAAACTTTATCCCGAGCCCGAAGGCTCCGTCCTAAGCGTCTCTAAGGGGCGTAATAATGAGATGTCCGATTGTCGTATAAAGTAACGCTAATTCTATGTAGATTTTACTACCGTGATTTAATAAAAATTTTGTTAACATAATAAGGATCGATAAAAAAAAAACTGGCATGCTTTCAACTTACAGTATATTTTCTAATAAGTAACAGTCCAATACGTAAATAAAAGTCGAAAGGTTTAAAATAAAAAAAAATTGTCATAAAAATAATCCCTTATTTCTGCGCAATTTCATGAGCCATTGTCCTATATGTATATCTCAAAGACAGTAGCGAACAGCTTCTCTGTAAGAGGCGTACGTCACAGCAGAGTAACTAATCAATAAAAAGTGTCGCGAATCCCGAGTTCAAAAACTTGCGCCGTAACGACGTCGTCGTGAGAATTCAAGGGAATATTGAATCCGTGCTGCGCGTCCCGTAATCATCCTTGCAATGTCGTGTTGCCTTTTGACGTGAAACATCTAATGGCGCGTCCCGCAGGGAACAGAATGTAAGACGCCGTATTTTCAGGCTAGCACTGAAATATAGGTATACTGGAACGCGTACGCTGTAATCCTGCGGTAACCATGGTTACCTCGCTATCACAAAATTATTTTAACAATTGATATTTCACATCTACCAGGCGTCCCGCAACGGCTCACTTCTTTTTCAATTTGTACCTTTTACCGTGACATTCTCGCGAGTATAACATATAGAAATATCAGTCATGCTAATTCTAAGGTACTCGCGTAAAATGCAAATACACGTAAAGCATACCAAGATATCTTATTAGTCTTGAAAAAATTAATGTTACCCGTAATGCATCGTATTGATAAATAAATAAAAAAATTATTCAGCGCTATCATACTTATATATATTTTTTCACTATCACGAATATACCTACCACTATGCGATACTATCTTCGCTAGCTAATTCAGCGCTATTATCAAAAACTCACCTTATCTAATGTCAATCTATACACTGTACGTAGAATGTTGAACGTATGCTAGGAGTAGTAGTATATCGAACGTTTACTCCATACACTCAGCCGAATCAGCCAAGCCCAGAAAAGTAAGCGCAAAGTAACAAAGGAACGTGTAATCGCGAAAGTACGAATGATAAGAGTCAGCAAGGACATTGGTATTGAAAATGATGAAGGAGATAAGGAAACGCATGCCTTATTAAATTGTCACTATATATGTTTGACTATTACCATGGTACCGTCGGCCGATGAGTCTTCCACCATGATGAACCCTTAAATGACGATGCAAATTGGTAGTACCACACTGACGGGGGTTGGCACCACCCCTGACAACGACGGCACCACAAATGCGACATTGGGCCCTTAATGGGTCATTTGTGCACAAGTCAAAATGGGCCCATACGGCACTGGGATTCGCCATTGCTCGTAAGCTTCGCGAATGCGATCTAACTCTTCCCGAATGTCCTGGGGATGAGGGCGGCATTCCCTCCTCTAGGAAACAGTCCTCCTCGTCTTCAGGTTCTTGCTTCATTATGCTTTCCAGCCTTTCTTTTAAAATTTCACGCGAAATCCTATCGCGGTATCTATACGTGGACTTAGTTTAATGCGATCGGCTCCAACGGTCTTTTAATATTTTATCCTTCAATTTTTGTCTTTTCAAATTGTTCCGAGTCTTCTTTTCTTTCGATTCTTCTCCCTTGAGGTTTCTATACGAAAAACGATCAATTCTCACCTTACGGCGTTTATAAGGAAATCCGGAGAATTTTTGTATCCTCCCGATTTCTACGTGACATTCTCACGAGGAATTCTTTTTTTAATTATTATGCAACGAGTACTCGCACGCTCTCTTACTGAGATTTATATGTTAATAAATGTACGTTCGAAACTTCACATCTCGTGTGAATTTTTATGAATATTCAGAAATAGAAAAGTGAGTAACAATCGACGTTCCTAGTATTCTGTGAATAACTGAACCACCCCTTTCGAAGAAACAATCGATACAACGTTATAAATTTCTTCACTTTTGTCTCATAAAAAAAAAGCCTAGTATCGAATAGTGCGTGGCGATCAATAGCGAAGAGTTCATGCAGAATTTTTAGACTCTGACATCAATAACACAATACGCAGTAAAAATGAAGTAAGCTTTTGCCGTAACTAGATAGACAGAAAATTCATTACCAATTCTAATTTATCTCTACAGGAAGAAACAATCGGCAGTCATTTGTCCATTGGGACATTAAAATAATCGATAACATCAGTAACTGGAAGATATTGTCATGCAATGAGAGTGCACTAAAAAAAATAAAAATACCGTCTCAAAATTCGTATAATATCAAGCATTAAACGGAGGATTGATTTTGGGAAAAGATACATTATTGATTTTGTACTACTCTTAATTCGTAATGAGATATAAACGACCCTTTATTTTAACGTGAAATTCAATCAATTAGCACCGAGTGGCTGCAGTATTAGAATGTTACGTGAAGATCAGAATTACGAATCCCCAACTTGTTCTTCTCGCTGTTTTGGCACTAGGCAAAAGCTAAGCGATAAAAATAATAAATTTTATGAATCTCATTATGGCATAATTTCTTGTAGATTCTCGTAAATCGAAGCAACCGTTAGACTAATCCGATTGCAGATGAACGATAAGGTGCATTAACTTTCGTACGCCACGAATACGAACATGTTTTCGAATAATTTGAGTTTACTGGATCGATAAAGAGCGTCGTAGTCTCGCGAAGGAGAGTTCCTCTTTAACCTACGATACTCCCTTCCAAAATGGCGACTACGGTATTAAATGCGAACAAAAATAACGATACAGCTATTCAAATTTGAATTAGCAGCGAAAGTAATTGATATGACTCGAAGTAAACTAAAAATATTTATTTATATCAACAATGATATACGAGCCGTAATTTCTTTCGGCACTGCGAAATAATTATTTACAAAAATTAATATACTGTGTACGAATTTCAGCGATACTTGTCGATTTTAGATTTAATTGCTAATTAAAATTTTTAGTCTAGCCTATAGTTGAGTCTTGAGAATTCGCCGATTGTGTATATTGTCAATGCAATCAAGATGTGTCAAACATATGATAAAGTGAAAAGAAAGATTAAATTAATTAAATTGTATTAAAGGAAAATGAGATAAAAAGGATAATCGAAAAAAAAAAACGCTCCTAAGATCTCTATAGGTTGTCATTCGATATTTATTATGCACTTAGATCATTGAATAACAAGAATGTACGTTCCAATATTGAAAGAAATATATGAACGGTAATATAGTATAAGGATTGATAAGTAAATCAATTACAATAGATTCAAGTAGACAATCGCGCACAGCTATTCGCGTGAAGCGAAAGAAAAAGTGACTGAGCGGCGATTCAGAAATAAAAAATAGGCCACGTGTAAGAGTGTTAAAAAAAAATAAAACAAGATGAACTCTTCCGCCTTTTGGTCGAACCCACAACGTTCTGTTGAGAATGACTAGATAACGCAAAAAAGCTGATACAAAATGAAGAAGCGGTTGACGAAAGCAGGAAGAAAGTTAACTGAAAACCATAAAAAGAATAAATAAAGAATAAATACAAGTTAAAGAACAAAGTAATATTTAAAAAAAAATAAAAACTGTAACGTTTGCCTGAAACAAGATGAAGCACATGCAAAAGTGAACGATAAGAAATATCAATAGAAGAAAGGGAGATAAGATACAAATAGTAAGATGGTGACGTAAAAAGAAATGAAGAGGGCTATGGTAATCCACGAAACGGTGATCAGAACATTGATGATACTATATTCCCGTACACGACATCTTGAATTAATAAAAACAAACATGGCGCCGGGCGATTGCGCGTACCGCGGTATACACTCCGATCAAAAAATTTCGACTATTACTATCAGCATGCAGCCATTTAAAGCGGCATTCCATCCGCGCAAGACGCGCTATAAAAAGCAATGATAATCTTGTCTCGCACCACTGATAATACGTTTATAAGAGAGCACATAAATGCATATGTATCATATACGGATACACGCGGTACCGGACGGCCACTTCGCGAACTGCTGCAACGAATCGAGCACGAAAGCTCGTTAACACTTATCACCGCTGTTTTCATAGTTATCACTGTATTATTACTGCTACTAGTAGTCATAACTAATCCAGTAGTAAAAGAAGAAGAGGAAGAAAGGGAAGAATTCGGTTAGCGTGTCTTACAGCGGATTACGTCGTGGTTGCGTGAAAGAACAGCTAGAGCATCAGCAACAACAGTACCAGCAACAACAAATAACAATAGCAATAAAGAAATGCAGGTGACCAATAATAACTATGATCCGGTCAATTCTGCTCCTGATACCGTGTACGACGCACGCCGCGATTCTCGACTCTTTCCGTTGGGCTTAACCGAGCGAGCACTCGTTGCACAGAATATAGTCTCCATCAGTGTCGAACAATACGTATATATGTAGATGAAACGAACCGAGCTTGTATCCACGTTCTAAGCAACACCCAAAAGCCGGCGAGATTCCGCGTAGAGTCGACGGTAACGTCTTCACGATCGTCGAATCGGATTGCTCGGTTCTACCGAGAGCCAATGCGAAGAATCGTTTTGCCCGTAGGAACGTGAGCTTAGAAGATGGCCGATGTGCTTTGCACTGTGCTTCCGAGGTTCACAGGCAACGATTCCCCCAACCTGAACCCGGGAATGACTAAAATCGAAATCGGTGGCCGAGGGGCGTCGGGACGCGCATGTGCGACGGCGCCGGTCGTCAACGCATTATCCGTATCATATGTGTGCCATACTAACCGACCTGATTACATCGGCTCACCCTGCGAATTCATCGATTAACGTGTTGCACGAGAGACGAGACTCCTGGCGAAATGCCGTCCACGCCGCCACGAGACTTCTCTTACCCTGTTCGTAAGTCCAACCTAACCTAACATTGTCTAACCCATCAATGACGTTCTCCCTCTTTCTGTCACTCTTATT
Source organism: Calameuta pallipes (assembly GCA_030142375.1). Taxonomy (NCBI): domain Eukaryota; kingdom Metazoa; phylum Arthropoda; class Insecta; order Hymenoptera; family Cephidae; genus Calameuta; species Calameuta pallipes. Next base: position 581,838 of record JARQSW010000292.1, read on the forward strand.
CACTCACTCACTGTCTCTCTCTCTCTCTCTCTCTCTCTCGTTCTTTCTTATTTTCACACGTCTCCCTCTCTTTGACTACCATCACTTTCCGTTATTACGACTCGCTTCCCTCTCTCTTTCGATTTCTTTCTCTACAGACAGCGCACGAGTCTTATCCTTATATCGTCTACTCTACGCGTTACGTATATCACAGTACTATAGACAACCGTGAATGTATGTACATACGATGCACGATTGACAACGATCCCTTAACTTATTTCGACCGTTCCGTATTTCTTGGCTGTCTTTTGAATAGATGCCGGTTTTCACTCGTATTAGCCTACCTCTACCTGTAAAACTGGATTATTATGCCATTGTACTATCGAAAGACGTACCGTTCTCTGTGAACAATCTACATACCTGCATGGTAACGTACGAACTCATATGGTTCATATACGACGAACCATGTTGGCTACGCGCTTCGAATTCAATGGATAAACAGATCCCCTTCTCACGGCGTCACTTACGCTTTTCGGGATTTGGTTGAGCTCGTGTCAGCCGGCTGGGATGCCGATGGACCAAAATAGGGTTCTTACAGGAGATAATATTTCAAGGCACAAATTTCTTGCATGCTCGATTGAAAACTGACGATCGGTCATTTTTCCATGTAATATTTCGTGACTGACGGTATTATTAATATTGTTGTGAAAGATTTACGTGTTCATTTTTATTTATTTATTCAAATTAAATCTTAAATTATGAATAACGCTGCTGAGGCATGACGTGGAATTATTTAATTAATAAAGTATTACGAGAATATTTTTCATGCAGGGGTAGTTCTTTGCTTGACTTGAAATTTTATAGTGAATTCTTTGATGGAGATGAAAATTTGTTGAAACTTTATCTTTACGACAAAAAGATGTCTTGATTTTCTTCGTACTGTGCGAATTAGAGCATTCAATTAAATTTTTATAAAAATTACGACGTACAATAGAAAATATTGCATAATGTCTAAAACCATTTCCGTATGATTTATCGGGTGCATGACGTAATATATATATATGTATATGTAATATATATATATATGTGTATATATATATATATATATATATATATATATATATATATATAGAGCATAGCATGTGTCTATACCGCGTGTATACGA
>JARQSW010000292.1:583081-694330 GCA_030142375.1 Calameuta pallipes
GCGGAGAATGGCTGATCGTGTGTATATATATGTGTATATATATATATATATATATATATATATATATATATATATATTGAGCATAGCATGTGGCTATTCCGCGTGTATACGAAATGTGGTATCATCGTCGAGTTCAAAATAATAATAAACAAATGAAATGGTCGTAATAATTTCAAGCTTATGATTTCCATTTCGCCTTGGTAAAACAAAATGTTTTAAGTGTATTTCTGACGTTCCGCGCTGTTTTACGTGGTAGGTATATAAACATATTTAAAAAGAAAACAGTTAATAAAAATTATAATAATCTACGTGCAACTCGTTCGAATAATAGTGCGTAATTACGAAAAACATTGAAAATATTATTTTTTCATATCTATTTCCCAACTTATTTATCCTTTAGTACCACTATACGAATTATCTTACAATTAGTAAGACTTAGCCTTTTTCATATTTACAGTGCCTTTCAAAGGTCTGCGTACAAGGAATAATTTGCGATGTTACCGTTCGAACTAGACGCGAATAAATTTTATTCTCTCCACTAAACAATGTATACAGCGCACAACACGTGTCTTTTAAATCAAAGGAAATAGATAAAAAAAATGTATGAAAGGTCCGAAAATTCCTTCGCTAAAGTCTGCGCGCATACGTTGCTTAGTGGAGAGAATAAAGTTTATATGGTTCCAAAAAGCATTTGTTATTTTGCGTCTTTAAAGAATATATAAATAATTTTTAAAACAACAACAACAAATCATTAATTAATTTACAGTAAACTTTACAACAAAATTTCAAAAGTGACATTGCCTCCACTAATTTATCCTTATTTCCGTTCAATTTCATTATTATTGACATTAGCCGTGCAGATGATCACGTATACTTAAAATACAAATTATTGGAAACTGCATTCATTCGTTACACTTTTAAAAACGAGAACGTTATCTCGGCCATGAATGAGTGGCCTTTATTCTTTGGTCCCAAAATACTATATTTTTGTAACCCTACCCAGCTAATACCTCACGGCACATATGACATATGAGTAACAAGATTTAATACATTTTACATACATTGTGCTTATTTAAAAAAGAAAAATTAAATGTCGTGAGTATGATGCTGTTTTATAAGATCGACAGCATGCATCGATATGGAATTAACTTTATAATATCTAATACATTGTGTTTCACATGTCAGCTTCGTGTTATATTACATGTTATATTCTCTTTTGTAATTGTTCTATTTATGCTATATGTACACCGCGGTGCTAGCTGGGCAAACGTTTATAAATGTACTTTGCATATACTTACTTTTTTCATCACCTGGCTGAGCGTGTCGCCCTTGTTCCGGCAATCGTGTTTGGTCTTGCCATTCTAGCATACCACCGAAGTTCCCGTCATTTGCGCTTGGCGATAACCTCGATAACGTACCATCGTCTTGTTCCTCTTCTGCACGTATAAAAAAAAAAAGTAAACGTTACGTTTCTTCGCAAATCACATAATAGTATCGTTATTTTTATTTAATTAATATCCACTGCCCTTTACAGCTAACCTGGAAGTATCCGAGGCTGACCCAAAGCGATATATCGTTTTCTGGCCAAATGTGCAGCTGCGAAATCTGGTGTATGATTGTGATCCATACGCACACGTGGCTTCTTGCAATCAATTGTAGTTATCAAACTTCCTCGACAATGCAACGTTCTACCGACGCATCTCCATCTTATGTTGTGGGGTTGCTTTTTATGAAGAGTATACATATAACCTTTGTGAATAACTTTAGGACCTCCTTTGTTCGACAGAACAACCTGGAAATTCGAATTTAGTATTTCACAGGGTATTTGAAGATTTAGTGCTCTTGTAACATGTACCTCGGCAACGTTTGAATCTTCTTCCATGGTTTTCTCTATCTTTACCGTTAATTCTCTAGGATTAGGTTCCTCTGTTTCCGAATGTCCGCTGCTACTTGATATTCTCCCCGGACGTCGTGGCATCTTCGTCTAAATTCTATGGAACAAAAAAGTAATTATGAATTTATCATAAGAATTTTTTATTAATATATACTCATTTTTTATATTTCAATTTTCATTCATTTTTCATACAATACGTTGGGACTCGAAAGAATTTAGGTGACACGTGATATTTATCACGCCGGGAATAGCGGAATATACACAACGGATTAAAATTCTCATGTTTAATTAGTTTTTAAAGCAATTAGGTATTTTTACGCCGGAAGTTGTCTCTTTTTTTTTCATTATATTCTATCTTGTATACAGTTCTGTCGCATTTTTACGGATCAATGAGATTGGCAAGAACATGTTTACGCAAATAATATGTTACGGATGGATCGCTGAAATATTTGAGTGATTTCCACACTTTTTTTCAGACATTAATTTACGTTATTACTCCTACGGAGCATGGGAATCCTCAAAGTCGAATAGTTTTCATTCGAATACTTAAACAACCCAATAGTCATATATTCCTTGTTAAAGAAATAAATATATTGAAAAACTCCACGAAAAAAGATAATTAAGATTCATTGTAATAAAACAATATATATAACAACAGGATTTCGATAAAATCCATATCTTATCATTTACTACAACTTCATCAGTAACGAGTATCGATACGCCATGTCGCAATCGTAGCGTTTTTTTTTTTAAATCGATGATTATACATACAAGTGCTGCTTTCTTCAAGTAGATAAATTTTTCCCCAAATGTCTAAACCATATATTCCAGTTTAGATAAAAACAATGATTAATTTATATAAAAAAGTGAACGAAGCACATGGTGTACGATATAGCCCGCCGTGAGTACAACGATTGCGCCGTCACTGGGCGCATTTACAAGCATTTTCGAAACTAAAAACGTCCCTTTATCTTGTTCAGTAGCAACAAGTCGCCGGTTGTGAATATCAACTAGTTCTCCGGGAATCGACTTCATTGCCATTGAATTTACATTCATGTCGCAAACGACAGTACGGCACTGTATTTATTGGTAAACAATGGCTCGTTACCCAAAATAATTATAGCAACTCGAGAGACAGACGACGAAATGCGGTGGTAAATTTGCAGAAATTAACTGTTGTACGACAGGTTAGAGTAGAGTGTCACGAAGACGCGGACGACAAACGCGTATGGTACTCGAGTTCCTCGTGGAATTTCGTATACTGACACAGCCAGGATGATATTGCACTTGGGCAATGTCGTTGTCTTAAAACGCTCAAATGGCCAACGCTGAACGTACTCGACTGAGAGGCGTTGGTGACTAGAGCAACGGAAATATGGCACCGTCGCGCTGTAATCAATAAACGGCACCACGGTACCCGGCACCTAAGGGACCGTTCACACTGACTACATGGTCTTACGCAATGACTGCTATCCTCGGAGTTATCGTCGTTGCCGTTATTCATCCTTACGAGCGTACGAGACATACTGAGCCATCCATTGTTTTCTTGAGCCTCGAACTGCTGCCTTTTGGCGCAATACAATTTTTGGTAATAGGATTTTGATATTTTTAAAAGATAAAACAATGATATAAAATTTTTGGAATTTCGATTTCTTTATTCTTTAAGTCTTTTTTTTTCATATTTTGCTTCTGTTTGTGTCTGCAAACTATTACAATTTGGGCGAGCGGACAGTGTAACTCGAACCAGTTGTTGTCACCTAATACTACTATACTCAATGACCCTTGCCATTGTGTTATCACAAATTGGTATTACCGTAGTCCCATAGGGTTATCGATACTTAGTGTTCTCAATGATATCACACACGCGATTTATTGAGCGGATGCGTGCGAGCATCGTGAACCTAATGACATACACAATTCTAAGAGCACAGTCCGCCGATCGCACATGACCGATCGAAGTGTTGGGTTCCCATCGGAGCAACACACGATGGTCGCTCATAGAATCACGCTGCCCCGGAATCAGTCGCCGAAGCACATTTGACTCCACGAGTGCGAATTCCCGGTGTGTTGTTGAATCCCCATCAGGATTTTCCCAACACACACAGTTGCCCCGACGACTCAACGCAACGATTCGGGCAGCCAACTGCCGGGCTCGATTCCACGAGCACAGTTGACCCAACCAGTGACATTGTCTGGTGCATTGAATTCCCGACGGAATAACACACGCGGTTGATCGGTAATCGAATCCAAGGAGTCTGAGAACTCGAAGACTTCCGATGCCGTTACCGATCGATGTGACGTCAGAGATCCCGGATTACGAATCATAAACACTATATGTCGATAGAATGAATGATTGTCTAGTCATACAGAAAGGCACGAAATCAAAGGCCATGATACAAGAATGAGTATTATATTTGAAAGGGACTTACATTTTAAAGCTCGATAAAGAAACGAAAAACTAAATTTAACTTCCAAAAATATAATTAAACTGTCCCTACCTCTTCTTGGTCACCTGGTTCCTTTTCCCATTCCACAGGCGCGCACCAAAATTAAGTTTCAATGCGATGATGCGTTTTAAATGTTTTTACATTTTTTCTTAGTCTAAACGAACATTGTATAATACTGTGAATTATTTTTACGTGCTAATAATTATCGATCTGACCTTCATTCTCTTTTGTTGTTGTAAACAAATTTTGGAAAAAAATCACTACCGTATCATTAACGACTCTTATTTCTTAGTCAATTTATAACATTGTTCTGTCGTCCATTGAAACTATTTTTAAATGTACGAAAAGGAGACTGCTTGACAATTTCAAAGCGGCTTCAAGGACATGCAAAAATATTTTTCCTTACTATACTGACCAGCTAAGAAGACGCTGCATCGGAACAGTAGCGTTACGAAATGACAAAGAGTTAGTAACTTAGATACAAAACGTTCAGGATTTTAAAAAGAACTGACAATACGTCATTCCAATGCAGTGCATACAATTTTGCTTATTAATAACCTGTCAACAAGCACCGGTGTATAACATAAATATAACAATTACGAAACAGGGTACAAAGTGTAATATTAACATGAAACTAACATTTCAGACGCACGTTAATTATTAACTATCGCTCGGAGCAACATTTTACTGTACTATAATTAATATACATTTATGTTACAAGTTATTGCGTCAATATGTTAATAACAATTTAACTGTTGCATTACAATTTTATTCACTTCCTACAATAAATCTATAATAAATTCTATATTTTTCTATAGCAGCTACTTAACAGTGACATATTAAATATGTGATAATCATGTTTACTCAAAATTTAATGCATTTTTTGAGTAATGATGTACGATGTTATGACGACGCGCGTTGCCACCTAGCGGACATACTTTCGACTACACAATTCATATTCTTCAAACGCAGGAGGAATGACATTAAATTACTTAGTTGACAGTTATTTTTATGTTTAGGTGACATTGGAATTTTAAATGAGTTACACGGAGATAGTGTAACATTGTTATGTTGATATGTCCAGTTTAAGTTACACAACAGTTATGTTGGACTAATGAAAAATTACATATTATCGTTGGACAATCTTTTATCGACTAAACTCGTTATAAGGTATATATATATTATTGTTGTTATCTGTACCTTGATTATATTAAGCGAAGGTTCAGGTCAGGCTAGGTTATGTAGAAGTAGCTAGCGGGATATAAAAAATATGCAATAAGTAATTATATTGCCAATTGTTATTGTTGGATAAAAATATGAAAAAAAATGCAATTATTTAAACCGAATGCGGAATTTCATGATTATTGTAACCGAATGAGTTTTGACTTATGGGTCAATGGTCCTTACGTGGTATACTGTTTCCAGTATCGTGAAATATAATATAAAGGTAAAAATTCTACACAATCATAAAATCGGCTTAAACGCCCGAGCGCCAATTATGTCAATAGTTCAATGATAAAACTAAAATTTCGATTGACTCACTCGAATGATTACTAGATAAGTATTAGAAATATTTCGGCAAACGTGATAAAATTACGAAGCTTTGAGGTCGCTGATTAGATACGACAAATACAAAGTATCAGCTTTAACGAGACATGCTCAAGACCGGAATTTTGTAAAAAATTAAATCTAGTATGCATATGAGAGTTATTTTGACTAGTTTCCAGTTCATTTAGAAGTGAAATTGTTTTTTTATGTGGATAATTTATGACTCAGCCTAACCAATGACGCTGGTTTTTTTTTTAAATCAACGACAAAACAAAGATCTATTTTAGCAATTTTAATTACGCAAACCATTCTCGACATTGGACTGATACCTGAACAGACAGATCAACATATTAACTTTCGACGAACGGGTGAAATATGCAAGACATGTCTTTGAAAATACATACAGGGTGGTGTCCCATTTTAAAGTACGCATTAAGTTTACAGCCAACTTAACAGTTCAATTAAAAAATGTCTCCTACAAAAGTTTCATGGTTCAGAGGGGAACACACGAAGAAATTATTTCCTATGGCCCAGCATTATAAATGGCGATTCTGTGGAGAATCGACCAGTTTTTTTTAAACGGAATCGTAAATTTTTGTTTTTACCAAAAAATTCTTTCTTAAAAAATATACAACTTTATCAGGAAATATTTTTTTATAAAGTCAACAGATAATGACTGCTGATTCAATTATTTAGTCCCTAAATTAAATTCTACAAGACACGAGGAGGTAAAGTCTTCCGCGCCGCATATGTGTGTGTGTGTGTGTGTGTGCGGAGGGGGGGGGGGGCTATGTGACATCACAAAGATAAGGTCTCCGCGGCTTATCACTTCGGTAGTATTTTCTGACTACAAATCCTCTCTGTGATTAGTTTGAGAGTTAATCAGGCAGAGGGATAGTGGTTAAAGATCTTAAAAAATACCACCATCAAGAACAAGACATAGGTACTCTAACACGCTTTTCTAAGCTCTGCGCTCTTTTTAAAAGGATTCCCCTTGGAATTACTCTGCACGCATTAGTAATTTTATTCGTCACGTCACCCATAGACGTTGGAGTCTCCTGGTAAACAGCATCTTTCAGGAATCCTCACAGGAAAAAATCAGGCGAGGTGAGATCCGGTGATCGTGGTGACCACTCGACCGGACCTCGTCTGCCCGATTAACTCTCGAACTAATCACAAAGAGGGTTTGGAGTCAGAAAATACTACGGAAGTGACGAGCCGCGGAGACCTTATCTTTGTGATGTCACTTCCCCCCCCCCCCCACCGCGCGTGCGCCCGCGCACACACACACACATATGGGGCGTGGAAGACTTTACCTCCTCGTGTCTTGTAGAATTTAATTTAGGGACTAAATAATTGAATGACCAAATATAAAATTTTATAATGATCGTGTTATAGTTGATTGTCTCATTAACTGTTGACTTTATAAAAAAAGATTTCCTGAAAAAGTTGTACATTTTTTAAGAAAGAATTTTTTGGTAAAAACAAAAATGTACGATTCCATTTTTAAAAAAACTGGTCCATTCTTCACAGAATCACCATTTATAATGCTGGACCACAGGAAATAATTTCTTCGTGTGTCACCCTCTGAACCGTGCAAATTTTTTAGGAGACATTTTTTAATTGAACTATTAAGTTGGCTGAAAACTTAATGCGTACTTTAAAATGGGACACCCTGTATATGCCGGAAGCCTGACACGGAATATTAAATTTATTCAATGAAAATATGAAAAACAGAAAGATAATAATCTTGTTTACTATAATAAAATAATGATTCTAGAAATGCGTAAACATGGGATATCGCACGAAAAAAATGTCTTACAAGGAAACCTTAGTAGGTGTGGCCTCCTATTTTTTTCGTTTTCAATTGTAATACTCGAAAAACTAAGCGACACGTGTTTTTTCTTATTGGTCCAAATTGACTTTTTGGTGGTGAAAATCGCCCCCGAAAATTGGGGTACTAAACACCCATTTAATTATTTCACATATAAAAGCGATATCTTTCACAATGAAACCAATTGGAAAAATTTCCTCACAATGTGAGATGAAAAATGTGAGTTTTTCAAATTTGCCGAATTATTTTCAGCGAGGTAAACTATTCCAAGATTGTTTTTCATTATTTAAAAATGCCTAACAGAAGTAAATTCGAGGCAAAAAATTTGAAAAAAATATATGTTGCTCGCAATAATTAAATAAAGTTTTTTTTAAATAAATTAGTTTTTGGTGCATTTCTTCGAAGAACATCATTACTGTACCACATACAATGACTAATAAAGTCTGATAATGCTTGCTGGTCTTATAAATCTATTTGTTTTAATAATTCCTTGGTAATTCATATTTTCCTAATGTAACGCATACTTCTAATAATGTAAATTTATGTAATATAAGTTCCTTTATTCTACAGAAACATATCAACAGTAAACTGCACTTATGGTGGTTTTGTATGATGAAAAATAATTTTGGGGTGGTTCACCCCCATAAAAATTGTTTGACAAATTTGAGAATATCAAATTTTTGATCTCTCATTATGAGGAAATTTTTCCAATTGGTTTCATTGTGAAAGATACCGCTTTTATATGTGAAATAATTAAATGGGGGTTTAGTACCCCAATTTTTGGGGGCGGTTTTCACCCCCAAAAAGTCAATTTGGGGTGTCGCTTAGTTTTTCGAGTACTACAACATATGTGAAAACGAAAAAAATCGGAGGCGGACACCTACTAAGGTTTCCTTGTCAGTCTCAAGTTTATCCATTGGGACTGCTCACAAATACAATATTTTAGAACGTGTAATGTAAAACGTTTAGATTTGTATTTTTCCGGCTGTATTTTTAATATCTTTGTATAAAATTACTTGAATTCGGTAATTCAATCTAAATTCCATTTCGACGTAGATTTAATATCAGTAGCGCAGTTGCGTTGAATAAAATTTGCCGGGCAAAAAACCTGTACATACACAGTGCACGAGTGGTGATTCCGCGAGTGTCTCTGAGTGGGAAAAAGTCTCAGAACTTTGAGTGGGGAGAAGATATATAGTGCAAGAATAAGAGAAAGACATCATTAAGTATAATACGGAGTAGAATCTTTCACGAAATAAGTATACATAGTAAGAACCTCGCAGGTGAATTAAATTGTACTCGTTATTGGAAATTGAAAAATTACATTTAACGACTCGACTTAAGTATAAAAAAATTACTTGAATCCAGAGAGATAAATCGTGCTAATTTAATCTGTGAACTATAGGGCCATAAGCCATGAGCGAAAATTCGGATATCGCAAACTGGTTCGCCGGAAAGTCTGTATTTATCACAGGAGCAACAGGCTTCTTGGGAAAAGTTCTTATAGAAAAGCTTCTACGTTCCTGTCCAGATGTCGGGCCGATCTACGTCTTGGTACGTAGGAAGGAAGCCTGCGAATCCCACGACAGAATCAAAGAACTTATAGGGTCCAGTATCTTCGACCACGTCAAGATGACTCTGGGTGACCTTACGACCAGGATCCATGCTATTCCTGGAGACTTAAGCAAACCATCCTTAGGCATTTGGCAGAAGGACAGAGAAATACTTGAAAAAACAGTATCCGTCGTATTTCACTCGGCTGCCACTGTAAGATTTAAGGAGCGTCTTAGGTTAGCAATTACGTTGAATGTCGCTGCGACCAAAACTCTTATGGAATTATGTTGTGGAATGGAAAAACTCGAGGCTGTTATTCACGTGTCCACCGCTTATGCGAATAGCGCTCATAAAATAATTGAAGAACGGATTTACGAGGCTCCTGTCGACGTTCAAAAAAGTCTTCAATGGGTGGATGATTTTGATGATGATATTTTGGACATCGTTACACCGCGGTAAGTCAGGTTTTTTTTTTTTTCAAAATTTACTTCATTGAGGTCTATCAGATTTTTTTAAGAGTTATGTAAACATCCCTTTTTTTATAACGTATATTTTTATTTTATTAACGTTGTTCGATCATCGATCGAAATAGTAACGATTGTTGATACATTAGACAGTCGGTACAAGAAATTATTTTTTAAGTTCGAAAGTTACTTAATTCATTTCGTATGAAATTATGAAAGAGGAAAGGAAAAAGAGAAAAAGGAAAACGGAGTTAACGTTTTTCGTATCTGATTGGTTCTTCACATAATTTACATGTTTCCGCAGTAGGTAAGATAGGGGAGGTTTCACTGTACCTACATTTGGGCAATTTTAAAATGTTTCCTATTTAAGAATATAAACAGCTATGAAATATTTAAATTAAATAATCCATTGAGTAAACAAATAAACATGACGCGTAATTTTGACATTTTGTTTACTAGAAGATTATAAACAATTAAGAAAGTCTTATCAAGGAATTCGATTCTCTCGTACTAAAGATCAACGCTGCAAATTATTACGAAAAATAAATGTATCTATTAATTCGAGAAAATCGAAACTGACAGTTAAGGAGACTTTTTTTTTTAACATAGATCAAAGATCGCTTTTTATTTATTGTGTTACGTACAATTTTTGAATACCACATTCCACCACCATCCGGATTGCTTTGTAACTGTAAAATAAGAAATTACCTTGAGATTGAAATATGAATGACTCTTGTAATTATTAAGTTCCTTCTACGATTTTTTTAATAAATATTTTCTATTTGCAGATTATTAAAAAAACATCCAAATACGTATACCTTCACAAAAGCATTGGCAGAACAGGTTGTAAATGGATATGCAAAAAAATTACCTGTAGCCATTGTACGTCCATCGATTGTAACAGGAAGTTGGAAAGAACCTGAACCGGGATGGATAGATAGTATGAATGGACCAGTAACTCTAATTGTATGTGCTATATATGGTTTTATTCATAGTCTACCTCTTAGTGGAAACAACATTGCTGATTTAATTCCAATAGACGTTTGTGTTAACCTCATGATTACTGCTGCTTGGCAGGCCGGTACGTGTGTTGTTGTCTTATGCGTATAACTAATTTCCTCATCATGATTGATATTGTACAATTGAATTTTATAATGAATTTTTGACGATCCACAGGAAAAGGCCGAAATTGTGAAACGGAAATACCGATTTATAATAATGTGTCAGGCCCGTTTAATTCAATCACGTGGGGTCAGTTCATAGAAAATATTAATGCTTGTAACTGCAGATACGGATTTTCTAACGGCTTTTTCACTCCGAAGCTCAGATTGTCTCCGAGCCGATTGCAACATTTCTTAAGATGGAACATTTTTCAATATATGTTAGTCAATATAATGGATTTGTTTGCTTGGAGCATACGGAAAAAGCCAATGTGCGTTTGGTTTAATAAAAAATATTTATTTGATTTTCAAACGAGTATAGGTCTTTCTTTGTTGAAGTTTAATATAATTATACATTGTTTTTACCTCTTTTCAGATTTCGGAGTACGCATAAAAAGATTAGTATTTACTTTCAGAATGTTGAATATTTTTTTAGAGATCAATGGATCTTCCGGATAAACAATGTGGATGATTTATACAAGAAATTATCGCCCACTGATCAAAGAATATTCGATTTTAACGTAAGGAATATAAATTGGGAAGAATATATAAATCTCTATATATTGGGAATCAGGAAGCATATAATGAAGCAAAATGAAGAATCTATACCTGTAAGACAAAGAAAAAATATTATACTCAAAACGATATCCCGCGTTATAATGTACAGCGTTCTTATAAGCAGTGGATATTTTGCTTTCAATTATTATATACCGATCATACCACTGTCTGCCTTTCATTAAAGTGGCTTTATTTAGATTTATGAAAGATAACTAATTATTTGACTTTAATAAGAAGTTTTAAAAACTTTATTTTAAAACAAGACCTATGTTATTTTGTTATGTTTCTAGAGAATTTCGGTTATGAATAAAATTTCTATATGATAATACGCATAGGATTTCGATATGACTGGTAGCCTAAAGTAATTCGAAGATCATAACAAAATTCTTGTTTCATGATTTAATCAGTATATTAAGGATCGGCAGAAGTAGAATCCGCTCGAAAAACAATTTTTATTTATGTAGGAATAAAATTGATGTAGGATTATCGAAGGAACATTTAATAGCAAAGAGAAACTGCTTTGTCCGTGGGTTTCGAACGACTGCCCCCTTTCTCCACTCTACCCTATATATATACTGCCAGCGCGCACAGCGCCGAGGCGTCGGGCCCGCGAACTAGCCCAGGGGCCGAATCCCACGTTTATTTACATATAGTTTTTACTGAACCTATTCAAACTTTATTGACTCATTTGTAAGAAAAAAATTGTAAATGATTTGCGTAAACGTTTAAAACTCAAATACCTGTCCGATCTTATATTGCTGGAATGCTTAATATTTCGGAGAAATCAATTTAGTAATAATAAAAGTTTGCGAATAATTTAATATAAGAAAGAAGCGTGAAATAGGCTACTAAAAGTCATAAATTGTGTTACAGTCAATTTTTCAAATAGGAAAAAAAGCTGTTGCCTAATTAAAAGATTATAACGCCTCGTAAAATATATTTCGTTAATTCAGTAAATAAGAAGTCTGTTTATACGTATATGTTGTTAATAAATTATTATATAATTAATTAAAAAAAAATAAGTAGTCAAGTAGCGTGTTGGGCACGCACATGATAGGGTTCCGTAGTCAATCCGTAGTCGCCATTGGCGAAAGATCTGTTCTCCAAAAAAAGCGTACGTGCTCGTGTGACGATTTATAGAAAAAGAATCCGAAGCCAAAATCGAAGTTAAATTGATTTATTAAATTTAGAAATTTTACATTTATATAAAGGCCAATTTTCAACATGATTAAACTACTATCACTCCGGAGCTACACATGCAATATATAAATGAAAAAGTAAATCAGATGAAGAAACGGAAAACAGTGTTTTACTGTAGTGTTCGTTGTAATTTTAATTCAATGTATTAATTGAAAGCCACATTTTGCAATTTTTTCAGATTTTTGCATCGATAGTTTAAAAATTAGATGGAGGGGAGGGGGGCACTCCGATAACGACTTGGAAACAAATATCTCGTGACTGAAGGGTTAAAGTGAAAAGATCAAAGAATATTTTAAATTGCATTTGAGGAAATCTATTAAGACACCTCATTGGATGGGGTGAGCAAAAAAAATTTCAAGTTCACTATTTAGCCTGCGGGGGGGGGGGCAATTTTTGTTAATGTTATCATTTCTGTTTTTGAGTAATCGATCTACGTCTGTGTACCAAATCTTATCTTAATCGGTCCATAAATGATAGAATGGGAGGCCTGTGACATACAGACAGACGGACAGACTGAACGAAACTATAAGGGTTCCTAAATTTCTAAGGAACCTTAAAAAGAGTCTATATCGACATTGTAACATACAGTTATAGTGATCCAGTAAATATAAATAAATTTCTGCAATAGTTCATTGTTTTTTAATCTGTTTTATAATAGTACAGTATAATGTTAATTAAATTAATAATATTAAATATTGTTTTGATGTATGCATCATGTGACCGGGTAACATTACAGACGAGACTTGCCGGTGGTGACCTTCGCAGAGCTACCATAATCTCCTCATCCACTTCCGCCTCTTCTTCTTTAGTCTCTGACGCTAAATAATCGTAATTCATAAATTTCTTACTTTTAGTAATTAATTTGTTAAATCCTTGCTTACGCATTTCTTTCTTCCTTATTTCGTGTTTTTTTTTTCTTCATCAATATTCATTTGTTGGCAGCGGTGAACGATAGATGGCAAAACAATGTTTTTCAATTTTTTGTTTGTTTTTTTTTCGTTAAATAGGGGAAGCCCACTCCGACTTAGATAACAAATAGCTTAAGTTTAAATACCCTCCATTTAAAAATGAATCAAGGATTAAACTATTCGCAATTTGAATATCTCAAAGACACTGGCAACGAGCGGCAAATAAATTGTACTACAATTATAAAAATTCTCTAAAATACGTATGTGCCTTTAAAACGGTAATAGCCTATTGTATGTTATCATTGGCGCAATGATTTACGCATAATCTTCGAGAATTAAGATAAGGGTATCAAAAGTTAATTCGTATTACAAAACGCTAAATGAGGTATCGTCAATAAAACAAGAATATAATTTTTAAAAATTTCATTAAACACGGATAACGAATCCTCGGAGAATCAGGCGAATCGATCGGTTTTCGCGAAACACTATTATTTTCCCCATTATCGTATAGAGGCTTTCACGAATTGTACTAATTCCTTTAATTGCGAATCATCGCGCAAACGACGCACAACTTATAAAACGACTGCGTGACGCATTCGCCATTACGTCTTGGTAATTGATTCACTGGGGAAATACATTTTTTCGTTCTATTTTATTCAGAAAGTATCGCTAGAGACTAGAGTATACCTAGAGAATAGACTATACCTTTTACTCCGCATTAAACCAAAGGACCTGTCGCACGACTGCAAGTCAGCGAACTTAAGTATATATATATATATATTACAATATACGTATAGGACTGAAATGACGCGTGCCACATGGTTTTTGTTTTCTCAATTTTTCCTCACAAGAACCGCTTCGTTCCTTTATTTATATATAATATCCGAGTCTCTTGCATCAATTTGTCAACTTTATACAAAAAGGTTTAACATCTCTGTCTAACGGTTATTACCCTTTATGAAAGGTACCGGAGACCCCACGCCTACCCTTAATTCTATAGCAATTTCTCAATAGAAACGCGTTTCATCGATATCAGAAGTATTCGAGGTATACCACGATACATATTAAATTTACGACACTTACTTTTTAAATTATCATGCAACAGACTCGATATTTCTTTTCTCTTCTCTCTAAATTATCATTTAATTGAGACAAAGGCTACTGCGCTTGATTTCCCATGACGTCCGTTGATAAAGAAATGTTATAATTTTAAACATAAACAATAAAATAACAACTTATTGATTATACGTTTCCGAGTTGCCGATGCCTTTAAAATTTTACCAAAGATTAAGACTATACTACACGATAACAATAAATATGTAAGATACCTTGAGATATTTTTTTTTTTCTCCTTTAAGTGCTCATATCAAGTCAGTGTCATATGGTCAATCGACATTGACTCGAAATATGTACTCTATAATTTGTTTGTGTCTTGTATTTATTAACGACTTTAAGCTCGTTACACTAACTCCGACGTCATTACGTTCGCAGAGGTAATGAGAATTTGGGATATAATCTGGTACAGATTAATCCATTTCTAAATATCTGAGCTAGGTATCTCACAGCGTAGAAGAGCACAAGAAAAGAATGCCAGATACCGACGAATATAAAAAAATGAATGGGTGTCTTATACGATACGTAGACGAACCTTCCTACGATTTAGCGATTGGTATTAGCTAATTCGGGCCCTACGAAACGCGGAGAAGCTTCGAGTCGTGTTGTAAGCTTCTTCTCGTTAAGTCCGTACGTCGTTAATTGTATTAATATCACAAATTCATGTTTCCCGCCACGAATCAAAGTCGCGGTCCATCGACACTCATGTAATATTGAATAACCTTCAAGAATAGGATCTCGATCATTAGAGAAAACGGTCGCAAGGATCTAGCAGGCGAGTTCGTTAATTAATTCCTTGCGTTATACGACAAGAGAATCAGGATGAAGACTCTGTCGATCGTAGGTAATAATAATAAAAAAGCGCCGTTTCTTAATGTATTACGGTGCGATTTTTATTATTGAACTTATTAAACGCGTTCTAATGTAATAACAGTTGCCTTTATAAGGGTGTACAGGTTTACGTCTTTCGAAAGCTTTCTAAAAGAATGAGCCTGCTTATGGCACGATAGGAAGTAACGCTGCAATTCGTCACTTACATATTAATTGAAACGGATTGCAGGTGTCTCTGCGGCTCGCTCGTTCGATTCGATCGGTAGCCGACATTCTTCAAAAGAATTACACACCCCTAGCCATCGCTAATATTTACGAACGAATATAAACATTGAAAAGGCCAACTCATGGGAGTGCAAATAGAGCCTTATCGTCGGGGAGGCTGAACGGTAAGGTCGAGGGGCGTTCCTTCGCGCCCTTAGATTATGCTCTGAAGTTAGCTTCTGCTTTTTATTACGCGTATTATTATCGTCAACCGGGGTTCTGAGCCGTCAAACAATCATGCGACACATGCGGAGCACGATAGACAAAAGAGAGAACCAGGCTGATCGCGCTAAGGAGCTGCGCGACAGAAACACACGCAGCACTATTAACAGCGCTCCAAATTGGACCGCCCGGTGCAGCCAGTATAATCTATAAAATAAAAATAAAAGATCAATAAATGTCATTGCTATCTTGCTTGTGCCACTTGTAAAAGCTATGCACAAGATTGAACTTACTTTGTGATGTGTGAGCGGGCAGCTGGCAGTGTATCCGGGCTTTCCTTGAGGATGAATTGTCGAATTCCCACAATGTAATGCTCCAAGTAAGACGGCCAGTCGATCTGCTTTACGTCAAACATAAACGTCTGCCTGTCCTCGGGACTGAGCTCTTCTCCCAACCTTCTGACATTGTCATCCATGAAGTTCCACTGTTGCGTACTGAAGTACTCCAAACATTGAGCTGCCTTTTCCAGCTTCTCTTGAACGCGAACCATTATTGGTCGCGTACCTCTGATGCGCGCAAGTAGATCTAACACGTGAGCCGGAAGTTTGTGCTGAAACGTTATGCACAATTGATTGAGAATCGTGGAACTTCGGCAGCAGCCACCCGGATACCAGACTGCATCGTTTGCTGGATGTAATCGACTGTATTTGAAAGACAGATCGACGAATTGTTTCCACGTTATAGGATTTTGCTGGCCGGTACAGCAGTTATAGACGGTGATACTTTCGGAACGATGAGTCGCTGTCCTCCAGGCAGCGCATATCATCAAATTTATGACAATGTCAACCGGAACGAGATCAGCGACCTTCTGTTCGTGACATAGCATCGTCCTGTAACAAAATTATTGTATTATTAATCTACCCCTCGCACACGTTATTCCGCAAACTCTTTTTTTAATCGTAGAGACTCTGTCCTCACCTGAAGAAACCTTTACCAGCGGCGGCTATTATTCCAGTTGGACCATTCCAATTATCGACCCAACCAGCTACTGGCTCCCTGAATGATGACAGTACGATAGACGGTCTGACTATTGCCACAGGTAAACTACCGCTCTCCCTGAGGAGCATCCTCTCGGCCAATGCTTTGGTAAACGTGTATGTATTTGGTCGTCCGGCAATCAATCTGGGTGTCAATTCGTCGACCAAGGCGTCGTCCATCCATTTCGTACAAGCGATCACTTGCTCAGGATCTTGCGGCGCTGGATAGATTTCCTCACCCACGTCCTTACGATCGCAGTTACAATAAGCGGTAGAGACGTGAATGAGAGCCTGAAGGAAAAAATAAATAATTCTTTCAATGTCACATAAAACTCATTAGACATTATTTATTATTCTACGCTGTTTTGAGAGTTCAATAAAGAAACAGCAGCATCGATCATTAGGCCGCATCCATAATTTATCTAAATACTTCCAGCAGTGTTTACCGATTTAACATCAGACACCGATGCACCGGATTCTTGAGACACTTGAATTTGCATTAGTTACTCAACTTTTCAACGCAACAGCATAAAACGTATATTACAGTAATACACCATTGTCACCAGGAAACCATTAATATAAATATTAACCTTGTGACCACGTTTGCTTGACTAATGGGTGCAAAGTGTATGCCAGATTCTAATGTTAATACAACTTAATATATCGTAGCTATTGACATAGAAAATTGGCAAACAAGTCACAGTCCAACTCTTAAATTAAGATTTCTAGGAAGTCATACTCAAAAGTATTTTTTTTGTGTTATTCATTAGGACGTAATCGCAAAGTTTTACACCACATGTGAAATCATTGGTATTTCTACGTGGAAACACGTACCAATGTTTTACGTATATGCTGAATTATTATAACGTCCTAGCACGTATTCCTAAGAGTTTACCTCAAGGTTGTGCATGCGATGACACAGCTCGACAAGGCGTTTAGTTCCAAGCATGTTGATGGTTACAGATAGTTTTAAGGCCTCGTCGAATTTGACGGTAGCTGCTGAATGAAAGACCACCGAAACATATCGAATCAGCGTTTCCTGATCGATTTCCGAAATACCCAATTCAGATTCCGTTACGTCGCCGGCTACGGGTATTATTTTCGTCAGCTCCAACGGACAGTCCCGACGCAGTTTCTCGAACAGCTATTGAATATTATTAAAAAGGCAATCAATACAGGATTATAGAAACAATCAAGAACGATAGGTAAGAGAATGAAAAATGAAATTAAAGAGACAAGATAAAAGTAATGAAAATTTTTTAACGTACCGGCCCGTTCAAAAGTTCCTGTAACCTTTGCTGCACGTCCTGTCCCCTCTTCGGCCTCATTAGCAAATAAATATTCTTTATTCCAGGACAGGATCTTAGCAGCTTCTCTACGAGGACCTTCCCCATAAATCCTGTACCACCGGTGATGAAGATCGAGCGATCTCGATAGAAATCTTTTACTGAAGTATAGTCGCCGCCTGTCATTGTGGCCATCTCCCTGAGTGACTAGATTATTAAATACGTTACGACAGAACGCTTGCGAAGAAAACGGAAGAGAGCGTGCGTGAAGACGAAAACTCGCAGACTTTTTTTTTTCTTTTTCTTTCTTTCAAAGACGAAGACTCCTCTTGATGTGCGTTGAAGACTGTTTATCGTTTTTGTTCTTTCTAGATTCTCCAAGTGGACTCATGGATACGTTTAGACTCATTGCGCGCAAATCAAATCGCTCTTCCTGAAACAGACAAAAGTCACTGAAATTAAAATTTTTAAACAACTACAGAATTACTCGCGGTCATCGAAGGCAAATAAAATTATTTCAACGCTTTTATTTTAGTGACAACCAAATTTTGAAAAAAAAAAAACACGATCAAATTTAATTTACAAATATACGCCTTTACGAACGCGACTATTTATTTTTACATTTGTATATTATGATTTTATTTTCTGAATGGGAATCATTATTGCACGTGTTTCCTTTATAGTTGGATATAACACGTCGGATATTAATTACAGTCACGTAATCAATGATTAATTCGCTAATTTCACGGATAACGTACACCTTACACTTACTTTATCATACTTTTACATGAAACTACAGTGCAACGATATTCGATGAATTTAACACGTGTCAAGAATAATTATTAAAAAATACAAAAAAAAAACACTTCTGTCCAAATCTTTATACAAGCGCAATAAAAGCGAAACAAAATTTCTTAAAAAGATACGAAAGTTATTTTAAAAGAATGACCAGTGTGCCTATTCTCATCCATAATATTAATCAGCTAGTAACACTTTAATGACCAAACGAGGGAGCCGAAAAACAAAGAAGTGCCAAAACCGATAGTCTAAACGTGCCCAAGTATCTTACTACAAGTGTCTGAATAGTTGGGAATATAGAGCCCGTGTAGTCGCATATGCACGGTATCGATAAAAAGTACGTGATAAGGCTAAGATAACAGAGACCGTCTCCATTCAGATAAATAGTCATTTAGACTCTCGGCCGATTATTCTGCGATAGCACGATTCGATTGAAGATTATAAATATTCATACTGCTGTGTATGTGCATTGATCATCACATCTGCTACGTATAGAATTGAATTTAAAAATAAATAATTAAATAAAAAACACGAGAAAAGTATGCCAGACAAAATATCGTAATATAGTTCACAAGATAGCGTTAACTTGATAAGAATCCAGTGATTAGATTTACTTAGACTTTTGACTGTCTCAAAGAATTCAAAGACGTTCCAAACCATTGTAACGACAGTTGAGCGATTCCGTGTGTCTGGATGGTACAGAAAAATTTGATATTCGATAAACCAATTTCTTCTATATTTATTTTTTGAAAATTCTATTTAAAATATTATAAGACTCTTTAGATTGCGTGGGGAGACAGTTAACGTTCTGTCTCGCTTTAGCATTCAAACAGTGAATACAGTTATGGTTGCTCAATAGATTTTAATCTTAATCGGAACACGCTGGTGGTTCGTCTATCAAGGTCAAGAAGCTCATGACACAGTAAATAAGGTCGGTCATGAGAATTCAGCTGGACGGATAGAGGCCACTGATCTCAGCAAGGCAACGCTGTAAGTAGCAATACCGGGTAATGGATCAATAAAATTTCGCGAAGATAACTTATCAGTGTGACATTTAAGAATTTCGTTAAAGTTGATTAATTGGAAATAGATTATCGTTTCGTCGATGACGCATGCGCGCAACACGTCGGTGTACAGTGTAACTGGATTTTATGAGAATGGTACAAGAGAGAGAGAGAGACATAGAGAAAAACGTGATTCGGTACCATTATGATTTTTGTTATTTTCAATTAGCGACACCTCGCAGTACGGTACCTAGTGCGATAAATTCCCGGCCGCGATAAAATTATCGCCAGTATTACGATAACCAGTGAGATACGCTTCGCGTAATACGAGGCGCTTAAACGGAACCTGAAATGAAGATAAGCACGTGCGTTTTTACAGTACGCGAAAGTCACGGTTTTCAAGATGGCAAAATAGAGAAAAAGCGAATTACAAGTCCCGTGGAAAAATCCTAACCTCAAAATCGTAACTGTAAATAACGTATACATCGTGCACGGAGAAAAGGATTCGGCTGACAACAAGAGAGACTATCGATTTCTTTTTGGTTCACAGTCCGAAAGAGTGTGCCGAAGTTGAAATCAGAACAGCTACGGGTTCTTGCGATACCGTTTCTTCTGAATCTTCAATCTTAAAACGATGGATCACGTGAAAGGATTATTTCTCCGATCGTAATTTCAATAATTAATTTACCGCTGCCGATGTTACAATACGTTACGGATTTTTAATTGTCTTTTAAAATTTCATTAGACAATTTAACGATTCCTTTCGAATCGCATTGTCTTTGAATTTTCACTGTCCTCGTTAGCTCGTAGAATCGTATAACGTTAACCACCGATGGACAAAGTTCTCTTTGTCGAACTGAGCCCCAAGTCCGAAGATGAGGATGGAATAGCAAATTACACGTAGGATATCGCAGGTATAATTAATATGAGCTAACCTAAAAGCGTACTTGGATTAAAGAAAGATCGGCAGCCGGTGGGAAACGGATGACGATGGAATTGTAGGTCAGCGTCCCGGCCTCGCGGTCACGAAGCCGATGCACCGCTCCGTCGAGGAACGAGGAAAGAGGAAAGAGGAACCGACCCCGTTAGACGAAAACCCGTTATGCGATGAGCACCGACTCTCTTGAGTCTCGATTCCTTCCCGGCGAAGAGACAACAGGAGCTCCGGTGTCGATAGGAACATTTCTATATACACATATGTATTATCTTAAGAATTTATAGATCACTTTAATCGTAAGTGGACGCGTGGATTTTGTAATTTTACTAAATTTCACATTGATATTTCTTCAAGGCAAACCAGCCCGATATCATTTATAATTAAAGATAATGTCACGTGTAATTAATCATTAAGTAATTTAATGATACCATCCGTATATGTATGATTAATTCGATATGTTTTCATATGGAGAATTAAATTCTAGTTCTTTTTCGTGCTGGCTCTTCGAACGGTATTATCTTGGCGCATTGCGTGTCTTGAAAAATGCACGTTAGTGTTACGTGGTACCGGCCGTGTAAGGTTAAACCCAGTGTCCCCGATACTTAGTATAATTTAGATATTCAAAAGTGCATAACCTAGATACGAAGAAAGGATCGAACTATTCTCAATGGCTCTTCGTGCTTCGTATAAGGTCAATGAACCTTCATTTTTCAAAGCCTTCGTTATACCTTCGCTCGGTCCATTGTATCATTATATCCCGACAATCAAATCCTCTAAGCGTGATAAGTAAAACCAAATGTATTTTTCACGTCTCAGTAATATACGATGAAATGGTTTTAACGCGATAACAAATTATCAGGTACGTTTAAATGATATAACCTAGAAAATAATATTTCGCGCATACCGCGTCATCACCTAGAAATCGAATTACCGACAATGACTCGAGAACCGATAAAAAATGACTATGCGTACACGAATGAAATCCAGATACCGATTCTAGAATTTGTTCGTTGTAAACAGATTGAAATAATTGAGGGAAAAAGAAGGAAAATATAACGTGTACAAATACTGTTCCAGAAAATAATATTTTGCGCATACCGCGTCATCACCTAGAAATCGAATTACCGACAATGACTCGAGAACCGATAAAAAATGACTATGCGTACGCGAATGAAATCCAGATACCGATTCTAGAATTTGTTCGTTGTAAACAGATTGAAATAATTGAGGGAAAAAGAAGGAAAATATAGCGTGTACAAATACTGTTCCAGTTTCCTGGCGGAAGTAATTCAGAGGAACGGATTGAACCGTTCCAAGGCGGCTAAGACTGGTTTGATCGTGGGTACTTTGGAAGGAGCAGTATGTGAGTGAAGGACAAGTAGTACGAGCGCATATGAAAAGTTATTAACCCCGGGCGAGTTACGACGGCTCAGCTGAGCCTGAATGTATTTACTAAGCATATAAAAGAGAGAAAGAGAAACTTTTTAAAATAAAATAATAAACATATCAATATTCAAAGCAGCAAAATTATTGACTAACCATGCCTGAGGAAGTATGTCAATCAAACACTGACTCGTGAAAGTCGTCGTCAACAATTAAAATACGAGCAACGAATCATCAATTGGAAAAGCAATGTTAATCAGGTGTACTAAGATGTTATAAAGAAAATTATACGCAGTAAACGCAAATTGTACAAAATTTTAAGTGAAACAGATTTTTGGTGTACGGTTATTGAATGGCAATAAATATTTTTTGTAAATCATTTTTTTTTTTTCACAATAATCTCCACGGCTTCAGTTAATTTATTGGGATGAAATAAAGAAGAGCCAAAATCTTAGTACGTCGTAGCCCCATGTTTTAGGTGCGAGCTAATAATATGACAATGAAAAGTTAATATGGAAAACCAGTTTTTACGTCGCTTGAATTTTCGAAGGGAAATTGTGCCAACAATATATTCGAAGATTACGCTGCGACCTGAGGCTAAATGTGTATTTATATAAACCCTAGTTATTGCCAAATGTATTGAAACGTCTCGGCCTGTTGCGCAATACGCTTCAAAGATCTTTTTAATTATCCTACGGGATCTCGGAGTATTACGTATCATTGAGTTTCGAGGGGTTTATAAAAATTTCACGTTAAAAAAATGAATAACACGGACGGAAATGTTTATCGAAACAAATACATATTTAGAGGATTCACTCCCGGTGCTTTTTCTCATTTTCATTAAGTGTCAAGAAAATATCAGACTCACAGCGATGGTCCATCTTTCAATATCGCAAGACACAATTGCTTTACAGTGTTAACGATGAACTTTTTTTTTTTCAAAATATAAAAAATTTATCGAATCACGAGTAAAATCAAGTTATGTTGATATTATATGTAATTTTGATGCATTAATAAAATAAAGCTTTGGAATTGGTATGCTGGGTCAGTTTCAGCTTGCACGAGTGAATTTCTCTATATTACGCAAAATCTTATTGAATAATATCAAAATCAATCGCAAAAACTTATTGAATAATATCAAAATCAATCGTGATATACTTATCGACAAGGAGTTTATCTTATTAATGGCCTAACTAATTGTTCATTCATAAATACCGTCGGAATAATGAAACTTGCGCCAGGACGAAATAAAATTTTTACTAAATCACGTTCTAGAGGAATGATTGGCTCTTTTGGTATAAAAAATTTGTCATTAGAAATAATCACTTCGTATCTACTTCTTCGAGTTAATTTTGATGAAATCACAGAGAGGCATCGGAGGCTTCGCACTGATTAAAAGATCGAATAATTTCCGTCGAATTAAAACTTCGAGTGGTAAATTTTGTTTCAGTGATACTTTGGTGTTACAGCTGTCGATAAACCGGAAGACAGACGAAGTCAAAATCCTACAACGTAGCTCAGAGTAACAAAAAAATAATACAGGACGCGATTCTTGGACTTGAAATATTAGTGAAAAAAAAATGTATGCAAACAATTTGTCGCTTTGCGCGCTCGTTAATAGTTAAAAAATAAAAATCCTTTACCTCGTTACTTGTACAGAGTTATGTTTTTGTATTACCTTCGTAAAATAAATCTTGGGCTGCGAAGATTTAAATGAAAGATAAATGTTGATATAACGAGCAAGTGAGAAATGTCAATGAAAATGAATTACGATCGTTCTCGAGGAAGCCGACGTTCGGCTTTATTTATTTGTACTTATTTTTAATAAGCTGTCAATTCTCCTTAGATTCTCACTACGTGTGTACGCGTGTTATTAAAATTATTAAAATTAGATATTTTATAAATATTAGCACCGATGAAAATCTTCTCTTTTTACACAGAACAGACAAATCAATGATAAAGATCAATGATAAGTAACAATGAATAATATCCATAAATTTTCAAAGCTACCTTCGAATAGCACACATTCTCATGAAACTTATATCAAATAATAATATATTTTCTCGGTTCAAGAAATAAAAACGCCTAGAATCCAGTCACTCTGCATAAACTGCATATTTAATAATGATTTGAAAATATTTAATGAACTTACAATTAGTTAGCGTAGATAATGAAATACTCATTGAAAATTCTCACACGCTGCATATACAGATACGTCAAGCAGTACGGAATTATGGGATAATCCTGATAAGATAAAAGACACTTTGTAATCGTAAATTATCTCGGGATAATAGAAAAAAAGTTTAATCCAAACATTTTAAATGCAATTGATAAGGAAAGTGAATCATTTTGTTAATACATCAACCCTCCACATATTCATATGAATCGAAGCAAATCCGAATGTTTAATGAAACTGTTGGAGAATATTTTGCTATACTTTATCATTATCAATATCGAAATGCATGATACAATTTCATATTGATATAAAATATTTAAGTGTACATTAAATTATAAGTAAAGCTTGACATGCGTTTAATTAAACTTTACCTCGTCCAGTTCAACGTATACAAAAAAAACTACCAGGGACTTTGAACTACCTCGAAGCAACTCATTGCCAAAGCGTGTGACCTACGTGCAAATGATTCTAAACCAGCATCCCTTCGCAGATTTGAGCCAGCTCAAAAAATGGCGGAGTTAGCCCTTAGTCAATTTTGAAAATCCTGTATCTCCCTACCCCTTGGGCTACAAACGAAACTAACGGTGGTACAAACGGGTACAAACGATTCTAATCCAGCATCCCTTCGCAGATTTGACCCAGCTCAAAAAATGGCGGAGTTAGTCCTTATTTTGAAAATCCTGTATCTCCGTACCCCTTGGAGTACAAACTAAACTAACGGTGGTAACAAACGGGTATAAAGAATTCTAAATTCATCCCTGCAAACAGAATTTAAATTACTCCAAGTTGGATGCTAGCGGTTTTTTGACCCCCCTGTAATTTCCAATTCTTTGAGTTACAAACGAAAATTAGAGTGTTACAAACATGTACAAACGGAGTAAAATCGAATCGCGTTTTGAAAATTATAATATTTTTAAGACGGGTGCCAGGTTCACGTAGGTAAGTTTGTGTACTAATAATTGAACCTTAAAGGGTCGTAATTTAAAAGCAGCTTATTTCAGGTGTACAACAATCTTTTTTTTTCACAGTTTACTCTCGTTATTACCCTCTGTGCTGTGAGAAATTTTATTCACCTCGATTCACGACCGTTCTTTTCAGCAAAGCTGGACGCTACTTTACGTTCTTATACTGTTTAAAGTATTCGCGGACAGCGTAGGCGCAACTGCGAGAGTCCATACAGGAATGACAGGATAAACTACAATCATTTAATTACGTTGACTCTACAGAGCTTGTAAGTTTTACTGGAATTAAAGGGTGACTGATACTTGACATTTTTCTCGATGAGGATATTATTTGGCGGAGCCGTGAAACTCTTTAAATTTTTTTAAAGACAGTCTAATGGCATTCTGCTGTTTACGGTACATTTGACGATAGCGCAAATGAGTTTAAACGTATACATTTATTTTTGCACGCGAGGAATTAATGTATATTATAACTCTAACTGGTGCATATCGTCCGTTATATACAGTTAATGTTACCGTATTGTAGGTGTGGTACTAGAAATATATTTTATCGGTGACCGCATGCATATCGGATGGGCGCGACACAAATATGGACATCATATGTTTTTGATAATAAAAAAAATTATACTAGCTTTGAAAAATATATCTATTTTCAACATTAGTATCCTACTTCTATTTCTACCTTTAATTCTTATCGGACTGATACGTAGTCTTAATTACAGACATACTTATTACTTGACCTTGATGCTGCTAGCACTTTTACGCTACTTTCTTACTAAATGTCGCTTCGGAATCCGATTGGCGAGACAACAGTTTTCTTTTTTTTTTTTTTTTTGGAATAATATCGGATTACTATAGTTTTGTATTATACAGGATTCCTACTTTCTGAGAATTAGTTTATCACGGAACGATCTGCTATAATATCAGTGTTATCGTTAGCTTGAATAAATATTTTTGAGATATCTTAAATAAT
This sequence comes from Calameuta pallipes, assembly GCA_030142375.1. Taxonomy (NCBI): domain Eukaryota; kingdom Metazoa; phylum Arthropoda; class Insecta; order Hymenoptera; family Cephidae; genus Calameuta; species Calameuta pallipes. The sequence goes on from JARQSW010000292.1 coordinate 609,575, forward strand.
TTGACACCTTTTACTATGTCCAGCCCATAAAGATATCCAGTAAAAGAAATAACGAGGTAAACTCTAAACTTGGTTACCAAACTTTTAATTTTATGCATATATGTACAAAATTATTAAATTCAACCAATCACAAGTGTTGGAGGTGCTTAGGATAATAAGTGACAATTATTTAATATACGTTTCAAAAATGCTAAGAAATTTAAGTAAAGATTTCCTATTTTAAAAAATCAATATTCGACAGCCCGACGAAATATATTAGATTTATTTAAAAATAAAAATCTCAAATCTTATCTAGATCATAACATAATCGTTAATAGAGAAAAATGGCTTCGGCGTCACATATAGTCACTTAATATCATCTACTGACAATTAGAAAACGTACGGAGATCCAAAAAACAACAAAGAGTTTGCATCTATTCAATAAGAAACTATAATCGTATCTCCAATAAGCCCAAGAATCCTTATCAAATAGTGACGCTAGTGGTAAAGCAACGAATTCAGCTTACCGAATTTCTGCGAACATTTTAACGATGACAATTAATCCAAAAAGCGTTAAGTCGTCGAAAACGTATAGGTTAAGAAATAAAAAAATTGAATTAACGACAGATTAACGCGACCAGAACTTGTCCGATTGTGATACTGGAGCTGCAGACGAAACGTACTGACTGAGTCTGACGGGCCCAATACAGGGCCCTTATACCGTCAAATACGATCCGAGATGCCCCTCCACGTTCGCACGCGCTACCGACACTACCAAACCTCTGTTACCAGCAAAGCTTCGAGAAATTTGCTAAAGTCTTGGCGAAGCTCACTCTTTCCTTTTCTTTCTGGTGGGGCATTACGATAATGAATAAAGAATTCTCAACGACTACCGAACGTCACTCGAGCAGGCGACATTTATTAAAAATAACGCACATACGAGGATTATAAAAAAAGATTATGAATATGATAAAAGAAGGGAAATAAATAAATAAAAATAATAATTAGTGTTCTGAATTATTTTTATATTAAAAGATTATAATTAAAAAGAATGTTTTTTTTTTTCTTGCGACATTTATTCTTTTAGCGTGCTCTTTGAAACCGAAGTATTTAGGCATAATTACTTATGTCAGTAGCGACCTGGATACTTATTGTATTCCAAGGAGAATGAGGTGGAAATTCGTGCAGCTTGTTATAAAAAGTGACCGTTTGTCACGGGCATCTGTGATATAAATAGTAACACGCTAATTTGGTTTTGAAATGAACAGATCCACTAGAGCAATGATCGGCAAACTCATTAGTCAAAAGAGCCAAGTATCAGCAGTACGACAATTGAGTATTTGTGGCAGAGCCGAATTCAAGAGGCCAAAGAGCCGCGATTTGTCGACCACTGCACTAGAGTATGACACTATGGTATAATGTTTCAATAAATTTAGTATGATTCATGAATAACCCTTCGCCTCCCCCTTTTAAATAGTATCAGTAAGTTAGAAAACAATATAAATTGTTCATGACGTCAAGTTAACTTTATAAGCATTCGACACTGCTTTGAGAATTATGATAGTAAAAAAGGACATGCGTACTGAACATGAGTGCATCGCTATGTCAGCGTGTCATACGAGGTGGGATTTAGTCTGCGAGAAAATTAAAAAGTCAATTCGTCGTTCTTGCCCTTCATAAATGCGCGAAGATGGAGCATCACGAGAAATACATATGATTAACTATCAAGGGTAGAAAATGAATTTTTTGTAAAGCTATTCATCTGCCAATTCTCCATAAAAGGCTTTCCTAAGTTCAAAGCCCTGAACTAACCCATCTTCCCACAACAGTTTTTGCCCATCGATCTTACCAGGGCACGAGGAGACGTTATGCATAAATCCCGTGAAGCTTGTCTGCACACAACTACACATTGCGTACGAGCCATCCCCGCCATCCCCGCCATCCCCGCCATCCATACACATTGAAAGGGTCCCAGAGAAAGATCAGCCGATGGCTTCCCATAGATTGTGTATATTATGTTCTACAAGGGGGCGAGAATAGAGCAGATATCCTGAAGAGTAGCCACTTTAAAGCACCGCCGATAGATGGTGATAGGGTGGAAGAGAACGAGAGTTTAGTAGAGAAGACAATATGAAAAGAGAAGCATAGAAAATGATAGAGTACGGAAGATACGCAGGAAAAAAAAAGAATAAGATATGGGCAAAGTTAAGAGAATATGATGTACAGTAAAAGAGGGCTTAAAGGTAAGGTGTCAAGAATCCCGGACGAGTAGGGGACTTAAAAGGAATTAGTGTCGCATGCGACAAGTTTTGGAAGGGATATCGATGAGTTAATAAAATTATTGAATTATGGAAGTCCGTATACTAATATGGAATGAGTGCGTAGAGTAAAGACATACAAGATGAATTACTGCGGATAGCAGTACGTTGGATAGTAATACAGAAGGGCTGAGATCAGCCGCAGTGGGCGGTGGTGCACTGGCCATTACTAGCAGACTGTTCCTGGACGAGAGCCGCTATGCTAAAAGCCAATGAGCACTTAACAATATGAACCTTTATGTTTACATTTTAGATCGTGGCATTCCCGTAAAACATTAGAATTCCTTTTTTTGACTAATTGCACTAGACACCCCATTAATCAGACAGTACGCGATCTTCCATAGGAGATTCTTTTACGGACGGATCGTACAATCAAGACGAACATGTAGGTGCGGCTTGCTCGTGCAAAAACGGACCTTGACTCCTGAATTACGAACGTACCTATGACGCTCGACGGACTTTCTTATTCACACGAAGCTTTCTCGATCTTGCGGCACCGTCGGCATGAAGAGTTTAACACAGAATTATGAACTTAACGTGATTTTTCCACTTTTCTGCCAGTGCCCGTCGCACACCAGCCGAGTCCGCCATCTTGGGGCAACTGCCAAATCTCTCCAGGCTCACCAACCCTTTGCATTATTAAGTCCCCAGAGAATCCCTGGATTCTTATCTCGAAGTCCTGCGATATTCGCGGAAATTTCAGAAGCATTTGCACTGCTTTTTTTTTGCTACGAATCTCACTGCCATTGCACGAAAGTGCACATTGCACTTATATGGTGAGTATCCTGCTAGAATTCTCCTAGGGGCGTATTTTACTTAGTTTACTTCCGTATCTTGTACATTGTCCGTATTACTATTCCTTACATACTAAACTTGTAAGAATATCTCAATAATTCATTTGACCTATTTTCACTTATTTTCAATCCTATCAATTATTTAAATACATTATCATTTGTGTTACACGTATAAAAAATTATTAATGTTACTGCTACCTCAAGATAAATACAATGTACGAATTACGTTATAAATATTCTAGTAAAAAATTTTACATAATACACATTGCTGATAATATTAATGTATTTTTATGTGACCAATTATACCGAAAAAAATATTCAACAGTTTCTTGTGTTGTTAAAAGAATGAGACCAGTCATATTGATTAATTTATATACAAAGATATCAACTTTTACACTTTAACGTCAATTATGTAATTGAGCACGCTTAAACGGCCATCTTAAACCGGTTTAGTTAATATCGATCTAAAGGAATTTGACCAATCCCAAATATTCTTTACAAGTAGAACTGTCTATTATTTGTCTATTCCTTTAGATAAGTAGTAACTAAACCGGTTTAAGATCGCCGTGTAAACGTAGTCAATAACTTACTAGGATATTCATAAGTCCCATATTTTCTAATACCCAATAATACTTCTTGATAACAGTATTTCAAATATTTCCCGCGGTCGAACGTCATTGGAGCACAATCTAGTGAAGTTTTGTCGTGTGGCACCACTGTTACCTTCGTCCTACACTGATGGCAAAGCGCCACGATTCATTTTTACCTTTACAACTTGCACTCTTGGTTTGACATTTAAAATATAGCTTTAAATCCGAATGCCGATCATTAAACTGTGCCAAATATCCTTGTTTCGAAAACTTTTTAATTATTTAACTCTTAGACCAATTTGTCATTGCGATATATCAAGTGCTTTAAAGGTAGACAGCGTGTGTTCTGTAAGTAGGCATTGACAATTGGAAAATACTCGTTTATATAAAAATTGTAAATTTAAATTTAAAATAAATCCTATTCCAGCAAGTGACGCCTCAATCTGTCTTAGAGTTAACATATTTTGTATGTCTTTCCTCGGCTCATACATCTCCAATGTCAGCCAGAGATCACATACATATGCACATATTGTAGTTTGAAAAGTAATCAAATATTGAAAAAAATATATTATCGGAATCACGTGTTCGGCCGTGATCTCGACATAATTGAATTTCTCCGGTCAAAAATTCGAATGTCAGTGTCCTATTGAAATATTTTAGTTAGGACTTTCATTAGTTTCATATTCAATTTTAAATAATAGTGACATGTCTCGTGTAACTTTCAAGCAGATTTTGGTTAATAGAAAATATTTCAGATAGCAAAATTATATTCTTAGTACGTACTGAGAATTTCACTACGCATAGACTGAGCATATTCGAAATATATTCGAAATACTCTATACATAGTACATTCTGAAGGTATCTTCTGATAAATCCAGAATGTGCACAGCATCCCAATCTCCACCTAACCTATAAAAACGTCAAAATATTTCACGGGTCCCATGTATTTGCATAAGCTAACCCTTCATTTACAATAATTCTAATAATTCTACGTTTACCTCCCTCATAGGACTAACAATGGGTCGAGGTTGAGTAACTTGAACATTCTGTCCACATTCTAGTTGTATCAGGAAAAAGTTTTAGAAGTTAGTGAGCATTAATTTAAAACGTACATACGAATATTCTCTGCATGTCCTCAGAATGTATACGTACTGGAAACTGTTGAAAATGTTTAGCACCTATTTCGAATGTTGGAGATGAAATATTCTTATATTATCATGTGCTAGATGGGTAATAAATAATTATCTATTCATGCTTTGGCATTTCGTGGAAAAACTATAATATATGCGAACTGCTTAGTTCGTTTGTTTACGATAGCATTTATTGACTGCTTAAAAAATATATAAAAAGTGTAGCTATATCTAACAAATCTAATTACTACGTTTTAACGCGCAGGATTTAGGCAAACGTGACTAATTACGTTTAAGGTTAAGGAATAAGAATTCACGAAACGTAATAGGCAATTTCTGTCTATATGCTGCGTACTTACGTGATAATATGATTATTAAACCTCTTGGTTGACATTGACGCAATACTACAAGGAATCAAATCGTGTCCCGTGTGGAATTGATGCAATAGTGCGTCCATCATTTTTTCGTTATTCCGACTCCGATTTGGAGTGCAAATGGTAATTTGGGGTTTTTGGGGTCGCCACATCCGAATATGAAGTCAGCATTGTTAAACTCAAAATAGCGAAAGACAATTTTAAAAAATGTACAATACTTGGACTTTGTTGACAATACGTTGACTAATGCATTTCCTTGGGTCACTAAATTTGAATTTGAAATAAAACTTGACAAATCCAAAATGACTGATCGAAAACGTCGGACACCATCTCAGCAAGAGAGTCTAGTAGTTGTAAGTATTGTACATTTTGTGCAGATTGTTTCGCCCTTTCGTGTAAGAAATTTTGAATTTCCAAATTTTTAATTCAAATTTGTATTCAGCTACTCAAAAAACCGTTCAGTACATATCGTCGACTACAATGCAAAAGAAAATTTCTTGTCAGTTTGAGCACTACTAGTCAAATCCTCTACGCTATCGAAGAGGTTAAACGTCCAGTTATTGGTAAACGATGGAGCTCAGTAGAATCAAAAAATATCATAAACTTTATTCGTTCATTTAAATCCTGCGGATCAATCAGTTTAAAGTTGGAATCACGTATGTATCATCTTGCATTCATTATAATAAACTAAAAAAAAAATAAAAACATTGAAAAAACATACTAACGACGTTCTATTTCGTTATCTTTAAGATCTAAATAAAAAATTTTTCAATTTAACATCCGCAAGTCATTGCAGACGTAATTCGGATGTCGTTCGGATGCTGCGCGTTCTGTAGGTAATTATAATAAAGTTAATATCTGCATAAGTGATGTCGCATAAATTGGTAGTAAACATTAGAGTAATCCCATTTTGAGGCCGAAAGGCAAAAAATAAACCTATTTACTACATTAGAGTAATCTCGTGTGGTCATAATTACCAATCTAAATCACCTAGCGCATCTCGGTATTCATAATTGATTTTTCTTCGCGCATCATTCGTATCAGAAGTTCATTTTTTAAATCTCACTACATGGTATCTTATCGCTGCGTACACCGGACACACAGTATCTTTGCTTATTCCAATAAGATTTATTAGCTTGTAAAATGAATTTTTCTAGTTATGAATTTCCTTAATGATAAATAATTTACTGATACTTTTTTCAAAACAACAAACTTCCGTTACACCGTATCACTTCTTACGTTCTATCAGTACTTCCGTGTTTGATACGTACTTCGAAGTGGACAATTATTCAGCGATTATCGTTCTAGTTTCGACAGGAAGTACCTCATTGACTCTATATATAGATACAGTCATCATCACAGACTAGATTCCATTAAAAGAGGTTCATAAATCATTATGATCGTACTTCCTTTACATCCAGTCGCCATTATGGTTGCCACGTAAAAGGTTGGCCGAATTGGATAGCGACGTCATTGACAGAAGGAAAGAAAATCTGCAAATAGATATAATAAATGCCAAGGGCAACTTGAAAGGCTTATGTAGACTGAGAAAGCGAATTCTGAAATTTTCGCAATATCAAATACACTCGTTCGATCATAACTTAACTGCACAGCCTTAAATAAGGTCAATGCAGTTTTTATAGCCTTGTCATTCTTTTATTTGGAGGAATGTGACATTCTACGGTTCCCCATAGATCATTTTATTTGATCGCAGTATTATGATCTATGACTACCACGGTATTGCTGATCTAGAAATATCAATTTCTGAATATATCGATATAGTAGCTTCTTTTGACGTTGGTAAAGTTTTGAATTTTGTCGGTCTTAAAATGCTTCGTTGTATGTCTTATGAAATAAACATTAGTCTTGGTTAAATATAAATTAAACATAATTTAATACTTTTTCCCTAATGACATATTAATACTCAGATTATGCACGGCACATATAAACGTTCAGGAAGTGTCATTTGGATACTATTTTTAATTAATTTGATGATTGATATAATGAATATGTATTTTCTTTTGTTTAATATAAAACTAATAATTTGTCGTGATATTTTTGAACAGGAAAATTCATTTAATTAATTTTAATAACTCCGACTTTATTACGATCATTAAAAAAAAAAAGATCGTACTTGCAATTAATAATAATACAATATTATATTTCAGATAATACACGTGAATATTAGTATAGACGAGACACGCTCAGTCGGTAATGTAGAATTGTTGAAAAAATATTTGAATACTTAAGAAAATAGTTCAAGTCATTGTTGTCCCAGTAAATATCTTTGGAGGCTTTGAGAATTGGACAAAGTCAAAGTGTCTGTTCTCTAAAAGAAATATATTAACGGTTTCTTGAAATCAGTTATTATAAAATATAAAAATTCTTTCGAAATACAGATAATCAATGTGTCAATACGATGAACAAACGTTAATATAAAAATATGATATTTCATAAAACAAAGTTTCAAGTTCCAAATGTGCTTTCAATAATGCTTTTGAAATATTTCATTGTTCCACGAAATAATTACGAGGAATTCGCCGACGGCAGCTGTTTGTGCAAGTCTTGCAGCACCTCCACTACACCGTGCAACGTCGACGTTCCGGAGCATCATTCGGAAGTCAGAAGTCAGAAGTCAGGATTTTACTAGTTCTTCCAATAAGTACTATAAAGTACTATAATACAACATTATGACGCCATCATCCATAAAGGAGTTGATGACTGACAGCTGCGTCCTTTTAACTGGGGTCACTGGATTCGTTGGTGGTTCCTTATTGGAACGGATATTGTGTCTTACACCAGGACCGGAAAAGGTATTTGTACTCGTGCGAAAGAAACAGGGCGTAGATCCTGAAGATCGTCTAAAAACCATTCTTTCGTCTCCGGTGAGTCAAAATTATATATCAACTTTTTGAAAATTGTATATCAACATCCCGGACAACACCTACCGTGTCCAAAAGTCGTTGTAAAGATGTTTAATGCGACAGAGTTTGTCTTTCGGGTATCTCAAAGACGACTAGGTTTTCTGTGCTGTCTGGGATGCTGTACTCCTTGATGGGCAGTTATAACACATATTTTGTTCATATTATTAAGAGGTTAGAAAAAAAGTGAAAATAAATTGAGAATTTTTTGGTACAAAGTTCAAAACCTTTTTTTGTTGATTTCATTATGTAATGCAAACAGATATTGTATATAACCACTTTTTTCTTCTTACTTAGCTGTCGATCTTAAAAGGTTTTTTTGCCGAGAATATTATTATTATCATCATCATCATATTCTTTGACGTACATTGAACGTCATATTTAAATTTTTGCATACGCAAGCGGTCTTCTTAATATTTATCGTAAAGGCGTCGCAATAGGTATCTTGTAAAATGCTTTGCATATTTCTGTCTACCGATCGTTCCATCACGCGGAAATGCGGAATGTCGTTTGATTATATAAATACACTTAAAAATTGTAGAGAACGTAAGGTTAAATTTTTCTAATTATACAAATATGTAATATTGTTCCGGAATTCCGTTTAGCTATTTTCAGGTGTGCGTCCAGATAAATTGCAGAGGGTTCAGGTAATTCCAGGTGATATTACTCAGGATGGCCTTGGATTATCTAGCTCGGATAGTAATTTACTCATTTCGAAATGCACCCACGTTTTCCACGTGGCGGCGTTCATTTCCTTTGCGGCCCAACTTGATCTCGCCATCAGGATCAACCTTCTGGGATCACGTCAGGTATTACACCTGGCTAAACGAATGATAAATATTCAGGCCATGGTCTATGTTTCTACTGCATATGCCAATTGCACTAAAGAAAATACAGTGCTCGAGGAAAAGCTATACCCAACGGCTATAGATCCTGTGAAATTTATAGAGATGGTTTGTTTTATTCGTATATCAATCAATAAGCGAAATATAAGATATTATAACTAGCATAGTGATGGAATAATTGGTTTAGGTCAAAACCTTATCTTCCGTTGAAATTCAAAAAATGTCAGCTGAATTAATGGGAAATCATCCGAACACGTATACCTTGACAAAACAGATGGCGGAGAATTTATTGATTGCAGAGAAGGAACATGTACCCTTATCAATAGTGAGGCCCAGTATTGTTTTAAATACTTGGAAGACCCCGTTTCCAGGTTGGGTTGATAACGTGCACAATGGCGCCTGCGCATTTATTGCGGGTGCAACGAAAGGTCTATTTCGCACGTAAGTAACCTTCGGAAATTTTTCTTTACTTAAGGGCATAGAAATTTATATATATTAGATTACCACTTTTATAGATTTCAAGCCAGTCCCGATGCCGTTCAAGATGTTATACCAGCTGATATGGTTGTATCTACCATTCTGGCCTCTGCACTTCACGCAGCGATACATCCGAAAGATTTAAATATATTTCATTGTACATCGAGTACCGTTAATTCCTCAACTTGGGGTAGATATTGTCAACGAGTTGTTACAGCATCCAGAAATCATCCTTGCGAAGGTGCTATCTGGTATCCCACAGCTAGACCACGAACCAATCATCTACGCAATGTCATTGTTTTATACATGTTTCAAATTTTACCAGCAATCATTTTGGATTTCGTAATGCAGCGTTTTGGACGTAAAACTCCGTAAGATTATTTTATTTATCATTTATTTATTGTCTTTAGTAACGACAGTCACGTGTAATTTTATAATAATTATTTAATGTTTTAACACTAGACTACTTGAGATTCAGTACAGATACTTCAAAGGTACAAAGTACACTTCGTATTTTACAAACAGCCAATGGTACTTTGGCCGGAATAATGCGTCAGCACTTTTGAATATTTTACCACCCGATGAGCTGGAAGAACATCCCATGGATCCTAAGGCTATTGAATGGGACTCGTATTTTGAAAACTGTGTTATTGGAATGCGACGTTATTTTTTAAAAGATTCGGAAATTACGACAGAGAAAGCGCTGCGTCAAATGAAACGGTAATTTTTATTTTTAACGGAATTTATGAAAAAGCTTTAAGTGGTAAAGGTATACCGGATATTTCACGTTGCTAATAATTCGTGGATGCTATTCTTAAATTGCAGTTTGAAGATAATTGCTGCTGTGACGCCATTTTTAAGTTTCTTGCTCTTTTGGGGCCTAATCTGCCTCATGGGGGTTTCTTCGATTATGGCGGCCTGCCTTGGTGGCGCTTTAGTATTATTTTTAATTTGGCTATAAGAATTTTGTTGTCTGTTAAGCCAATATACGTAAACATGAGCTTCCTGATTCAATGTTCGTTATTTAATTATACATTAGTACATGACTTATATTACTTTTTATCTATATCGTGTGAAAAATGTATATCATAATCTGTAATTTTATATCCTCATAAAAGCATAAATATCTTTTTACTATTATTAAGGAAATTCAAAATTAAACATGATCCGAGTTTAAGGTTTTTCTCTTAAATTAATTTACGTGCGCAGATGTGTACGAGTACAGAATAAGAATAATCGAGATACATGATGATGTTTTTATAACGGATAAGAAACATTTTACTTTTTTAGTTTAGCATATTAAAAAATAGAATGTCTAATAAGGCATAGTCGATTTTATATCAATATAGTCATTTTTAGTTATTATAGCATTCAGAAATGTTTTAATCAAAAGGAATCACCTAAATTAGGTTTTTTATTTATTTTATCAAGTTTGATTAAGTATTCAATAATTTACTTTTAATAGTACAAAAATTTTGATAATCAAGTTTGATTAAGTATTCAATAATTTACTTTTAATAGTACAAAAATTTAATAATTTTTTTTGGTATGTGCAATAAATTAACGGCTCCTATAAGCGCTGTTCGCTACAAATGACGATCTCGCATTAACCGCGTAATGGCACTGTTCGCAATTAAGGGGTTAAATCTAATATATACTTGAATAAATTTATTAGATATAAAACATTTACAAAGTCACATAGAGCAGATCACAGAGTCCAATAGTCAATGTCCACCGCAAAGTCAAACAGCACGTGTTAATTTCTTAAGTATCCTAAAGTACATCAACCTTGTATGTGAGGAAAAAGTCTGTATAATCAATAGACAAAATTGATTTAAGTCGGTTTCTCTTGAACTGACATGTATTAAAGTCTCTAAAATTCCAATACAATGCAAATGTATTTTGCAGACAGAAAAATGGTACATGTTGCAATTCTTTTAAAGGTTAATAACGTCTAATTTTTACCCTGTAGTGTAGTCCATTGCGTGAATAAAGATTTCTAATTATGTGCGTAACGGTTCGTATCCATGAAAATACTTCTACACTCAAATATATGTAAATCCGCCAAATTTAATAATTAATCAGGCTGCAGGTCTGTTAGATATGTTAAAAGTTAGAACATCAGTTTTCTATTCCCATACACTGAAGTATGTCTGGTTATCTGGTCTTAGGCGCAGGCAATAAAAAACTGCGTACTGTATACTCTTTCAGTGACTCTCATTAGCTAGATAGCCTAGATACTCAATAAGACAAATAGTAAACTCGTATAAGTACAACTCGTAAAAAAATGACAAACTGTTACTAATTTTTACTCGTCATTATTATAGTACATATAACTGTTTGTCATATAGTGTTTGCAGATTTATAGCAATTTTTCTAGTAAGTACTACATACAGTTAATAACGTTTGAGAACCCATTTTGCCATCCTTTCAAGTTTTCTCTCTTGAATCTACATACTTGGTTTATACTTAGCGTTGTAGAGTTGATCAGAGTTAACAAGACGGTTCTGCGTTCGTCGCAGCTTCTAGCTCTTATCCATCTTCAAAGACCGAGGCAAACACATTCGGGATTTGACGCCGGACGGTCAGGCTTTTTTTTACCTCTGTTCGCTCTGCGATTTGCAGACATTGAAAAGGTTGTAGGACCTTTTAAAATTGCTAGCTGTAAATCCTCGAAAAATTAGAACGAGTTATTACAATGGCTGTGCGTGTGACGGATTTTTATCGCGACAAAACCATTTTCATCACCGGAGGAACCGGCTTCCTGGGTATTTGTCTAATTGAGAAACTATTGAGAAGCTGTCCTGATATCAAAAACATTTACTTGCTTATGAGACCAAAAAGGGGCAAGGAGATAGAGCAACGACTGGAAGAACTTACGAAAAATGCGGTATGATTTTAGTATTTTGTTTGCTTAATGATCCAGTATTGCTTTCAATTATTTAAAACTTTTATTCTGGTAAAAGATCCTTGTTCGATGGATGCTCTCATTCTGTTGATCTTGATTCTACAAATATTCAAGATAATAAAATATTGAAGAATATTCTGTCGGTGCTTAATGTAATAATTATATGTATGTCATAATTGACATTGTTTCTTTGCTCTTTAAATTGTTACATATTTTTATATAAGATACTTCAAATATTTATTTTATTATAAAACTAATCGCTTCTTCATTTATTCTACAAGAGGTGAAAATGACAGAATGGATACGTTTTGGATAGTAAAAAATTGTGTTATGAATTTAACAACATAAGTATATGAATTTAATCAGATTGTTTCTAAATTTTCACTTACTTTCAATATTTCATAGTATTATTTATTTTATTTCAAATTTCATGTGACGTTTAATAGTAAATTTATTAAATGTAATGCTACTGATATTATAAATCAATTGATCATACTACATTTTATATAATTTTAGGTGTTTGAGGAACTGAAGAAAGCAAAAGGCGATGAACCATTTAAGAAAGTTATTGCAGTTGCAGGCGATGTTGGAGAGGAGAATTTAGGATTATCGGCTAGCGACAGACTGATTTTGGTAGAAAAAGTCCAGATAGTTTTTCATTCTGCAGCTACTTTGGACTTTGATGCTGATCTTAAAACTACAGTTAATATTAATTTACTTGGTACACGCCGTGTTGTGCAGCTTTGTCAAGAAATGAGAGATTTCAAGGTAAGCAAGGTTTTTTGAGTCCATATCATATTACCTCTATGTCCATTGCATGCATAAGTATGTATATTGATCCATATGGTGACGAGGACATGGTATTTGTTATTTTTTTGTTGAGTGACAGCATATTTTCTTATATATCATTAAAAATTTACTTATGGTTTTCTAAACATTTAAGTGCTGTATAATCAATTGATACTCTCTAAGAATTTTCTCTTTATACCTTTCTAAGAATGTTCTCCTTATTACTTTATGTTTTAGGCTTTGGTACATGTTTCTAGTGCCTATGTAAATTCCACGCTTAATGAAGCTAATGAAAAAATTTATCCTGCACCTGCCAATGTAAATGATGTTTTGAAATCAGTAAAGGAATTAAGTGATTCGGCCTTAAAAGAAGCAACACCAAAAATTTTAGGTCAACATATAAACCCTTACACATTCACTAAACATTTGGCAGAACATGAAATCGCCAATTCATCTTTATCTGCAGTTATCGTACGTCCTTCTATGAGTAAGTAGAATCTTGTATATGTTATATAACAATATTAAAAAATGGCCTTATCTAAAAAAGAATGGTTACTTCGTTCCCTCATATCATTATTATATTTGGAAGGCCACCATAAGTATTAGTATTAAAAACCCGCTGGTAATAAGATTTACTAATTTTATTTATTTATGAATAAGTATAAGATGTTATTCGAATTATGTTTGTTCGCAACCGATTGTATTTCTATTAATATTAAACGTTTTACTCTACGCGTGTGGAGAGTTGTTATGTAAGGTAGCTAGCTATCTTATGCAAATAAGATAGGAAGATTTTACATATTTCTTCGTAATCATTATAGTTACTGCAGCGTGGAAAGAGCCAGTCCCGGGATGGACAATTTCAAAGAATGGTCCACAAGGTTTCCTGATGGGAGCCAGTAAAGGAATTGTAAGACGTCTACCTGTGGCTACAGATCTGATATATGATTACATTCCAGTAGACATTGTTGTAAACAGTTTAATAGTTGCCGCTTACAGTGTCAACAGTTCAGGGTAAAATAATTTGATCTACATTTAAAATATTTCTATTTCAAGCTACTATGAATATTATCATTGTAATCACAATGAGTGCTCTAAAGATGCGTCATTTTTTAATACTCTATTTCATGTACCTGTTATTTATTTCAGGGGTGATGGTGTAAAGGTCTATCATTGCACATCGAGCACATGTAATCCTTTCAAATGGGAATCTGTTGAGCATAAGATCAATAGTTATCTCCACAAATATCCACTGCGCAGTGCAGTTTGGTATCCGCATTTGAAATTATTGCCTTCGTTACTATTATTCAGAATCTCTGCATTTTTCTTTCATATGATACCAGCATATATTTTGGATACGGTCACTAGAATATCAGGTGGTAGACCCATGTAAGTGAAAATAATCGATCACTATCGCATTTTATAATTACATTTCAAGATGTGAGCACACCTGATTCCTTTAACAAAGTCATTAGTTGCAACAGCTTACAAGTTCTCATATAAGAAAATAACTTATAGTTTTGTTTGGAAAAATGCTTCGTCTATGATACAATTATGTGATAATGTGTAATTTATTTTTTGTTTGTGTTTATTTTAATTATAGACTTGTGCGTTTACATACAAATGTTAACAAGTCTCTGGAACAGCTAAGCAAGTTCATTTTCACCGAATGGAAGTTTCACAACCCTCGTATGCTGGAATTGCACGAATCGCTGTTACCAGATGACAAGCGCACATTTACGCTAGATGTCAGACCATTAGTCTGGGAAGATTATTTCGTAGATCTGACACAAGGCGTTAGAACTTATTTGAATAATGATCCTCCCAGAACTTTACAAATGGCTCGCTCCAAGGATAAGGTGTAAGTACCAAGAATTATATAGTCTTTTCAAGCAAAAGAAGTGTAGTTTCATAGATGATGTCTTAAGAGACAGAGATTTTATATTTTGTAAGAATATTATAGGCTTTGAACGAAAAGCTTCAATTCATTTAGTGTAATTCTTAAGGACTATTTAACAACAGTAATACATTTTTTCGTAAACAAATTATCAATGGCATCTAACCAATTTTATGTTTCAGACTACTGGTTGCACACTTGGGATTACAGACTGTGTTATTTGGTTTAGTATGGTGGGCCGTTAAGGTACTGCTGGATTCTACATGGTCAAAAACTGGTTTGGTTCTACCATTGACATACGTTCTATTCGACCAGCTTTAAACTGCTAAGTCATGATAATCGGACTTTTGATTTTTGTTTCTTGTTATTTGAAATAGCTGTAATTTAATGATATTTTGCATTTCTTTGAAAAAACTATTTACAGCATATACCACATGATGATATTCACAAAAACACTATCATTAAACTTTTCCTTATGACTTTTGTAAGATCAAAAATCAAATTTTTCGTTGAATTTAGACAATTTGAAAGATTCAATATGTTTCGTTGGCTACATATTCGCGAATGTAATTTAACGCACCAGAGAATACTGTTGTTATAGATTGATTGGTTTAATTATTACAATTTGGAATAAAGCAACTTGTTTGCGCCTCATATGGTTTTATAATAACATTGTTCACTTTTGGAATACGATATTATTGATACACATTACAGTATAAAGTATTTTGTAAATTCTCAAAGTATTTCATTAACAATATAATATTTTTTGTCAAAAAATTATCTATGCTAAGCAACGATATGAAAAAGATGAGATAAGGTAAATTTAATGCAGTAACTATATGCTTGCACAGTACTGCTTAAAGGTTATACATTTTAAACACTATATTTGGTATCTCTTCAATGATTTTTACTAATTACTTAATTCAGTCTAATGATTTAAATAATTAAAGTAATATAAATAATATAGTTTCTAGAGAAATAGTATTTTTTTATATTGTTCTGTTAATCTTAAATACATTTTGTATTATTTACTATCATTATATACCTTTATTATATCGTGGTCTCTCACATGCAATAAGAGGATTAAATAAAGAAATTCTTACTTTTGAATAGTACATTGAGTCCAAATTTAATTTCCCCCCATGTCGTTCGAAATTTTCTTATGAAATCTTCCCATACGTAGTAAATACTTTGTAAAATGTCTTATGATGAAATACTGAGTGAAAGTTGCAGATGATACTTGAACTATTGAAGAGTAAAAAATGGTGTCACATACCTTTATTATGTCTGCATACATACATATGTAAGCAATAGAGGAAGTGTGTATTTCGGTTTTGAATGAAACACATATATTGAGAAGAGACAATGAATTGATGCTCATTTTCTGATTCTGACACAATTTTAAATTCATTCAAAGTAACATATTACATTCTATTCATAGATTCTTAAGAAATTTGGAATTTTTGCTAAACGTATATCGTTCATAATTCACGCTATTACGAATTTCATTAATACATTTGTAAAAAGTTTTCATTGAAACTTGATTTCTTTAAAATACAAAAGTAGCTGTAGTATGCAAGTTGCGTTGAATACTGCAATTTATTGTATCGTTATCCGTATTATTTTTCTGAATCTTGTGTTCGAATTTTTAAGAGTAAAAATCGTAGCACTCCTCGCGAAGAATATGAATTGCTTGTTTCTAGTAGCTCTTGAAAAATAACAATTAACAAGTAAACCAAAAATGTTTCACCCATGAAATAATGAAGACTGCAAGAGACCTTCCTGTGGGACTGTATTTACAGATCATCAACCTACCTAACCTCGTCCAATGGCTACGTACGACCCTGACAAAAGCAGTGCAACCACACACAGGTCAGGATATCCATGACTACATGTCGGTGTCCCAACACAAAGGCTCACATATGAACGAACATGACTGTTCGTAGACGCAGTCAACATAAAAGAATTCTCCAGAAGGCTGTAGCAAACATTGGTCAGTAGCGATCTATTTCGACCTCTTTAAATTTCGCGCATATGAACGCCGGTTATAGAAAACAATTGGTACATTTAAATTTGTCCAATCAATCGTTCCACCCCAGCCGCGCAGCTGTCGTTGCCAATTTTGAATGTTTGATAATAACGTAGTGCTAGAAATTTATGAAAATTAGTGAAGTGTTTCTGTGATCTTAAACGTTTTTTTTTTTACAATTGAATTAGCTGGTGCTTTTTCTTTTGAATTAGTACATTACTACCCAGCGCCAGTCACTCTTCGATTGCTTCAGTACCTTGGTGATCGTTGGTCGGTTAACTTCTATAAGATTTCTCTCTCTTCTTCATTTTAGAGGAAGTACGGTAAGAGAGTTAAAGGAAGTTGAAAATTTATCTGTCAATCGATATCCTATTGGTGGGAGTTTATTTCTGATTCATCTATTTTGTTGGAGCTGCCTTTTTCAAATCTATCGTAAGAACTGCTCAGTCAGAACTGACCTTGCTAAGTGGTCACATCTTTGGAGAAGAATAATGACGGAAGGTTAGTGATATGAATTATATTAAAAACAAATATTTGTATTTTATTTCTGCAACATTCATTCAAAAGCTTTGGCGCTGTTTTACTGTTCTAATTTTACAGTTGTTCTAACATTTTTACGACGATGCATCATTCAAATTTGAAATTCTGTTATTTTAATTTGATTCATTTCTTTGTTCAAGCGGTATCTTTGTATGCTGGTTATATCAATTTTTATATCAATAAAATAAGATCAAGATTTCTCTTCGTTTGTGGATACTTAAACTACTTTTGCACTTTTAATATGATGAATTTTTGGAAATTTAATATCATAATTTCCCGGAAATCTAGTTTAAGTAAATTCTAATTCACCTGATTCACATATCCTCATTCTGAAATAACACAATCGCACAGATTTTATGAAACACATCTCATATACAAATCTTTCGCCAAATCCATTATTACCAATTGATTGTCACTTTCAAGTTACATATATCCATTCGCATACGAGTAGCATTAATCGCAACGTGGCACATACAAAGAAATGGCAAATCTTACAAAGAATAATAATACACGTGCAATCGAAAAGTAGAAACTACATCGTACCAAACTTATTACCATCACAATATAATTTTATTTCAATTCTCAGTTATGGTATCTCCAAACTATAATTACAAATCATTGCAAAACAGTCAAATAATTATGTTTCATAATTTTTTACAATTTTTTTTTTTTCTTTATGACCCACTTTCCACAAAACCAATTGGCCTTCCGTTACAATATCCTCATATATCTTCACTTTTTAGCGAATTTAACCACCGACGCTGTACCTTCAATACCTGAATGGTTTCGAAAGAGAAATGTCCTTGTTACCGGAGCCACCGGATTTATGGGCAAGGTTCTGCTAAGCAAACTGCTTTCGAGCTGTCCGGAGATTGGACGAATATTCATATTGGTCCGTGAGAAAAAAGGCGTCGATCCTCGATCCAGATTAACATCAATAATACAGGTGGGAGGAATTTCTCGTTAAGCATTTTATTATATTATATTTATTTTTCCTTGAACACACTCATATATATCCGTTTATCTCTAATACTATATACTATGTCTCTCTTGCCTCGACTAGCATTACGCATGTTAATTTCGTAATGACATCGAAACTAGGATTTACGATATACCTAGAATTTCAGGAAACAACTAAGAGATAAATAAATTATAAAATATACATGGAATCACGAATCATTGTCAACCAACATGTACATATAGCAAGTATCGATGCAGCTGTAGATATTATATGCTAATACCAAAAGATTCATGTCAATGAGTATATAGATTACATTGTTCTTAACCAGATTTTTCATAAAATATCTTGGCCTTACCTTGGTCTTCCGTATAGGATTATTTATCACTATAGCTTATGTAAATTTTTCTTACTTCCTACGTCTATACTGTGTCGAACATCAAGGTCCGCTCTGTTACTATAATTAAAGAAAATTTTTGTAACCCTTTGATACTTATCGCTGATAAACCTCAGCAAAGGGTTTAGAGATTAACTATTTTGAGTTGGTCGGTCATTTCAGCTATTTTGCAAATTTTTCCTATTTCCATTGATACATAATTCTCATAAATTAAAGGAATTAATGTTGAAATAACATAACCTTCCTAGGACATAAAAATTATGTGGCAATCGAAAGCACGCATTGTATATATTAATAATATTAATTTATAATAATTTTCAAATAGTATTATAAGTGAATTTCCACAGATTTTTTTATTGGACGTTGTAGAGCTCGATTTATATGTTTTAAGCAAAAGTGAAAGCGCGCGCACAATCAATTCAATGCACGCAAGTATAGGCCTATGTTGCGTGATAGATTCCATCAGATTCTCATCATTAGAAAATTATTAGGGTCCTCTATATCTATCGAATGTATCTATACTTATATAATACCAATAACCATTATAAGCGTACTTAACTTTCTGGTATCGTATCAAACAATAGCGTGTCTACCATCTATTAATCTCACAGTATGTTATCTCGACATGTATCAGTAGATAAAATCAATGGAAATTGAGTAATTCATTAATGATTTACCTAAAATATGAAATTTTATATACAATCTATAACGATGATACACAGCGCGCAGTTTTACATTTTCTGCGACGTATATGCAAAATAGGGATAATAGAAAAATGTTTACAGTCATTTATTTTTTAATTATCAGAGACTCTTTAGTATGGCGAAGTATTCGGAAATGATCCTTAAAATTTAATCCATTCTTACCGGTTGACCATATATGTAGGGAAGGTGCGTGACTGAATGAATTAATACCATCAGAGCAATTCCAAAAATATTTCATGCTTATTCTATCTTCAACTAATTCCATGGGCAGTCATCGTTCCCTGCCGGGCCAGTCTTACCCAGCCTTCCGTCACATGTACACCTTGGCGTATGTAGAGATAATTAAGATTTTATTGCAAAAGCAAAATTTTCTTATTTCACAACCTTGAAGAACACATCCAACGGAGCATGTATACTTACACATATTTTAGCAGATCTGTTTCTCGCGGGTTTTCCCCTTCATGGGTAAACATATTAAATTGGATGTTGTCTTCATCTTCTTATTTCGTTGGCCAGGAATTCCCTTCACGTTATACGTCTGACTATCATGCGACCAATGAGCACTTAAGTTCACATTAAGAATGAGTAGACGAGAAAGAGACGGAAAATCCAGATCTGCGTATTTATTTTGGACCATACATAATGATGCATGCAAAAAGCATGCCACTATAGCCTTTATGTGTAAGTAAACGAATAAAAAAAAATGTTATTCTTTGTTCACGAAATATGTATAGACTTCATAATTAGATTTTGAAAAAGTTCTTACCAACACACACGTATAGATGGATTTAACCTTGATGTCGACAAATGAATGTTACGATTACGCAATCGAATCAATTTTACCTTGAAGCTAACTCTATTAACGCTTCTTTTTTGAATTGTATTCTTCCGTTCATTTTTTTACAAATTTCAGCCTGTATTATTTTTTTTCAACTTTTCCTTTTATACACACATCAATGCGTATTTGAGAGTCGCGATCGTCTTATGGAATTTTATATACAGGAGTCCATTATAAGAACTCAGACTCTATTTCCGGCTACAATCTTATTTGAAACTCATAACAATGATTTATAATAATACCATTGATCTTTTTTTTAGGAAGAACCATTTCGTTTACTTCGTGAAAGTAATCCGGAAAGATTGAAGAAATTATTTGTTATTTCCGGCGACACAACCACCGAAGGACTGGGCCTCTCGACTGCGAACAAGGAAATTCTTATTAAGGAAGTATCGGTAATCTTCCATATGGCAGCGAACGTTAGATTCGATTTGCCGTTAAGAACAGCCATTAATATGAATACCAGAGGGACGGCTAATGTTTTATCATTGGCGAAGCAGGTACCGTTCACTTATGTTAAATAATTGATTGATATTCTTTGTACAATGTCAGCAAGAATATCCCCACGCAACAATGGGATGTTAGAAATACATAATACAGACGTTGTCAATCGCCACTACTGACATACCACAGACTTCCGTAAATCTGCAAATGACAACTTTCAAATGTCATTCTGAAGTATGTTTGTCTCACCTACGTATTGCTTTCTGTTCGTCTTTTGTACATCCTACCTTTCATTCATAGGATGTATTTCTAACATCCATCTGCCAATTTGCTTCACATGAATAGAATATTCTTATAAGGTAGATGTCCCAGTCATCTGCCATGTACCAGCACCATACCGGCGCACTCACTGGTTGGCTTAAGCTGCGAGAAGCCTATGATTATTTCTCGAAGGCAGCATAACTTTTGAAATGACACAACAATGAAAGTTAGGCTCGCTAGATATGACGCGTCCGCTGATAGGTTAAAGAGCATTCAATGAATGTGTGAACTTAAAAAAAAATGTAGATAATAAGATAAAGAAAACACTCGATTGGCGATTACACGCGTGTAATGTTCCCAAAAGGTATTGTAGTTAATAGCTATGAAATATATAATAAAATAAGACAGATAGAAAACTTATACCTGCTATAAGGAAAGGCATAAGGTAGCGAATAAATTAAAAGAACTTTTCTCGAACCATAAATTACAAAGATGTTATTTTCCTCAATACATTTATGTGGGGCTACCAAAGACGTCATTGCAAAGGTCATTTGAATTGTTTTCTTTAGGTTTCTCAGCTTCAAGCATTTATTCACGTGTCAACGGCCTACTGTCAGTGCGGTCAAGCAATTCTAGAAGAAAAGGCATATTCAACACCAGTACCGCCAGAGACTGTATTATCAACAGTGAAAAATTTGGATGATGATACGTTAGAAATAATGACACCAAAACTACTGGGTGACCAGCCAAATACTTATGCATTCAGCAAAGCACTCAGTGAAGATCTCGTTGCAAGATCTGGTCTGCCAGTTGGCGTTGCAAGACCATCGATAGGTACGTTTTACAATCTTAAAGAATTATAATATTCTCTTATCAATAGTTTCATCAGGTTAATAATGTTATATTTATGTTTAACCATTTCACCATAGTTGTTGCCTCCTGGAAAGAACCTGCACCAGGTTGGGTGGAGAACATGAACGGACCAACTGGCCTGATGATAGGTGCTGGTAAAGGTGTGATTCGGTCGATGCTCTGTAACAAGGATTACCTGTCTGACTTGATACCGTGCGACCTCGCTGTGAATGCTATAATAGCATTAGCGTGGAGGGTCGGACTTGAACAACCTACCGAGCCCTTCTTCATGAACGTCACTGAGAGTGGCGAGAATCCTATATCTTGGGGATGGGCATTGGAGACAGGAAGAAAACACGCTCTCACACATCCTTTCTCAGGTTCTTGAATTTATTTAGATATAATTTATAGTATGCTTGCCTTTTTAGGCCCCTTGATTCTGCTTAACCGTACGACGCCTATTATGTGAAAGTGGACAGTGCTTAGGCGCTGCTATTGTAAACTAGTAACTTTTATTCATGGGTAGTTTTAGGCACATTATGATACGCGGTTCATAGTTATTTAATAAATTACTGTGATTTCAGGTCCTTTGTGGTATCCTGGTGGAAGTTTGACGTCATCTAAAATTATTCATTGGTTGGTGGTTATCTTCTTACATACAATACCCGCGTATCTATTGGATGGTTTGCTCATTGTTACTGGGAACAAACCTTTTTTGGTTAAAATACAAAGCAGAATTTCTTCGGGTTTGGAACTGCTTCAGTATTATACTACCAAAGAATGGATATTTCGGCAAGTATTGTTAAGATTTATTGACATTGTAATTGCGGCATTTATAGTCTTAGACGTATATGCGATGACCCATTCGTTTATTTCGCATAAAAAATCTTTATACGTGATCGCTTCGTCGTCTTCCTGCATGTAAATTGGAGGTCGAAGCGAAGGAACTACATGAGTTGGCAACTAATACAGTCATCGGTACACACTCGTATAATGAGGGCCGGGTAGGGAAGCTGATTTTGGTCCTGGACGGAATTAACAAGTGACAACTTAATTCCGAAAGGCCATGTCAAGCCGAGTGTTTTGTCGGTGTCTTAAAATGCATATGTGGGCACTGCACAGAAATTACACAAGGACACTGATATATAATATTATCTATTTGACTTTACTAATCTCGTAACCTGAATAAATCTTTTTGAAAATTGTTTCGAAAATGTAACTAAGTAAAGAAATATTCGAAAAACAGTAAGCGTATTCTAAATGCTGTGCTACTGTTATGACATGACTGCATAAATCAATAGTACAAGTTCCGCTACGACATTCACAATAGTATGCTGCTATTTCATCAATTCCAGTTTGAGATTTACAGAATAAAGCGTAAACCAAGTATCTATTTGATTTAGAATGTTAGGTTAGACTAGCTTAAAAAGTTTTAAATCGTTTGACGTATCTCTACCTAAGTCCGAGTGTAAATAACGTGTTTAGGAAATCCTTGTGTGTATTCTAAAAAATAAAAAGAAAAAAGTTGCTCACGAAATTCCGAAGCAAATTTATCGCTTCATTAATCGATACACGAAGGATACATATTACGATGTTCTTGGAAGGCAGGGAATGAAGTTCAAGGTTCATTAAAAAAATATAATAATTAAGCGTTTGTAGCATTTGACCTTGTGTAAACCACAACGAAGTATAATTATATAAGATTTCACGAATAATTGAAGGTATATATTGATTATTGTTTATTTTTTATTTACAGAAATGATCGGCTGAAGGATATACAACAACGTTTAAGATCCTCTGACAGGGAGATATTTTTTATGAACACTAAGGATATTTGCTGGGACGACTACATCCTGACTTACATCCTCGGTACAAGAAAGTATTGTCTTAAAGATGATCCCTCGACCTTACCTCAGGCTAGGCGCGTATTTGCTTACTTATACGTTGCCGATTTGTTTGTCAGGATTGCCTTTGGAATACTTATCGCTTGGCTCGTTTATTCCTGGATAATACCGTTTAAAACCACTTCCAGTGCTTTCGTTGAAGTTAATGAAATCTGACTCTTTCACACTAAAGTAAAAAAACTTTTATGTATCGAAGCTATGCAAAGTTGTGAGAAGTCACGCTTAAGTGGACCAGGAAATTAGACTTTAGAAAAGTATTAAATTCTACTCAATAAAATAATGCCATATGTATATTATATATACATGTACAATTTTTGGCACTGTTGTTTCTATATCATAGATATACATATGTAAATTGTTACATAAGAATATTTACAGTTACATGAAAATGATATTACTCGTCGATTTTTCGTATTTCAGTGCCAATTTTATTAAAAATTGTAAACTATACTGTATTTTAATTCTTATTAATTTTTTATCGCTATAATGTATTCAACAATGAAATTTGGTAACAGTTGCATTACGTATGTGTGTGATCTTTAGTTTTCTGCAATATATATAGTCAATGACTTCTTAGCGATACTCTATAAGCTTGATTAATTTATACGTATCTCATGATTTTTTTCGAACAACCTCTTTTTAGCCCTTAACTACGAAGGTACGATTTTATGAATATACATTACAACGTGAAGTCTGTGGAACTCGGAGCAATTACGACGAAAGGAATAGCTCAAAAGTAGAGTTTTGCGTAGGTCTTCTTGTTAGTTTAAACGAATTTATCAACCAAGTATCAAATAATAAGTATGTAATAGATATTTTTTTTAGTTTATTGAACATTTAAGTAGAAAAAAATTCGACTACAGGGTTGAATGTAAAATTGATGAGGTCTGCGAGACCGCGCATACGTACACGGAGAGAATTTTTCGTTAATTTTTCCTATGAAATTGACGATAAAATTTACCGTAGAAATCAGTACCATCGTTACCATTTAATTATTTATTGCTTATAACGTACGATATTTTTAGTGGCTACAAATAAATTTTCCAGCGCACACGGTAAATATTGTTACTTGCAATTTTACTGCGTTTCACGATGTAATGTATTTTGTGATTGACCTCAAAGGTATGAAAAGTATAGTGGATTCCGCGGTAAAATTGAATGTAGCGCACAAGGTAATTCGGCTGTTTTAGATGACTTTTTAAATTCAACAAGATAAAAGCTATACTTTTACACTACATATTTTCAAATTTGAAAAATTTTACCGTACACTTCAGTAAAAGCTGACGTATCGTGCTTACTTTTTAGGATGTTTTCGTGAATTGTTCTTAAATACACGTATAGGTAATATTTTATGAAATGCCAGATATCCCGTGGTAACGGTGAATTTCAGGTTAATTTTTTATGAAAAATTCTCTCCGTCTAGGTTAAAGGTTAAGAATAAGAAACTTAATTTTTATTATAAGAAAGGTAGATAAAAAAGCTGTCCTAACATGTTATTCGAGCACTAAAGAATAGTTAACATTCTTAACCTACCATCTAACGTACTTCATAAATTAATCGTTGATATCGCCGTATCAGTATTTACTTAAAAATAATAGGTTATCAACGTAGATAGCACAAACAGGAATCATAGATAGGCACTACGTCACGAGTTAAAAAAAAACACACATTAGATTCCTGGGATCCTGAAATGTTGAAATCACTTTTCAGTGGACTCGACTAGCTTAGCTGCTGCTGCGCACGAAAGTGGACTTGCGTCACGGAATAGAGGTCGAACTGCTTTGCGCTAACGTTGTTACGTTTGTGAAACGTCCAGTTCTAACTACATAAATATAGATACTAAATCAACGGTATTATGAAATTTTTAATAGGTTAACATTAGGTGGATGTCAACGGTTTTAGAAAATATTCAGAAACCATATAACCAGTATACAGGAGACTGGAAATTGAAGATTTGAATTTTTTAATTTATCAACATCACATTTGTTATCCCACTTGTATATGAAAAAAGACAAAATTCGGTGAAATTCTACAAGAAGTGTCATAAGCCAATCTTTACACAGTTCTCCCGTTTATACGTATACGACATATCTAATTAATGCTAGACGTCTAAGTGTATATAATTAATAAAAAATATAAACTGAGATCTAGGCGAATCTTTGATATTGAAACTCGTAGAAAGATTTTGATAACTTATGTTACACGTGGGTGAACTTTAACTATAGTTTCTACAAAATGGTCCTTTGCTTCTGCTACTTTCGATAGAGGGTCTGGAGTTAGTTTAGAGAAAGTGACTCTGATTCAGGTATTCCGTATGTGGACGCGATTGCTCTTGCTGTAAAGTGCCAAATTAAATTTTCTGTTTAGAACTCACGTTTCTTTCAACGTAGTATGTAAATCTTTTCATTTTTAACATACATAAATTTTTAAAATGCACTGACATGGTATTAAAATGCCGATTGAGCATTAACGAGCGTTAAAATAATATAATTAATGAACAAAAAATATATTCTCAATAATGAGATTTCACTATAGCAAAGATTCAGTGTCAAGATTAATATTACATATGCTTGTAAAAATGCTCCTCAAGGGTCGTAACTTTGTTATTTACCTGACAGATCATTTAATTGAACTGTGACCAAGTTTTTTATCATAAAAGTCCGCTACATATGTATTACTTGAAATTCAAAGTACACGCTAATCGTGCATACTCTATATCTTTTATTTAATAATTAAGCAAGGATTTTTCGATTGAGTTACATAATTTTTTAACATTGTGATCTCACGCCAGTGACGTGGACAACTTTGCGTGGCCAGTAATGTCACATACGATTTACCAAATTCGAAAAGGCATACAACGTCATAGAAATATTGAGTTTAACATACGATATCTTTTAGATAAAATATATCCTAGTCTAAAAATATTTCCATCCTTGACACTATCCCAAAATGGATTCTTGAACAGAAGAAATAATAATCCCACCCTAATTTAATGGATATTCGATGCATGGTTGTGGGAAGACATTTAAAAATAATGAAAAATTTAATTAATGTATTATAAAAGCGTGAAAAAAGTCCTGAGATTATCCTTAGCTATTGGCTGCTAACTGCGATGTAGGAGGCGAAGTGAATTATAAGGATCTATTCCGGAGTGGGAATTACTGGGCTATGTCGAAAGTTGTACAGCCCTGAACTGCTTGCCGATGAATGTCCAGTGAACATTGGGCTGGTTACGTTCTCAGTCTGCAACGGGCTCACCATCTGATCAGATCAGGTGAAATATAAATCTGAGTCGTAAAATAGTATAGAAAATTTTCTATCAACGGTCCACAAAGGAATGAAGATTTGATCAGATCGAGTGACCTGTTTTGCGAAGTGTATTCATTTTTTGGATTTCTCATAACGTTTGGAACTTTCGAGAGGTGATATTACAAATTTGTAAGTGTACATGATATTTTAAATATGGCGATTCTTGAAAAAAATTGTTCGATAATTTGCCGGTTTAGAGTGCGGCGATTTTAACACTTTTTTTTTTCTGTCCAAGTTATACAAATTTGCCATTGATTACTATCATTTGATTATTATCTTAGCGTGGTCTGAATTTGCGTGTTTATTAATGATGTGGATGAAATTATTAAAATTAGATAGACGATTATCGTGCAGATATATTCGTATCGAATACTATTGAATTTTATAATTGAGTTACAATGTTAGTTCGTTGTCATTCTTTTTTCTTTTTTCGAAAAATTTTTATGCACTTTATTTGACGTCTAGCAATTTGATAGTACATCATTAGTTTTGTTCTTTTGTAATTCACTCGATTTATTGCTTGTATTGCGTGAGAGACAATCTGTTTTTTTCATTAAAAAGTCATGAAAATGAGTGATTTTTGGGTTACTGAAATATAACTGTAATTAGTAACGTGTTAAAGCAATATCGATAGTCGGCTGTTTCGACCTATCGATGATGGTAAAACTTTCTGCTCTCTAAATATAATGAAATTTATTGAATTACTTAAGAGGTTCGATTATTCTGAAAGATAAAAGAAATTATACTTAATACAGTTTTGCCATTGGATTACAATCTTATCGTATATATTTTTCAAAAAAAAAATTTATCAGTTATAATGAAGAGTAACGTGAACAGATTTTACGTGGTTAAATTAAAAGAAAAAAAAGAAAAAAACTGTAACAATAAATCAAATGTATAATTTCATTTTTAAAATAATTCACATGCAATTCCTATGAAATACTATTTGT
This sequence comes from Calameuta pallipes, assembly GCA_030142375.1. Taxonomy (NCBI): domain Eukaryota; kingdom Metazoa; phylum Arthropoda; class Insecta; order Hymenoptera; family Cephidae; genus Calameuta; species Calameuta pallipes. The sequence goes on from JARQSW010000292.1 coordinate 637,783, forward strand.
TTTCATTACGTAAAAGTTGAAAGTGAGATGTGCAAAATTACTAAAGAAGTGTGTCAATTAACACGTGGCAGAATCGAGTGGAACGTTTTCTAAAAATTATTTTCTATAAAAAAGATAGTGTTGCAGAAAGTTGTATGGAATAAAATATCTTCGCTGGTTCCATGTAAATTTGACGTTATACAGAGCTCGCATGTGGTTTGCGACTTTGTGCAATCAGTTTGGTCAACCAACTAGAAACACGTTACGTGTATAATAACAGCAGTAAGAATTTAGTTGAAACAAAATTTCATAAAATATATCATTTCCCGATTAGTGGCTTGCCGATAATATCCAAGAAAACAATTCTTTCCACAATTTCTATTACGCGACAAAAGTCTCTAGAGCGACCACAATAGAAATATCTATATCAAAGTGGTGAAAGCAAATTGAAAATTCAGAAGAAAAAAAAATAAGTAGCAACATTCACCGGACGAAGAATCGATTCACACTCCTTCGGAATCAGCCTGAAATTAAATTCGAAAAATTTTCATGGGACAAGAGATTCCTTAAAGCCCTATTCTATTTTGCCAGTCAAAAAAATTTGTGATTTTCGGGATTTTTTTTTAATAGAACGACAAGTGCTATCGGTTTGATTTTGTTATTCGAAAACACATTCTTTATAGAGGAAAAAAATTTGTAAATTAAAAATTTACAAAATTAAACATAAAATAGATGGCGCTGCGCGGAGCTCCTTGAAAAAATCGTTTCCATTGGCGCAGATGATTCCGATGATTTGGTTCATGTGAAGCACAAAAATAGAAATTATTCTTAATTAGTAAGACTATGGTTATGGCCGGTACCAGAATTAAGACTAAATAAAAAAATGGCAAAATTACGGGATTATGAAAAAATCGGTCAAAAAGGCACGTTTTAAAAATCTTATTTGTTAAATAAAAATATGTCATTTTTTTGAAATTCTTATTTTGGTAGAAGCGATAGTCAATGATGTGTAGAATATTGTGTTAAAATTTTAAAAAGACCGGACGAGTACTTTTTTGAATATCATCTGCGCCAGGTGAAAAAAGTAGTTTCAAAATAAATCGATTTACAGTTTGATATTGACTTAAAACTTGTTAAACACCGATTGGGTTTTTCCTCTCTAAACTCCAATCTATTGGGAATTGCTCGATAAAATTTTACACGTGAGTTCCTTAAAAGTATGTATTATCGAAAAATTCAACAAAACAAATTCGATCTTTTTTTAAGTTGAAAGGTAGAGAGTGGCCTTAAATTTCTTGTCCCAATACATCCGTAACCATGAAAATTCCTTGAGGATTAATTTTGAGCTAAGTAGTTGCGAACGACTCGTAAAAGCACATATCCAAAGACCAAAGGATTCCTCAACAGAAAAAGAAATTGATAAAACTAAAAATTAGAGTAACTAGGCAAAAGGAATACTCAAAATCACACACCCCAAGATGAAATTCCAATTCTACCCGACTGACTACTCATGTTTTTCATGTCGTAACTTGCGATGCAAGCAGTCGACCTCCACTTGCGTAGCTCTCAGCCTGCTAACCAGTTTTGCCTTACTGAGCAACAAAAGCAAAAGTACCAAGTTGGAGCAAAAAGTTACAACGTCAATCGTTGCGTGACTTTCGTTCGAGTTCAATTTTCCGCGTATTTTCTTATTGATCAAACTGTACTTTACCTACAGCATCTTCAACTTGTTTTCCTGATATTTTAAACTCTTGCGCAATCCCGACTGTCAATTATTCAACACAAGAAAGCAACAGAAGAAACGTACGTTATGAGGATCTACTCGAGGAATAAAATTAACCTAGAATTAGCATCTTTTGTTCAGGTAGCCTTCTTACGTCTCTCGATCGTAACGATCGTAACCCAAGTATAACCTCTTGGTAGTTAATTTCTTGGTCAACCTTATATTTACATACCTCGCACGTTTCTCTGCTGGTCCGATATCTACATATTACGCTGCATTCTGTTTGTGCGATTAAGTCCGTGATATTACACTCACTTTGCCTTCCGAATTAGCTAACGATGGCTAATTTCTAAATTGATCACAATTTTATTAATATACTATAATTATTTATTGGCACGGCTGAATTATAGAGTCTTAGAAACCATCAATTATGTGTGGGTCGTCGTTATCTTTAAGGTAAATTAAATTTGCGATATATCATTTTGATTTTATATTAGAAAATTTATCAGTGATAAAACTTAAAATTAGATATTCCTATGAATGTGACGTTTTAAAAGGGCGACAATAGAATTATGTAAAGCAAAGCTTATTTTGTACTTGGTAGCGAAGCTGCAATGTTAACCTATAACTACATTATTACATACGATTATAAAACCGATACTAACATAACAAGTACTATATTGCATATTTATATATGCCCATATGAATATTCTAGTAGCATTTGAATTGCATTGATTTTCGATACATATAATAAGATCAGTATGTCATATAGGAAATAAAAAAAACTGAATTCGTACTTGTAACGTTAATCTCGTAAAACCGATGATGCGTGTTATTTCCGCATATGAATTGTGCACGTTTTGATTTGCATTAATAATACAGCGCGTTAATGAAATTAATAAATTTTGAATACAATTATTTCGAAAATTTCATAATTTTATAGATTGATTGGTTCAGGTTAAATAGAATGTTTATTACGTTAAACAGTATCAGATACAAATTCTTGTAAGTCATTAATTAATTTTAATCATGATACTCGAGTCTTCCATGACAATTAAGATTTTACAGAAAAACAACATTCATTCCATGTAATCAGTCGATTGACCATAGTACGTTTAACCGTTAATTACCTTAAATCGCCCATGCATTATTTCTTGTTCAGCCAAGTGGAAATGGCGTTCATATAAGAAACTAATTTTTCTAAAAAAAACTAGATCGAATTTACGACCAACAAAATTGCAAGATAAAATTCCATAAAAATGCATACTGGTTACCTTAAGGTTAATCAAGATGCGATAACTGTAATCGTGCGTTTGTAATGTAATTTAAAAAATATTAAAATACATTTTTTCTTTTCTATTTTCAGTACAACGAAAGTCAAAGGTGCGATTCGGTAATTTTTATCCGGCACTATGACAGAAACAAGCATGGAGGATCTGCCGGACAGAGTAGCAGAGACTTTCAAGGGCCGCGAAATTTTGCTCACCGGTGGCACAGGCTTTTTAGGGAAAGTAATGGTCGAAAAATTTTTACGAACTATGCCTGACGTCGGAAAAATCTACATACTCGTCAGACCAAAGAAAGGAAAAGATCCCAAGCATCGTCTGGAAGAAATCTTCAATTCTCCCGTAAGATTGTCCTTTTATTATTTTCACTAGATACTTTATCTTCACACGACTATCACATACGTAACATTTTTTTGCATGTTGGTTGGTAATAATGACGCTTAACGAACCAATAAAACACATCATACGCGTCCCGTCTATTTGTGCATCTTTTTTTACCAGGAACATTTTTCCGTCTCACCGTGCTAAAAAGAGATTCTTAATTTCGGTCATCGTATCGACAAGAGAAAGTAAATTTGCAACCAAATATGCACAACCTGTCAATCTTTAATGGTGTACACGTCATTACATGAGTCATTGAAATTTAATTACAAATATATATATATATATATACTTAACTATTATATATATATATATATATATATATTCGTTTGCCAAAGAGATACTTTGGGGACACGGAAAATCAAGGAGTGTTCACAATAGCAAGCTAATGTTATTTTTAAAAAAACTACTACCTTGGAATCACACAGTATTGGAGTTTTGACCTAATCTAACCTAACGAAACATTTCTAAGCCCCTTACAAATACTGGATGCTTAACATTGAAAATATATAAACAAATTTGGTGAGACAGTCCGCTTTATGGTCCTCAAAACAGTCATTACGCTGGAAAATCTTTGAGGAAGGTCCCCGAAACAGTCACTTATTTTCAGAATATCGACTTCGTAAATAAAATCGTCCACAAAGTATCCCCTAGCAAAAAAATATATATATATATATACATTACGTAGAGTGAAATTCAGAATTATTGACTTTTCACTAATAAAATATGGATAAGATTCTATCGACTGGTATGATATGTATAAAAATGTCTTTTTATAAAAATTCTCGATAGTAGCGTCAGATATTTATTCTCATATGCGATAATGCAATCGGTAATCTCGTTGCTGGTTCATAAAATATATCAGTGAACACAATTCTAAGCATCAATGATTATAATCTGTCAAAGTGAAGGGAAAATATATTAACGTATGTCCAATATGAAATTCCTCGTGTACCAGGTCCGAAGTGGTTGGTTTATGGAGATATGAAAATTGCTTTGGTGATTAAAAAAAAAATCTCAAAAAGCGTTACTATCAGGTGTTACTAGTTTTCATTATTATCTTGATCAATTTGTATAAAGATAATGTGTGAATATTGAAATTTACCGGAAATAACGGCTGTAATAATATCCTGATTAAAAATTGCAAACCCTCTGAGATGCCCTGGAGTCGTGCTTAGTAGAAACAGAGTCAAGGACGTTCTGTAACTCAAGGGAAAAAATGATCATCCAGTGAAAGTATCTCTCGACGTTATTATGTCACATCTTAACTGTCTGCTCTAACGCAATGTGCATTCATCAAAGATAGGGAGAGTTACGCCGTATACCGGAGTAAGAAGGCCAGCAGGTCAGATGAATTTCCCTTTTACACGAAACGTCCAAAACCTGCAAAATAATTTTGTCGGTCTCTTCACTGCCAGCTAATACTTTCACATTTCGTATTAGAATTGTAGTATTTTGTTTTCTTATGTAATATATCGCGTTTCGTATATCTTATACTATTAATTTTCTAACTGTGGGTACTCCTAAAAATTTAATTTCAACACCGAATCGACGGTGTTCAAAGAGCAAATGTAAATTCGAGTATCATTCAATTTGCATAACCTGCTTTACCATTTGTCGGTATTATAGAGTTAAAAAAATTCACGAATTTAATTTCATTATTGAAATTGTGAGTTATGTAATTAGAATTTTTTATCTTTGTAATCGGTATAACGATACATGGTTTTATTATACTGGCCATAGTACTCGATCTCTTCTGAAATCGTACAAAAAGTGACCATGATCTTTTAAATGTAAAACGTCATGAAGTTACTACGCTTGAATTTGCATAATATTTTTTCGTGATAATCGATTATCTTTGACACGATATGTTTAGATGTTATTAATCACTTTGAAGATCTATAACCTCGAATGTCTATCAAGTAAGGTCCTCACGTCAATTCGTACGACCTCGAAATTCAATCGAAGGCTAACTATCAAAAATTTTTAAACTACGTAGGCATTGTGCGTAAACGCTTAATCCTTTAACTGGAAACGCAAAGAGTTGAAAGTTGTAACTGGTGAGTCCCCAGGCGAGAAAGTCAGTCGACCACGTGGAATTTCAAGTATTTGTACTCGATGGGTAGTAAATGATTTTAGAAACACAAATTATAAACAACTATAGGTATATATGGTGAGTCTATGTATAGTCGGTGGACAAATGTAATTTTTTTTTAACATTTTGCAAATAATCCAACACTTAATAAATCGTGGCTTTTCACAATATAATTAATAAATAAATCAAAATATTTATGCTTAAATAAAACAATATCGTATATCTCAGTGCAAAATCGTAAATATTCATGATTTGTTAGAAAAATTTTATATAAGCCACATATAGCTCGTTAAAGACTGCATTGTTTTTCATCTGTCAAAATCAATATACGTTGAATTCGCGAACTTACTATACGGAACTCTGTTATATAGAAAAATGTGCCTGTACCTGCGTCTTATAATTTTTAAATAATTACTTTTACGATTTCCCCAAGATAAAAATAGCGGTGAAAATTTTTCGATATTGAAAATATTATTTCAACATGCTTGTATACTATTATGTCAGTTCTTTAACATAAAAAGTTGGACATTACGTATCGCACATAATTATACAGGTAACGTTAGATATTTTTTCGTATTTTAGGTATTTACAGTCGTAGAGATGTCAGGCGTGAATTTATAAATCTTTTGAACAGGAATTTTGTACTTTACATCAATTGAAATTAATATACATATATGATCATTCGAGATCAGATTATTTACGAGTCCATCAGTGAAATAAACTATTTTCATATTTCAACGTGAACCAAAATTTTATTTACTGTTCTTTTCCCAGTTTACTCGCTTAGACTTTCTCTTTTGCAAAGATGTTCAATTGAAAACGCCGCGCTTCACTGTTTATAGTAATTTCGCTTTTACATACTGTCTTAGGACATACGAGTCAAAAGTTAACAAACAATCCCTACGTATAACGCAACGAGTACTACTTTCTTTTTACTATTTAACTGTGAAACATATCTACGTCTGAAGTCTAGGGTCAATTGACTATTTGCCTAACAACCACATCGTGAACTCTTATTGTTTGATATGATAATACAATGGCCTGCTTGACTCACTGACATTCATAATTAGCCGCGTTGCAACAGAGTGATCTTAGAAATCGTAGTAAAGTATAAATAATTCCAATTGCACAATCAAACCTGGCAGATGTAATGGCAGAGACAATTACGAATATCCTGTATTATTATCTTTGATCTGAAACATCCTTGTATACAGATATTTTGTTTCTACCTATTTACTACAAAAACAATGCTTAAGGAGAATTAAGAAGTGAATATCAAAATTTTGTATCACAGATCAGAAACTAAAACGATATCCAATATAATTACAGCACACAAATCTTTCAGAATTAGTATTTTTATTATTGAACATATGTATATACATATATTATCATGTCTAACAATGTTACAGATACACACTGTAGTAGGACTCGGGTACTAAAAGAATTTTGATTATTTAATCCAAGTTTATCTTCCTCTATATCTATAATGAAAAGAGGATATGTATTTGATCTTTAACAATTGAATATTTCTGACTATCAGCTTTTCGAGAAAGTGAGAGATCTCAGAGGATTACCTGAAATACACAAAAAGGTTGTTGCCGTGAGTGGTGACGTATCTTTACCAGGATTGGGACTTTCGGCAGACGACCGAAAGATGCTTTGCGATACGATTAATATCGTGTATCATGCTGCAGCAACAGTAAGGTTAGTACGGTAGTTAACTTGAACAAACTATAGCATCAATTGTTGATCGAATAATAGATGCAGTTTTTTTTTCTCGAAAATTACGTCGAGGCTGTGTTGAATAAATTCAAAATAAATTAGAGAAATTATATTTCTCTATTATGAATACGTAAATCGTTCAGGACGAAACTATGACTTTCACAGAACATCCATCTGTATCTATGCTAACTGACTGTTCGAGAGGACGGTTATATCCTATCGGCTCTTTCTCTTTGTCAGTCAAGTAAAAACCCATGATTGCGCGATCTCGATTCATTAACACTATGCTTTCTCTTTTACTATCCTATGAGTAATACACCTTTTCGTGATTCACGCATGACTTATGTAACTGATTGTATTTAATCTTCAACGCAAAGACTAAAATGTCAATACTTATAGTATACGCCTATGCTGATTAAACTTATAATAGTTTATATCGATGACAGTTTATATTTTTCATAAGGCTCTAGAGAGTAACTAATTGTAAGCAAAATTTGGGGCAGATTTCTCAAAGGATTGGTGAGTCAATAGGACATATAGAGAATCTATTTTTTATATATAAACCATTAAAGAGGGTGCCTACGGTTAGGTATGTAGTGTAAAAAAGGAATTTAATATGATACTTATATTAATATATTTTGCGAATATTCATTCTTATGTAGAAAAGATGCAAATTACAAAAATCGAATACGTTTATTTTTCAAACTCATAGAATTAATTAAATTCTACGTTCGATTCGTGCATCATTTCGATATATCTAATAGATTTATTAATGTATGCAATTTTAGGTACCGCGAGTACCGTTCTTTCTCCGACTTGTCAAATATTTTTGTTCAATGCTCTCAACCCCTTGGTGAAATAGCTGTGATAATAAATAGCTTATGACATTTTCAGAGATCACAAGGAAGCCAACAGTGAAAGTCCCGTAAAAATCGGTTCATTGGTTTCTGAGATCGTCGAACATAACCATTAAGACTCACAAACTTTCCCTCTTTATAATATTAGTATAGATTAGACAGATATGATTTTTTATGATTTTCAGATTCGACGAGCTTCTTAAAAGAGCTGTCATATTGAATACTCGTGGTACCAAGCAAATGTTGGATCTTGCAAAAGAAATGAAGCATCTTGTTTTGTTCGCTCATATCAGTACAGCGTATTGTCATCTTGAGGAGAAGGCATGTGCTTTTAAACGGTAAAAGAAGGAACTAGTGGTTTACGGCTGGTTAAGAATCTTTTTAAATTTAGGTTTTGAGTGAAAAACCATATCCACCACCGTCGGACCCCCATAAGCTGATCAAATGCGTAGAATGGATGGAGGACGAGGTAGTCGAAGCTATGACAGATAAAATATTGGGTGATTTGCCAAATACCTATGCCTTCACTAAAGCATTATCTGAAAGTCTTGTCGAGGAGGCGATGCCTCATATCCCAGCTATTATCTTACGGTTTGAATAGTTCGACATACCTGTACTTTATTAATGACGTTTGAAAGAAATTCTGAATACACAAGGAGACATTTACTTTTTTAATCTAGACCCAGTATAATAATTCCAATATGGAAGGAGCCATTGCCTGGTTGGACTGATAATATTAATGGACCAACTGGGCTATTAATTGGTGCTGGTAAAGGTGTTATCAGGACCATGTACTGTAATCAGAACGGTTATGCAGATTATCTGCCTGTAGACATTGCAGTGAATGCTATTCTAGCTTGTTCTTGGAACTATATTTACCTGAAAGATCATGAGAAACGAGTATATAACCTCACAAGCAGCACTGAATTTAAGGTGACCCTTTGAGAAATTCTTACAATCATTACCTTCCTTAATGTTTTAGTTGAAAATGATTTTTTAATCATCATTTCCAGGTATCATGGGCTGAGATAATCGAGAGGGGACGTAGAGTCACCGAGAAAGTACCTTTAAACGGCGTTGTTTGGTACCCAGGCGGTAGTATGAAGAGGTCCAGACTCCTGCACAATATTTGTGTTTTGTTGTTCCATATGATTCCGGCCTACCTCATTGACTCGCTTATATTTTTGGCAGGTCATAAGCCTATGTGAGTGACGATCACTGATAAGAATGTAATGGATAGTAAAGAATTTGAAGCATTGTTCTGATTGCAGTATGTGTCGGGTGCATCGACGGATTCAGAAAGGATTCGAAGTCTTCGAGTACTATGCCAATAATCAGTGGGACTTTGATAATTCAAATATTACTCAGCTTAGAGAGAAGTTTAATGCCAAAGAGAAGATCTTGTATCAATTGCATGGCGATGATATGGATCTGGACGCGTACTTTGAGGCTTGCATTAGAGCTGCGAGAATCTACGTCTTAAACGAGCCACCGGAGACGCTACCTGCCGCACGTCGTCATATGAAAGTGTACGTAGTATTAAAAAGTATCTCTTCAAATGTTTCGGATAGTTTTTGCATGGCAATTATTTGTCTGTTGCAGGATGTATTGGGTGGATGTCATTACGAAGATTCTTTTCTTTGTCCTGATTATATATACATTGTTTTCGTGGAGCGAGAGTTTTCGAGCCTTGCTTATAGGCGGTTAAAAATTCATAATCAATTTATTATTCATTTGTTATTACTAGTTTTATATTTTTCAATACGATTCGTATTGTATTTTGACCAAATAAAACCTTACTACTTTAACCTATGTTATTTAATGATTATGAGTTCTACAGTGGACCTGGAATATTAATTTTGTTTTCGATTCGTTTCCTTATGATTTAAAAGTACAAAAGAAAAAGATATCTCAATGTAGACTCAATTTTGAAATAAGACATTTTACTGCTCTGAAAATTCACATATGAAAATGTAGGATGAAAGCTGGATTTTCAATGACAAAAACACATTTCCGCACAGATAAGTGGATTTTATTTTTAAAAGAGATGTTAGGAGCATTATGCGATTAAACAGACTCCTGTACGGGGGGTTCGTAGCCCTCAGGCCTGTCAACCTTTGAACCACCTTCTTCAGCGTCTCCACTCTTTCCGCCACCTCCATCGCCGTGGAGCTCGAGCAATTTGCTCAACTCGAAACGTGGCTTCTTCAATACCTTTACCTAATAAGTTTAATTCACCGTCATTAAAAGACTTGTTAAAAAAAAATAATAATGGTTTTATTTAATTAATCCCAACAATTGCATATGAATAATAATCAATGCAAAAAGTGCCGATATTAAAAGGGTTGCTAATACATACCTTGCGAATGTAGACATCGTGGAGGGGGTAAATGCCCTGGCAGGCCTTTTCAATATCCTTGGCAATAGCATCAGGTAGGAGTTTGCTAACCACTCCCTTCAGATCGCTCTTTGCAACATCACCAGTGATGATATCTACCATCTTCTTCCGGATATTACGGACCTAGGTACATAAATAATTTTCCAATGTATCAAGTGATTATTTCTAAACTACACTTTTACTAGTATCATATAATATCACCGAATATAAAACATGTTTGTCTTTTTTTCAAGAATATTATACGACTGTAATGAATATAAGTTATGGAGGTTAAGTAGAAAATTGTTGCAGCATTAAATTTCACCATTCCCATTGAAAAAGGAATGGCGTGGTAAGTATCTGCCTTTTCTCTGCGCAACTTTATAAAAATCCATAAAGTACTGATAAAACTCAAATGGTACTAGGAGTTGCGGTACTTCAAAGTACTTTTAAAAATTTTTTTAAGTATTTTACCTGAGCATGTTGAGCGTAACAAGTTTTCCTAGTGCTAAGTTGATCTTTGTTGGTGAAACCGATGCAGAAAACCCTCAAAAGGTAACCATCTGTCGTTTTCACGTCAACGTTAGCTTCAATCAGGGTCTGCCATTTCTTGACCATCGAACGCAGCTTATCAGTGGTTAAGTCCATTCCGTGGAAGTTGGTCAGAACATTGCGGCTCTGAACATCTTCCGCGATCAGTCTGAACTTACGGAAGGACCTCTCAGCGTCATTGTCACTTTGAAGGTCTGCCAAAGAGACCTCAAATACACGATACTTCAGACCCTCAGAGGCAATTTCTGTTTAAAAAAAAATTTACCTATTAAGGATGCTTAAAGAAAAAAAATATGAAAAAGATTGAATTTACAGTGTTTATGTACTTGAAGTGCTAAATTAAAATTTTATTAATATACTGTATAATATAATAACTTTTGTTGCATTAACTAAATACATCATTATCAATGTGAATAATGACATGATATAGTTTGCATTATTCTGCGCAACGCTAAACGCCACAAAAGTAAAAATAGTTACTAATGTGGAGCTGGGGTTGCACCATCGATTATTACTAAAGTTAATAATTAGAATATAGTATGCTACTTCATCCTGCTCTGGGAAAAGTGCCAATAGGAATGTATTATTAATGATTAATGATAATATTTCTAATATTAAAGTTATTAATTACTTACTAGTTCCTTGGGTCCTATTAACCAAGGTCTTGCCAACCTGACGAGTTGTAAACATGGATGGTGCCTTGACATCGTACCAATCCTTGCGGGTGAAGGGATCAATGCTATTAACACATACATATCATTAAGAAGTTAGTACATAATTCTTCTAATACTTAAATTATAAGCTTATGTAGATATTCCAATGAAGAACTTCCATTATCTTTATAACATCATAATAACAAAGGTAAAGAACAGTTAAAGAAATGGAGTTTATCACACAAGTGTGTTAGAATATGACTGTAATATTACTTAACTGATCCTTAATCACGTTTTCGAGGTTATAATAGTTTAATATCTTCCACTAATCAAATTTTGGCTATAAATTAGTGCTCTAATGCAATCCGTTGCATTTTTAAAAAGTGCTTTTGCTTGGAATGCATTTTGAGAAAATAACGGAGTACTAAAAACAGTAACCCAATTGTTTCGTAAACAAAGCAACGTCATTCTGAATTAATTCGATCGTCTATGGTACTACATTTTGACAAACTTCTAGTAAGCATAATATTTTATTTGCAGCTGCAACACATTTCGGAAAACAGGAAAAATCCGGCAATATTCTAGAAACAAAACGCATGGTGCCTATGTCACAGAGTGAAAAGAATCCATCTTTATCACTTACATCAGAGAACCTATTTTCGCAAAATTATTATTGACAAAATCATAGAAATGCAAGGAACTTTACAAATATATTATTATTTACTTACATCTTCTTCTTAACTCCCTTTTTGCCTCCTTTCGAGAGCCCCTTATTTTTCCCCACCGCCATGATTAAAGATACAAACGGAAAGAAGTACGCTTACGTACAGCGGAAGTCTCTAAGTTGACTACACGATCGATTTGCGCAAATCGTTTGCCCATTGGTTAACGTGAGTTTTTCGACAATAATTTCGATTGGCCTTAATTTACAAAAATATATTTAGATTACAATCGTTAAAATAACAAGTTTGATGAAACTATCTGAAATCCTTATAATATATGTAGCGATTATTTGTACTTCGAACTTTGATTTACAATCATGCTGAAATCAATTTCTTTAAGTTCATCTATTTTGGCTAGAAGCGAATATATGATGCTATAAGACAAAATTGAACAATAAATATCTCTGTGAATTATTATTGTAGAATATAACCTATATATATTTTATAAATAATAATTTTGTATGCTTTCATACACTCATGAAGGTTTTAGTAAAATATCAGAAAGTCAAAACTATAAAAATGTATTTATTGTGATACTATTGAGTAGTATAATATTAAGATAACTATGGCTCTGTTTGACAAAAATTAGATAGAATTAATATTATATTTTTAATTACTTGTACGAATATGTCATTTTCTGAAATCCAACTCTTTAGGCCCATTCGTGCAAGGACCAGCAAGGATCTTATGCTTACTTATCGAATGTCGATAGCGAGCTAGTCTTCGGCTAATTTCAGTTTGCTTGGAAATTTGCATGCGATCGCTGCGATCTTCAAGTTTTATTTTCTATTGTACGCAAATGCGTGGACTCCCGTTCGCCTTCGTTATTAGAAATAGTTTACTCGGAAGACAGAAAGTTTTTGTGGAATTAGTATGCGTTTAAAATTCACTTATTCGTGGTGAAGCAGTTGGCCTATGTGCTAACCCATTGTTATAACCATGAATCTACAAACACTTTTTCAAGACTTCAATCCAAGGTAACTATTGTAAATCGCAATAATGAATCTTATTCACTTTACTATTTCTATTGATCAAATATGTAACGTTACTTATCTTAATTATAATTTTAAACATTGACTTGAAAGAGTTACAGTTGAATTGCTTTCATAATTCCTTTATTTGGTAATAATTGTAGATTGATACAAAAATAATGTTTCTTTTTGGGAAAATAAAGCCGAAGGAACAAATATATAATTTCATATTTAAGAAATTTATATTTATATTTCCAGTTAATTTTTCTGTCAGGCTACATGTTTAAGTCAAGTACATTGTAATATTTATGCTCCCATGAAACTTCAACTTCTACAATATTTTTTTTAAAGTGTAATTTTTATTGATGGATTGAAATATTTAGTTACATGAATTGCTAAAGTAATAATTTCATTTTCAGCAAATTCTTGGTACATTCATGTCTTATGGTATTTACATTGTTATTTGCCCTACGACTTGACGGGTTCATATTATGGAGTTATTGGTCAGTATTTAGTCCAATATGGTTTTGGAAAAGTATGGTGATTTTGGGTGCAACTATTGGAAGTTTTGTATGGTGGAAACACCCTCATGCTCGATTAGAAGGAGATGCCTATGTACATTATAAAGCAATGCTGATCACACTAGCATTGCATCTTATATTGTTAATGTTTGAATTGCTGGTATGCCATAAATTGGAGACTAAAAGACATCTTTGGATACTTGTATTTATACCACTTATATTTATCTCCATTGTATCCATAGCAGTGAGTAATTGATTTATTAGATTATTAATTGCTGTTGCTGTTAGTATAATTACTTATCTTCTGTTCAATTTTCTTACAGGTATGCATTTGGGCAGTGAAACATGATCGTTCATTTGAACTAGAATTGTTTTGTGCTGTAAATGTATTGCAGTTTATATTCTTAGCATTAAGACTAGATGGTTTTATTACATGGAGTTGGGAAGTGGTGTTTGTACCCTTGTGGGCACTTTTATGTTTATCTTTGGTTGCTGTTTTATACGCAATAGTGTTTGCTGCCGTTCTACTGAGAACGCCACAAATTAATGCAAGACAAAGGCGGACCTCGTTAAATTCTGCACTTGCATATACATTTCTTGTGGTTCCGATATTAGTGTTTCAAGTAAGTTTCATGAAAAATATTTCACCATTAAAAATATATGATTCAATATATATTCAGTTATCAAATATTCTTTAATACTATAATATTTTTTTCCAACCAGGTACTATTAGCAAACAAATTGGATGGAGACATTTCCTTGTATTTCACAACTATAGCCACGCCATTGTTATTGTCACATATGACACTTATTTTTATGTCCTTTGGTGCAAAAGGTGGAAATAGATGTAAGTGTGAAAAAGATACAAAATATTATCATATACGTGTGAAAAGTGACGTAATTACTGCCTGTAGAATCCCTGAAATTTTAATTAAATATCTTTTTTAATAGGGTGGTTTGGGATACGTAAGGACTTTTGTCATTTTCTCTTGAGCCTATGTCCGCTGCTTCAGGAATATGGTAATATCTCTTACCAGCCAAGAGACCATCAGGATCAGCCACCATTGGAGCCTATGGTTTCAGAGAAGAACGAAAAGCAAATTAAAAAAATCGATCTGACAAAACCCGTCGTGCCTATAATATCTATAGATATGCCCGATTGATTGTTTGGGCTTAGTTGTTTTGATGATTCTCTCCGGATGATTTTAATAACATATAATTAAGGACGATTCCCTTTCTCTACGATAGACACTGTTATCTCGCCACGAATTGCGGATTCTTGCCGATAAACAACCCACGGAGAATTGGACGTTTGAATTAAACGAAGAAGAAAAAAAAAATAAGAAAATGGAAAATTTTCAATGTAAATATAGGTTATCGGAGAATTCTCCAATCGATTCTACGTGTGCTCGGTGATGGTTAAAATCGTTTGAAAATCATGTAAACAGCTGTTCATAATGAAGAGACATTGAAGAAATGATTCGCATTTCAATTGCATAGTACTGGTCAATTGGCTGTATTACTGTACAGTTTCACTTGTATTACTTTCATTGCAAAATTGTAGAGTAACCTGAGATATTGTTCTTTAACAAGGCTAGCTCGTAGTACAGAGAAGCCTCACATAATATTTGGTGCATTCGTACATCAGATTTTTCATCCCGTACATTAACATGCATATGTTATTATGTTTCGTAGTGATGAAACAATTATTCATATTGTTCAATTGAAATTTGTTGCAAAAAAATACGCGGTGTCATATGTGTTTAAAAATTGAGATCACTTAACTTCTTCGTTTATAAGAGATTGACTACGCCGTCCACTTTGTTTCATTTATAATTCTGTCAACGAAATGAAAAAGGAGGCCCATCAATTTGAATATTTGCCCCAATTATTCATCGGAATTAGTATGGAATAAATTTAAATATGAGTGATCTGCAAATGGTTATCGTTGCAATTTGACAGTTAGTTTTTGGATACGTAAGGCGACATGATTTAGAAATTGTACTTTATTCAAAAAGTTATAGTTATCCGATAACTATATGATTAAGTTGAACTTATGTTTTAAATCCTTTTAAGCCCTTATCAAACGAAAAGTGCCATAAGACATTCAAATTGAATTGTCCAAGTCAAGATGCTATGACGACGTTATTTTCCTTATGTAATTCAACGAACTGAGTATGAAAGCCTAATTTTAATATTGCCGTATAAGAGTGACTTTACATTCTGTGGATTATAATTAAATAGAAAATTTTTAACGACTAAATATCGACATGTTCTGAACTCTAATTTCATAAGGGCTTAATGTGACTCGAGAACTTTCAATTTACAGTACATATTTATCATTATATTTGACGTACCGATTGAACCCTGATTATAAAATGTTTACATAAGATTAAGAAAAATAATTAAGTTGACAAATAACTTAGTAAACAGTTAACACGTGCAAAATGGATTAAGTGCGAAATCATCTTCTATTTACTATTGTCCATGACATGAATTGTATGTAAAAATCATTTATTTATCATGGTTAAACCCTGTTATAATTTAATTAATAATTACATTTGTCGACAATTACTCATTGACACGTGGAATTCAAAAGACGTTTTCTAAGTCGTTATCTACAATATTAAGTCTTTCCGGTGCCTAGATTTGTCTGATTGGGAAAATTTGTAATATTTTGCAGATGTGCTGCGAAAAAAAAAGAGGTACTTCCATTGGCCTTATTAAGCAAAGAAATGGATGAACCTGCTGGGACATAAGACTGAGCGCTTCGCATCCGTAGATTATTGTTAACGAGGATTGATGCAAAAGATTCAATTAAAATTAGGGAAAGAGAAACTTGTAAAAGCGTAATTGTTAATGTTGCTAAAAAATCATAGCGCTAAATGCCCAATCATTTATTACGTTGTATAATAGAAATAATGTACAGAATTCGTTGTATTATAATATTATACATATATTATTATATACTATACATATCTACCTATTACGATGGTTGATTAATAATTAGTAATATTATTTTATTTTATATACATTACACGTAATAGAGATTATGATAATCCAATAAAATTTATATTTTTTGGTATGACAATCACTTTAGATAATTCAAATTTTAATGGAAGTGCTTTTGAGTTTTCGCGAGATGTAACATATACATATTAACGTGTTTCAAGATTTTTCGAAAGTGGAAGCATTTCTTTATCAAGATTGTTCGACATTATTTTCTTACGCAAGTTTAATCAAAACGTGGCCAAATAAATAATTCTTATCTTGTGATTAGAAGACTTACTGTTACATGCTTTGTTCGAACGATGTGTGCGTTATAAAAACAGTCTATATAAAAAAATATATATAAATAACATCATTATTGTGTTTTATGAAATTAATTAACAAGCATTAATATTGTAACTACGATCATCCCTAAAAATGTATTCCACTTTGAGGAACAATTTGCTTTTGATAATACAACGTAAAAGAATCTTCTGAATATTAAAACGATATCACTATTTCGTTACAAGCATCGCGCATTCGCTAGCCACTATAATATTCATTAACAATGAAACACAATTATCATTTAGTTTGTGTTTCAAAGAGTTCAGGTACATCAGTACAACAATCGCACGATCAAGTAGATCCAAAGAGATATTTTTAGAATATAATTATTTCATTGTTGTATCACTTAAAAATCTTGTACTTTCATCTTTTCCAAATTGTTTTCAGTATTCATAGTTTTGCAATCAGTTCATTAGTGTCATCCTTTGAATCATCTATCAAAGATATTTCCCAGACATACAATTCCCGAAGACTTTTTTCTAAAAGTCTAACGAACTTTGCAAGACCCGAACAGCTACGTGATGAAATTAAAAATAGTTTATTCGTGGCTTATTCAGGTCGCTGATTGACAAGCAATAATCGAATTATTCTATACTCACGTAAATTCATAGTCACATAATCCAACGATGCGCAATTTTGAGGAACATCGTCCCACAGATAATAATCTTTGGTCTGTAAAATCAGGACCATGAGAACTAACTATTAATTCCACAAGACGTAGAAAAGATTGACCAATTTTCATGAAAACAGAAGCTGGCACATAATTTCCAAAGTAGAGATTCGTCACTGGGAAATTGCATAAAAAAGAGACTCGTAATCTTCCTCTTCGGTCGAGTAACATAATCTGTAAATACATTTATGATAACATCAAAGAGATACGTCAAGATCAAAGTCAATGCAATGAACAGAATTTAAAAATGACAGTTAATCAAAGATAAAATACGTTTTACGTACAATGTTATATTGATATTGGGAGAATGCTTGTCTAACGACTGCCAGGCTTTCTCACTGACAAGCGGAAGAGATTTTCCTTCTCGATGTGCTTCTATACATAACATTTCCAAATGGACATGTTCTTTGTCGCTTAGTGTCATAAGTAACTCATTACTCAGTACATAATATGAAATAAATAGTTTCCGTAAATAAGAGCAACGATTTGCCATTATCAAAATACCTGAAAAGACAAAAAATTTGTTAACAAAATACCAACTCATTTGCTATCACTATTAAGTTACCCTCTGGTGATAAGCGTGGGCAGCTGTTAATACGCGATATTGTAGTGTAATGAGATACTGGAAGCCAAGTTCGCCAATGAAGGATCATCAATAGGAGCTTGATCGATCATGAGCGATCTCAAAGATGATCTATCGAAAGCTGTTGTCAAGGATGAAGTAAAGCGATCGCAGTCTATATAAGAAAAGGATGACTTCGACACGTTAATTAATTCCAACATCTGCGAATATACATGTATCAAATTGAATAATATTTCGTCATACAAGATTGCAAAAAAAAACTACGTGTAAAATTAAATATTCAATTGTTACCTTCAGTGGGCAGTTCATCAGTCTTGACAGAATAATACAGGCGGCTTCAGCAGATTCAACGCTACTATCGGTTTTCAGGAATATGTAGCGCAGGTACGATCCATGTCGATGTAAAATAAAGCCTGTTAAACGTGAACTGGCGAAGCTGTTGAGAGAAAAAGGAAGTGAGTTTCGTGCTGAATCGCATCGTCGTAGTCTTACAACTATAGCTGTATACTATCATATACTCTATTCATATGAGTATGCAACTATTTGGAACA
This sequence comes from Calameuta pallipes, assembly GCA_030142375.1. Taxonomy (NCBI): domain Eukaryota; kingdom Metazoa; phylum Arthropoda; class Insecta; order Hymenoptera; family Cephidae; genus Calameuta; species Calameuta pallipes. The sequence continues at coordinate 656,759 of JARQSW010000292.1, forward strand.
GTAAAAGGAATAAAATGTGTACCGTCAGTTCAGGGCTTAATAAGAGCCAGTAGGCTGTTCACGTGAATGTCCCTGACACGATTGCTGATCTGTGCAAAGATCACGTGCAGATCACAGGGGAGAATCGAAGGAAAACGGGATTTCATTTAAAAAGGATATTCACGGAAATCGTATTGGTATTTCACAGTATTGAAAGATCGCTCTTATTATTTTTATCTTTACTTTGACAGTTAAAAAAAGGTAGGTGCATACGAATAGTCTAATAAAGTGTATTTGCAGTAATGGCAAAAGAATTTTATGTTTCTTCTTTCATAAATATATTATGCAATTAAATTCGCTATGATTTTTTAATACGAATATTAATTCAAACCGGCTATACACGTGAATTATAATTCTTTCTTTGCTAATTTAATGGTTATATGTTACTTGCTGGTCTGACTGATGTTCAATTCAAATGCGCGCCAAAGTGCAGGTCTATGTGCTATTAAAAATCAATGCTTGCACACGTGAGATGCCGTTAGAAGTTTCGTGTACGTTAAATTCTGAAGAATCCCAAGTAATATGTTCACTGGGAGTTTAGCCCATCCATAATTCTCATTGCCGAGGTTCATCTTTCCTTGGAATTAAAATCCTTACGGCATCTATAGAAAGAGAGCATAATTCGGATCACTATGATCAATCGATATTAATAGAGATTAGGAGCTTAATTAATTTCGGGAGTCTCCCAATACAAAAATGCAATATTTATACGCGAAATTGCATTTACTCCCGTTATTCCACGTTTCGATAGATATACTAAACAAAATTAAACTGACCATTAAATAACCTGTTTCCCTTTGGCTACGTTAGCTCAAGCTACAAAATTGTCCACGTGTTTCGCGCTCACGTCCGTCTCGAGGCTGCGGATATCAAACAGACGTAGAAATTGCGTATAATGTGTGTGTGCGCGTGCGTGAGTCGAGAGAGAGAGAGAGAGATAGAGAAGCAAAAGAAATATGTATATGACTTTTATCAGTCATGCGTATTCGTAACAATATACCCAGACCTAGGAATATGTATTTTGACTTTCTAGGAATATGAACTTTTATTTCAATTTTGAAAATCCCGCCAAAGAGAAATGTACTTATGTACGCAATAGTCTGTTGCTTTTATTAATGGATTCCTTAGAAATGGAATGAAATTGATTGATTATTGTCCGTCACGCTGTCATTAATTTGTACATCTTCACGTACATACGTGATAAGGGTATCATTACGAGTACGTCGTAAAGCTTATCATTATCAATAAACTGAATGATAATGCCTGAGTGACGGACACGACGAGGAGAGATATTTACTATATGTGATCCAGGTGGGATTTTCTTGTAGTAGATCAGTTGTATGAAATTTGCACATATCTCGTATTACACTTTTTCAACGCGTCACGTACCATTGCAGTACTACGAATTTGATAATTTAATATTTCCTACACTGGCACATTATTTTATACGTACGTAACAAGAGTTACGATATTATTGTTATCTGGTTGAATACTTACTGGGGATTATTGGGCTATTCGTTGCTTCTGTGCGACGTAATGGTGATGTATAATCTTCGATGGAAGATTTTCAATAATCTTTATATGCTTGTATAAATCGATAATAATTAATAACCATAAAAAAAGTGTATTTACTTTAAACCCTTTAATTCCCAGACACGAATCACTGAAATTATTCTGGAGAAATATTTCGTGCGTTTGTCATGAAAGTCTCAATGAGACTGCATCCTACATTGACTCGGGTGCACTGGTATTATAAATATATTCAGCGTATCAGAAAATCTAGTGAATTTCGGTACTTCTCCAGTTACGTCAATTTACTCGTTTCCAGTCTTACAAGACAATGCATTGATAATTGTATTGTAACTCCAAACAAGAATTTCGTTAGCAGAATATTACAGTAAGTGCTCCTCATTAGGAGATTAAATTTCGAAGAGATTTGTCTGGGGAAAAGTAATACATAACTACTCATAATAATAGTGAAAAATAAACTTATTCTCTCTGTATATCCCTTGCACTATACCAGTGGCGGATTTACACATTTGCCGCCAGTAGGCTATTCAAATTTTGACTACGCAAATTGTAGTAAAATTTATCTAAGTGGTGAAACATATTGCATGTTGAATTGTTTGTGTGGACCTATTAACATTTAGGTATATAAATATGAATTTTTTTAACTTCTGTAAGACATAAAAAGAAATTTTTGCCCCAAATTTGCCGCCCTAGGCTCCAGCCTACTCAGCCTACTGGTAAATCCACCACTGCACTATACATTTAGCATACTGCTGTTTTTATAGGTAATATGTACACATAAGATTCACATAATATCCTAGATAACTGAACTTAACTTTGAATCGTTTGTTCTGGAGGCTCTTTAATATTCAAAATATCTCCAATATTATTTTTGGATGCAACGTCTTAAAGTTATCGTATTGTAACATAGTTTCCAACCATGGCTTTACAAGGTTGTTAGCCGATGTGGATGCATAACCTGTTCGCGTGGGGGGTATTTGCCGCTGTCTTGTTTTATTTGACACATAAATAATATATGCATTATTAATATATTGACAAAAACTTTTGCTCGTTATCACTAAACAGTTGATTGTTAAATTACAATTAGGCGAAATCTCAGAGAATAACAAATGTGCATATATTCGCGTTTATCACTTTGGAGTGACTCATTTGACTAGTTTTGAAGGTACTATGAATGGCATGGCGGAAGCGAAAATCTCCAATTTGCAAATGTGACGCGGGTCGGTAGATTATCGAGCGAATGTTTAATTATCTAAAATAATTAATTGTCTAAAGTTAATCCTAAAAATTTCCTAGAACAAAGAATTTTTATAGGATTCTAGTGATTTTTCGACTGTCTTATATACAATAAAATAAATAATTATATGAAAATATCAAGAGTAATATACATTTATATATAATCTATATATATACACAAATTAATGTTATGTAAGAAACATGACATTAATATCTTCCTCATGCACTACGTGTCAATAATTTTCATATGTATAGATAATGATAAATATTTTGAAGGAAGGATACTGATAAAATAAGATACCTGAACAAAATATATTCTATTTCATATATCTAACGGGTGTATAGTAACTAATCTAAATGAAGAATTTGTACGTTACGTATGTATATGAATTTTCTAAGAAAATTCGCCTATCCATATGTATAGAGAATATTTTCATAATCTGCTGATAATGCTAGAAAAATATCTCCTACATTAGTACATAAAAATCGTCGCTTAGTATCAATTATTAACTACAATGCTATTAAATACTTTAGTAAATACATTTTAGCAATTCGGTAAAGCATTATATATTATGCATGTGTGTGAGGAAGGAATGACGAACTACTATGAAAAATACATCTACCATGTAAAAAAAGGATACTCTAGAAGATACTGTAGAAGAAATAGCATGGGTTTTATATTAAACATATGTACATTAATTATTGAACAATAGTGAAGTTATTAATCACCAGAATAAGAAAAAAATTGAAATTCAATCGATTTATTTAATAATCATTTTTCAGGTTGTTTCGTAAATATAATACCTATAACTCTAACCATATTTTTAATTACTTCTTATACCATTTTCAATCTATATATAACTTGAACACATTTCACATGAACGTTTCAAATTCACTATCAATTTTCAGTGTACAGAGTTAACCAAAAGAAATGATTTTATAATTTCACATATACGTAAATCTGTTGTATGAAATACAAATAAGTAATTGATACTTTGCAATAAATAATTTGTTACCCTATGTATATTATATTAATAACAAAGTATCGTTTTTTACTTTCAAAAAAACAAGCTAATGTTAGCTAAATAACAATGAAGTAGTATAACTGAAAATGGCATAAGACAGACTTATTAGTAAAACTTAAACTTAATATCGAGTGTCACTTCATAGCTTTGTTCAAAGCTTCTACCAAAGTCTGATTTTTAAATTCGTCAGACATGGCCATGACAGTTTGACCAGCATAATTAGAAATACTTGGATTTGCTCCTCGATTTATAAGTAGTATAGCCAGGTCGTCATGTCGATTTTCAACTGCATGAAATAAAGCTGTTCGTCCTGATCTACCATCGCAAAGATTTACATCTGCACCAGCATTTAGTAACGACTCTATTCCTTTTCTGAATCCCACTTGCGAGCAGTAATGTATTGCGGCAAAACCTATTAAAATTGAACTCACATTTTTATCACATCAAACTCTGCTACTTTCATATGAGCGCAATTCCAGATACACATAATGTCCAAAGTCGTGTTTAATGTGTCTAATGGCACTTTATTTAGATAAAGACGTCATGTTAAAGATGACTGTTGGACATATGTGTTGTCTGGGATATTTTGAGAAGCAAAGCTCAAAACTAAGGTTTATAGATTTTTATTTACAATATACATTAATTACCTTGTGAATCCAAATTATTGAGTAGCTGTGGAGATTTAACAAAAGCGATGAGGTCTGACAGAATTGGTAATGATAATTTGCTAGCAATGGCGATTGCTGAGTCATGTAAGGAAATTGAAGAAACAGGTTTTGCTCCAGCCCTCAATAAAAGCTTCACTATGCTTGGGTGGATATCATGTAGTACTGCTAATTCTAAGCTTGTCTGCCAATAAAAGTGAAAGAATATTACTTTTGAAACCTGACTGTCAAACGTTTAAAGACTAATTTGACAAATTTCATACTGAATATATATAATTATTTAATCCACGTGAAATTTTTGCTAATTACCTCTCCATTTCGAGTCGGTATATCCACGTCCATCTTGCAAGCTTGAAGAACAACCAATTGTCTTTTGATTTCATTCGGTGCACCATTTAGCACCGATTTGTGAATTCCAAGCATGCCATTGTCATCCCATTCTGTTGCTTCCATAAAATCTGCCTTCATCTGTTTATAGATTCTTTCACCAGAAACGGATGGTTTATCAAATAAGTCATTAATTTTAGATGGACACCTATTTAAATGTAAAAGGTTTTCCATTTCTATTTCTGGTAGAAACAGCGAATTGTCTGGTGAAATTGAGACACAGTCATCATTCAGAAACTGTACAGACTTTTCAGATATACTCATGCGTCCCAAACCTGCTTTTTGAATAAATTTCGTTTGTGTACTCATACGTTTAAGATCTGGAGAGTCTTCAGACGCCAATATAAATTGTTGAGGATCGATCAATCCAAAAATCTCTGTTTGCGTATCAGTATCACCATAAGTGATTGTTTTACAAGAGGGTTTTATAGGTACTTCTCTTTCAAATTTCAATCCACATTCAGCAAGAGCTTTTAATGCTTTAGCACGAAGGTCTACATCAGTAACACTGCCCAAAGCTTCTTTAAGTATATTTAAATGGCTTGAAATGCTTCCATTGATTTCATTCTGATCTGGAATTATCGTTGTACTCTCTGGTTGATCTTTAACACTGTCTTCGACAACATTAGTGTTCTTGACAGCATTATTCTTTTCTGCAGCAGTATTATTTTGTAACATTTGAACCGTGTCCAGAGGCAAATTATTTTTTTCCGGGATACAATTATCCTGTACAGTTGTATCAACAGTACTCGAATTTATTGGAGTACTTGCACCCCCATTTTTATTGTTTTCTATGTTAAAAGTGTTTCCACATTGTACAGTTGGTGGATCTACAACTTTTACAGGTTGTCTGATAATACAAATTTTACTATCAGTATTTTTTGAACTACTTGATGAAATCTGATCAGAACGTTTAATTACAAGATTGTTACGTCCATATTGTAATATTTTTTTCGGATTAGAAGATAACGTTACACTTACGGTATCTTGCACTGCTTTATTAACTGTTGTACTAGATACTTCTTCATTAACTTTTTTATTTAATCTTGGAATTCGAACTTTATGATAATCTGGTAATTTCACAATCCGTCTGTGTATCAACTTTCCATTTTTATTTTTTTGAACAGTAATAATTGGCTTGGTATCGTGTGAATCATGTTGATAGCTTTTGCTACTATTAATATCAAAACTTGTAGCTGCGATACTTTCTGCATAATTTCTTTTGTTCTGCTGAGAGGATATTGGATTTATTACATTCTGTGTTGGTGATACTACACCTGTGCTCGGTGCTACAGTTTTAAGTTGTGCAAATCCAAAATTTGGATTATGTTTTATTGCAGTTGTATTACCATTGGCTTGAAGTATTATGACTTTATGATTTGCAGGCAATTGGAAAACATTTATATTATTTGGTTGAATTTTTAACTGTGGAATCTCAGAATGTGTCTGAGATGGTAATACAAGTAGTTTATTCTTATCTTGTTGCGCTTGATTAATTTTTGCTCTTTCCTTTGTGCTTCGTAAGATTCCTACTCTTGTTTTCCTTTTACCTTCCTGATGTTCCACGATATTATGCAAAGTAAAGTTTTTAGGTGATATGCACAACTGATTTAACCCAGTATTAGTATTTTTATCCGCAATGGACATATTACTACTATTTGCTACCAGAGTGGTCATTTGCAAATCAATCTTCCTTGATGTATTAGGATCTGTAGCTTTTAAAAGTGATAATGCAGATGGATTATCTATTCTTGTAAGAGTACCATGATTTGGCAATGTAATAGTTTTTCCTTGAGTCAGATCAGGTTTTTGAGATAGTACTTGAACTTTAAATTCTCCTAAATCTTTGCCATCTGGTGATTTTAGTTTTAACTTTTGAAACATAGCAGGAGAAACGGTCTCCATAACTTGTGTGACTCCCACGTCAGTAGTAATTGGCATTAATGGAACCATGTTTAATGAATCTTTACTTTGTACCACAAGATTTTCCAAAGAATTACTTTGAGCTGCTGATACCTTACTTGGAAATTGTTGCGTCAATTTAAATGGTCTTATGCATTCTATTACTTGCATACAAGGACTAACACTGACTGCAGTCATAGGCTTTTTTAACACAACTGGATGCGTAGAATCCATCGATGAGCTGAAGTTGCTTAATGTGAAAAGTAATGTCCCACAACTTCATATGAATTATGATAAATACTAAACAGAAATTATCATTAACTCTTTTAAAGAAGAAGTATATAATCTCGTTAAAGAAAACATAATCACAGAGAAAAAATAATTGGCACTGATTAATGAGTAAATTATAGTTTTGAATTTATAAAATATGCAACTGCCACGATTGGTCTGAAATATTATGGATCATGTTGTTTAAGATTTTTTAACATTAAAACAATATTTATCATGTCAGTGAATCAAATGGTTGTTCTGCGTATAAGATCAACAGGAATGATTTCAATAAACACAGAAGACGGGACATCCCTGAAAGTTTGTTTTTCAATCTTTCGTAATGGAGCGTAAGAGATTGTCACAGCGTAAAGTAGTCAGTGTGCGTCCACAATAATATCTCATTTCCGATATAATAACAGAGTTAATAAAATTTTATTTTTCAAAAACTTTTTTACAACAAATATTTAAGGTTTTTCCCCGATGTACAGTAAAACTTCTAGACGCTGACAAATGCGCAATGTGACTACGCAAAGGCGGAAATCACAGCTGCCATCTATGAGGCAGTGCGCTAAACTAGGAAACCCATGTAATTTAATTATATCGATTCACATTTAGCAGTTTAATTATCTGCGGATATACGTACGCACTACATATAAATTTTCAAAAATACTACTTAGTCTTCTAACTTGCTTTTTTACTAAGTTCAATTTTGATTTAACGAATCGAAAAAGTAAACTGGATATCAAATTTAAAAGACAATACAGCGCCCTCTACGTCCCGTTTCCTCAACGCAGTTCAATCAGTTCAATGCATAAACTCCGTTTATCTTCAAAATACAAGTTCCCTATTGGCTAACAGTACATACAATCCTTCCTTCCTTTCCTTATGGCTGTATCTCCAATGGGGGACATGTGCCAGTAACTGGTCCTAATAATCAAGAATTGGAAGTTCGACACTAGACAGCGATGTACCTTGTGTTATTAAGCAAATTACTCAATGAACCAGTGAAGCACAGTGAACGGATCACGAGAAGGAAGCAGCAAGCCACGACCATTGAGTAAAACGCAGGATACTATAATGTTAGTTATTAAACACGTCGTCCATTGGTCGCCACTTCTTGCTGCCTCGAACGGATGATCATGGCCATCGACATATAGCATGGACTACGCACAAGCATAGGAAAAATGGTCGGCTGATAGAAAAAGATGGCGACTAATGGCGGCCAAGCCCTGTCTCTTTCTAGTCAGCAGCCACGGTTTTACATACGACCGTGTCAGCAGCCGTAGTACGAGAGTATAGAAAATGTAGCCAATGTGAACATTAGAAAAGGAGAGCTATTGGCCGCCACTTCAATCCCTCTTTGTCTATTCGAGCGGACATTTTTTTCAAGGAGTTCGAAGTAGGGATCCCGTAGTCCATGCTATAAGTCGATGATCACCTGGCACATGTCCCCCATTGGGGATACAGCTATAAGGAAATGAAGGGAAGGAAGTCGATGATCATGGCTTTAACACAACACTAGGAAATCTATGTCAATACGCGCGATATACGGTTAGTTGGACAAACTGAAGAATAAAAGAGGCTTACCATTGTGCGCTTATAAGTTTGTTAAATTAATGCCTACTAAAATACTGCATGTTAATATAGTTAGGTTGGTTTGTGCCGGTGAGCATTGAATTACTCTTTAGTAAAAATGACTAAAAATGTACCTTGGGAGAAGGACGTATTTGTTAAATTGAACGCAGTCAGTAATCTGAAACATATTTTTTTCAAGATTTTCATATAATAAAATCCTTCAAGTGGTTATTCGAAGCACTCTTGCAGTTAAGCAAAATTCTACGATCTTGCAGGTCGTGCAAATTGACTAACAGCTGTAATGCGCACACGTCATGCGTGAACTAATGGGGAACTGGACTCTGACGGGAATTCAAAAACTGTCTGACTAATTTGCTAGAATATGATCGCAGAATGCCAGAACGCTGATTAGATAATTTATTTATTACTTGAATATTAAGAAAATCGATATTAAAATTTGCTAAAATATTGCTATAAAGTGCGGGAGCGAAAACACTTTGTGATTGGTTGTGACGTCACAACCTCATATCCCTATATGTAGTTTATTTTATTAGCCAAGTAGCTAATAAGGAATGCCCGTATTCAAACTGACGGGTTACCTTTTCATAATATAACCTATCACACCACATATTACCTACAGATTATTCAGTAATCCGCAAGACGGCAGCACCAACTATGAGGTATTGACGGCCATTTTGTCACATGACTCAACAGGGCGTTTGAACTCCTATTTGTGCAACACGATTTTTAATATCATTTTTTAACAAATATAAGCATATTATCTGCCTAAGCCATCAATATTCATAGTCGCTATAGCACCAGAATTCAGAAAAACGAAAAAAAAAATTGGTTCAGTTCTCCATTGAAACCATTCAATTTTCTGAATTCTGAACCGATAGGTACATTCATTGAACTTCGATATAAATTCTTATTCTGATTTTTATTAAAAGGAAACAGAAAGGTATATATCATTCATTGATTCTTTAATTTTTTCAATGCGTAACATCTCGTGAATGTTATCAGGGAAACATGCTTACTGGTATAAAATATGATGTATTACTTCCAAGATAAGTTTTCATTGAACTTTCGTATCAAGGGTAAAAGACGTTTCAAGTAAGATAAGTTGTATTTCTAATCAAAATTAGTTAAAATATATACAACGATGAATATAAAATAATAATTTATGTAATATACATAATATTTGATTTAATTTCTCGGACGTTCGAGTCCATTAAACATACAACAGACAACAGTGTAGCAGTAGAATATTGTTATTACAGTAACGTCAAATATATATATATATATATATATATTTCCTTAATTGTAGATCAATTTGCCCTTGCGGTTGCCAAGAGTTGTTTACCTTAACTTTGTAATAATTAATTACATGAAAAATAACATTCACGGTATACATTCATATTAATTTCAATTATGCTTGGTGAACAATACATAAAATACATTGAGATAGTTACGGTTTCAGGCCATTATGGCTCGTGACGGGAATGTGAACGTGATTACTTTGTTTATAAAAATAACTTTTTAATATATCTTTGAGATCTGCAAGATAATAGAAAGCGATGCTGTTTTTTTTTTTTTATATAATCGAAAATGCAAAACTGATTCGGACGCATTGGGATGCACTGCATTCGCATATCTAAATGCACAAAAACGAGATCGTGTATCGTGCTTAATTTTTCTTTTTTATTCCTAAAAAAAGGTCTTAAGGATAAATGCGTATGCGCGTGTATTGCAGGTACCATTATCTTCCAGACTTCGAAAGCCGTAATTAATTAAATGAAAATTGAGAATCATTGATCAACCATATTGCCAATACCTTTTTTTTTTAATTTTCGCAATTGGTACAAGTTGCCGAATATCCGAAAAAATAATAAAAATGGGGTTAGGACCCCACCCTGTTTTTAAGAGCCAGATCCTTTAGTAATTCCCTGTGTGTTAAAATGCACTCTTGCCTAGATTTTCTTTCTTAAATAAAACTAGCGTCGCACGTAGCTTCGATATACGTACGATCGCGCACGCTAGTATATATTTAGTATATTCAGAAGCCTCAAGAAGAAAAGAAAATAAATGCCCTTTTGAAAAAGGTAAAGTCAATATTGTTTCTCAATAAATTCAAAATTTCATTTTCGATTTTAAAATAATTGTATTATTTTTGCCCAAGAGCATTAACGCCAACTGAAATAGGTGATGGGTACTATTCCAACTAAATTCACAAACTTTGTACCTCAGGATCCGAAAAAGTCGAAGAAGAACGTTATCAATTGTTACTACAGTGTCTGCGTCCGGCCCTATTTTCTTCGTCCGGTTGCTGAAGTTGTCGTTTTGTGACAAAAAGTCTACAGCCACGGTGCCGTTACGGTTTACGAAGAAGGATCAACAACACAGCCTCGATAATTGAAGTGTTCAGGGAAGAAGTATTAAAATATAGTTCTTCAACTCCTCGTGTGATAGTTATGCAAGTATAAAACTGTAGCCTAAAGATTACAGCGCCGAATAACAACCGAGAGTTAAGATTACACAATCGAATACGCGTGTGTGCTTTTACGATTACGGACCTCAGCACTTTGGAAATGAGAAAGGCGCTTTTGTCTGCTTCCTTTTTTAAAAACTATTTCCTCCTTCCTACCTCGCACGTTGAATGCCACGTATGTTAACTAGGAAAGTCACGATTGTTATCCGTCAAATACTTTCGACATTCAAGTACCGCGGAGACACGACAAATTATCTTAATATTAATTCATTGTCATAGATCATCTACGATAGTGTAACTCTGCTTACGTGGCTAGTTCACGATACAGTATTTATATTAATAATGAAACGAAAAAAATTTGACCATCATCTTGGTACAATAAGAAAATCTAAACGGAACGTGATTCTCGTTATGGAAAAAATTTGAAGCCTATCTCATTGCGCCGGAATATAGTGTGCGATCATTTATCGTGTGAAGTTAAAGATAGTATTAACCCCCCCAAAAAAAAAAGAATCAGAATACGCGAAGTGTAACGGTGCGTTTAATTCAGGTGAAGAAATTGAGAAAAAAAAAATATATCGAGTAACTTCATTAAAATATTACTGGCAGAATCTTCGACTAATGAGCTAACGTGACATACGACATTTTGTAAATCTGCGTACGTATCCTTAATCCAAATTGTAAATATAATTTTAATCTTTTCTTCCAGAGCCTTCAATTGGGACCCTTGCAGCCACATGTCGCGGAGAATGCGCGAGGAGGGACCTAGAATTTATATTGGGTCCCTCCAGGCCCGTCTCATTCAGCTGGCGTGCTAGCTGCCCATCTATCGAACTCTATACCCGAATCGGGACTAAGGCCCAGATCGAGGGGACTTAGAAAACTGGGCACTGGGCAGTTACAGGGTCCTCCAGGTCTACAGGCACCGATGCATCTTTGATCGTTCATCTTCTCCCTGTCACCTCCGTCTCGCAGTTCGCTCTCGAAGGTATGAAGCTGTTGCATAAAGTGGAAGTTTGGCGACACGTTGGACTTCCGACTGCGCACCAAATTGAAAGCGTCGTTCATACTCAGACTGCACTTGTGCATTAAGTAGGCGACGGTAATGGTGACTGAACGAGATACACCAGCTAAACAATGAACCAGGACGCCTTTATCCGAGCTTCTTGCCTCCTCTGAAAAATAAATAATGTTAAGATAAACACTGGGTTCAACTGGCACACGAGTTACGTTATTCTATAAAAAGCTTTGCGTAGGGTACCCAGTGACGTAGATAAAGAATAGAAAAGTTCATAACCGCAGCGTAGGGTAGCGCTTTCTTTATTTAAATTTGACAACCGTAAGATACTATGCTAGAATGGAAAGTGCATGCTATAGTATAATAGAAGAGACTCGCGTACGGAACGTACGTATAGAGCACGGCTTAACCGGACGTCCGTTGTTTAATTGTCTAGCGCGGCTTGGCTGCCACGTGGGAAAGTTTCTATTTATAAGAATCCCCTTTTTAGACATGGCGCGGGCTTTCTTAAACAGGAAATCCTGTTTAAGAAACAGTTAAGTCCGAGAAGTCGGATTTAAAAGCACCTCTCTCGTCCAGCAAGATTTGAGGTTTACGTTACCGAGAAAATCATTTATCACCCAATCGAAACGATCGCGTCAAATCCGCTCTCGAGTTATGGTTGCGCAAATTCAATTTCAATTATAAAAATGGCGTCATGCAAGCCTCCCTAATTTTATCATAGCATTTTCTAGGTTTTTAATTTTTCATCTGCACTTTTCAACCACCTCGCTATTACACGCATACCTATAGCAGTGTGTTGTGCGCGGTTAAACCTTACAAATAAGGCAGTGGGTAAGTACATTGACCTCCTGACAAACTGAGAACTCGCAGCAACGCAGTCACGAGCATTCATTGAAAATACTATCGAATAAAAGTCACGGAAACTTTCCACGCGTTAACTAGTGGGAATATTTTTTGTTGTCGCAGTGTAATACCCCATATCATTCTTACTGAATTAATATGATCTGGTAAGGAAAACGTTACGACCGAGGCTCCTTCTAAGTTCCTGATCTGCTTCCATTGTTATGGGACAGTTTTTTGAAAGACAATGCATCTTTTTAATTAACTGAGAATATAAATTTGCCAAAGGAACTCTGTAGCCTCGTTACTCCTTTAAATTACGTAAGTCCGATGGTTATGTTCTCAGGGAATTTCACCAATCATCTAAATTTAAATAAAAGTACAGTTTGTTCAGGACATTTCGATCGTTAAGGTTTATTTTCCAAGAAGCACTGCTCGATTTAACTGTTTCCCAGTAAAGTACTATACCTTCTACTTTCGTGCAAATCTAATATGCATGCATGCAGAATACGTGCAATCTTTAATCATACTTTCAAAGCTGCTAGAGTTTGCATCTTTGACCAATGTGTTAGTAAAACAAACAAGCAGAGTTTTCTAGTACGCGTAGGAACTGTATTTACCAATGAATTGGATTGCTTGAGGGAAGAAGCTTGCCAAATTTTGACCGCCATGATCGCTGATCGGTATTTGCATGTACTTTATTGATCCAGCGTTTTCGAACACGTTCGGCAAATCTGGTGTAACATTCAGAATGTACTGTATCCTATGGCGTGCGAGCGCTTCGCTATCCTCGCTGTTCGCTGCATTTCCCAAATACAGATGCGGAAGTATTTCCACTGGGAAGTCCTTGTCCTCTTCGGGACCTAAGACGATAAAGTGGAATAATTTAATAAGTTGGTGCTTTTAAAATTTGTCGTCTTTCTTTGAATTTTTCGAATAAATGTCTATTGCTTACCTACGGAATCGCATGTGCTATCGCTATCTGAATCGGAATAAGCTCGGGTCGGCGGTGTAGAAATACGAAGAGACCTAAGACCCATTAATTCACCTTCGTTTGGGTCTTGTCCAGGTGGGCCTTCTGCATTGGCCTGGCTACCTTCGCACCATTCTGGATATCTATCTCTGAATTCTGCAAAACCACCTGTAATAACAGAAAGTAGGTAATCAGCTTGTAGTATAATGCCGCCGCTGTACATTGGCCTTCAGGAAATCGATAACGTGAGTTAAGTATGTGAAATATATTTGAAATATTGTCGTAGGCGATTTCACGTATTATTTACAAGTTTAAAGTTCAAGCGTTTCTTGTTCATTGTTCCTTCTTAATGAAAGTACCAGATGGAATTACTTTCTTTTTCTATAGTTTTCTCTTCTCTTTGTTCGACTTTGAAATTCAAATATCTAACGTATAACTAAGTGTAGGATAAACTCCTTTAAACAATATTTGAATTCTTCAATAAATATGGACATGAAAGGCAAATATTCCTGGATGATATTACCCATTTTTGGACAGTAGATTGTATCAACAAGAAATTGCAGGTATTTATAAATTATGCAAAAAAAACTCATGTTGTTACATCAATTGAAGTACAATGAAAACAATAAAATCTATAATAAAGATAGATAAACAAAAGGACTCATGTACAATGTCTTAAAGAGCCTACAATAATAATCAGGGAATGCCAATGTTCTGAATTAATAATATAACTGGGAACTAATCAACCATAATAAACTGGACAACTTAGTGAATGGACAACTATAGATACAGACAAGCTAAGCCTAGTAAGTCTGGGGCAAGAAATTAAGTGCCTAGTTGTATAGGAATACCTCCCACACAAATCAATATTTCATTCACAAGTTCCCAGCATTTCAGCTGATGTCTGCAGTCCTACACTATGGTGGCATTTACCAGACATTTGATATATTGCTGAAACTGGAACTGAGTAGCAAGAACTATAACTTAATGGTTCAGAAGAATTACATAATACATTAACGTTTGTTAAGATCAATAACGAAGATATGATTAAAATAATTATATTTATTTACATATTGACCTATATGCATTGACAGGGTCAATTAAGGCCTACACGTGCATCGAAGCCTCTAGAATACTCTATATCCATTAACATCAAGGAGCACTTTCAATTGCTCTTCATAATAACCAAAACTGTATAAAACAACTTTAATAAGACATTTTCATAGCTTAGAGATTTGGACTTTGCTTTCTTACCAATTAGCGTAGCTACTTTGCCTCCACTGCTTCTGAGACGTCGACTCAAAACCTGAATTGTCTCCCCCTGATGTCCAGCAGGTTCGGTAGAGTCTCCAATAAGAACAAACATTCCTCTGCTGCCTTCGTCTCCACATAAAAATACTTCTACTCTAGTTCGCAGATCCAAACATCTTATTGTTGCCAAGAGATCAACCTTGCCAGCTGCCAAACGTCTGAGCATGATGCTTGGAATGGCCAAAGGTACCGAACCTCGTATGTGGGCTTCAGAGAATTCAGAATGAGCTCTACAGTCCAAAATGAGGAGCTTACTGGGACCACTTGGTGACCTCAGTTCTGCAAAAAGCCACTCAGGTCCTACTAAACCCTCTTCCATCAAACTTCCGCCTGCCATGTTAACAGTATTCTAACACGTTTCAACGTGTTTACCCTTCTTGAAATGTTCCTCTCGGCAAGTTGCCTATTTGCTTTTTGGAAAGCAATCTCTAAATGCAGGGATTGTCTTCTGTCTCCTCAATGTAATCTGTTTCCTTTTTAGATATTATTCCATATTTGCTTCTTAAATCACTTAATTGTTTGCACTTTTCTTTTAACGATAATTCGTATTCTACTATGGCACTTGTAAAAAATAACGTTTAATGGAATCATTAAAGGTTTAATGGAAATCGTGCTTCTGCTGAATCTTTGTTTTAATGTACGGTCCCTTCTTATTAAAAAAAAGTTTTGATGAATTAGTATGGACGCTTTAAGACATGCCTTCTTATGTCTTTTTCAACAAGCATTTACTAATATGGGATAGTACAAATGCATATGTACATAATATGTGTATATATTAAAATTTACTGGATATGACAAAATGGCACTTTCAGTTATGTAGCGATAACGCGTGTTGCTATTTTATATCAACATATCTCAGAACATCACGTCGTTGATCTATCGTGATTATTTCCAGGCGTGGATGACACAAGGCGGCAATTCGCGCGCGTTGCCATCACTCTCAATAGATTATGCCTGCTCCGAATTATTGATTATTCTTTTTTTAATTAAGTTGCGTTGTCCAATTAGCAAATCAGGTTTTGGAATGTTTACAGTCGTACAGGAAATGCATGTTGGCGTATTTTGATTAACGTGATGCGATTTCAGCTCTTGAAGCTTTGCCGGAGCGTGCTCGAGTACAGAATCCTGGGTGCATCTTCCAGAATGGTTGACGATGCTGTTCCCACTAGTCAATAACAAGGCGCTGATAATATACTGATGATATCCTAGTTCGCTGATAGAACTGACTTATCGTCGAGCACGTCAAGATGAATCGTCGGCGGTGGATGCTGCGTGCGATGGAGCCGCGGGAGTTCAGTCGCTCATAAAAAGCGAGCCATTCGTGAGGGCAAAGTGGCGCGATTTCGCGACT
The DNA here is from genome assembly GCA_030142375.1 of Calameuta pallipes. Lineage (NCBI taxonomy): Eukaryota > Metazoa > Arthropoda > Insecta > Hymenoptera > Cephidae > Calameuta > Calameuta pallipes. Next base: position 673,372 of record JARQSW010000292.1, read on the forward strand.
CTTGTCGCCTCCTTCACCTCACGAATCCCTCCAGCATCTCAAAATCACGTTTAAACACGTCCTTTTCACAGATTTTAATTTTTTTACACCACTCTCCCGCAGGCCACACCTTACCTCGAGCGTCCTTCCGTCGAGAATGGGCAAATGGCGATGAGTTTTACGAGCGGAGGAGATCCAGGCTTCAGCTCATTGGTCCTCGGTCACGTGATTCCACGCTTCGACCAACCGCAGTGCAGACTGACGTCAGTTCATTGACAAAAGATGTTTTCATTAACAAAGCGTGGGTAGATGGGTCGGGGATCGAGGAATCAGCCAGTTGGGGAGTAAGAGAGATCCATCGACATATAGTAGCTGGACTGCTCACTGTAGCCGCAGAAAGTGTAATAGGGAATAGAAAGAGAGAGCGAATGGTGAATATCGTTCTCTTCTTTTCTATCATTTTTCTATTGGTTGAAAGTTTTCTCGATGGAAGGAGTTCATGACTGTAATAGACAAAATAAGAACCACGCGAAAGATTAATCTATGACATCCAGTACGTACGTTACAGTCAAACTACAATTCTAATGATCAGGTCGATGGTGATCAGTTTTTATCATAATTGAGTATTATTTTAAAAATTGTCATTCGCTGTATTAAGCGTAGGCTATCGCGAGACCAATATATTGAGCCCAATATGACAAGCTTTCGCAACTAAGTAGATAGATCATAAGATTAAATCAATTATTAAACTTATAAAATATATAAAGTTCATCATGAAACATACATTTTACTGCGCGGGGTTCCCTTATTCCTAAGTCCGCTCCTGCCCAAGAGAAGGCCAGAACGATATTCACGATTCGCTCTCTCTTTCTATTCCCTATTACACTTTCTGCGGCTACAGTGAGCAGTCCAGGTACTATACGTCGATGGTGAAATCAGATTAGCCCGGGAGGAGAAAACAGCGACAGAAACCGACAGATGCTGAAACAAAGCAACAGAATGAGATACCGGATAACAGTTATCTCTCCCTCAACGGGTATGCTCACTCTCTAGTGCGTGCATGGGTGCATATTATTACGATATGAGTCTGTCTTTGTCTTCTTGGTTAGGGTCTCCCAACAGCCCGCCATAATAGAATACCATAGGCCATTCTCCCTGTCGACCCGCTCAACCCTCTGCCACACATCCATACACATCACCAGATTCCTTCGATACCCTACGGGAGTCTACCAGTCCACATGTTTCCACCATACAAGGTTGAAATAGAGTTAACCAATCAAGTTAGTTTATTCCGCTCAAATTTCATTTAAATTGATTAACTCTATTTCAACCCTACACGGTGGAAACATATGCAGTGTCTATCCAGTACCAGTAAGCAGCGTGGGTTGGCATTCCATTCATTTCTATGTCGTTCACGGCTTTTATCGCACGAAGATCGTCATCATCCGGGTCGATCGAGACGCACACGTCTCTTTTAAAAGAGAAAAGCACTCTACTCGACGCCTAGTCGCAGCCACTCGTACCTTTTTCTATAATATATTCTTTCTATATACAATATATATATATATATATATATATATATATACACACACATAGTATATACACCAATGCCATTCGTTTCTGCCTCGCAGCGGACACGAAGTCTGTCGCTGCCATGAAAATTTTCCGAAAAACACCGTACTCCCTTATTTCTCCTTCAGACACCCTCTTCCGGTTCCTCTTTCACTCTCTCAGGTAAATTTTCTTCTTTGCCTACATAATTTCTTTAATTTCTTGCCGCAACACCCATCTTACGATTGACCACCACATTTTCATCGAATTATCTTTAACGCGTCCCGCACTACGTGACACGAGAGATTATCGATTGCTCGTGTATATCTGGAAGTTAATTAATCCGATTACGCCGGCCATTTCCAAAAACAAATTGTTACCGTTACTCGATATCGCTTGCCTGCGTCACGATTACACGCCGGAGAAACGCCCCCCCCCCCCCCGCCCATCAATTTCATTCAATGCGAATACATTATCAGTGCCTCTCGATTTGCTATACATATATGGTTGACTGTCGAGTTTTAATTCTTTTTTTTTTTCAAATTTTCCTGGCTACTCCCCACAACATCGATGGTTCGTCGATATCAACTTTGATCAAATTTCTCAAGACTCAAGACGATTTATAACTGACCATATCGTATCCAGAATGTAACTGGTATTGATAGGTATCGTTATACAACGTCACGTTCTTCGTCGCTATATATATATATATATTCTTACGCTATGGTATCGCATGCCTTTAAAAGTACACGCAGATGACGTAATTAATAGTCACTGTTGACCTTACGGAGTACACTGACTTAATAGGTACTACCATTACGTATTTCACTATGTCGGAAGTCCGCTCGTCTCACACGTATAGGGGCGATGAAAAATATAGCTTATGATTTACGTGACATGCGAAAATTCACAAAGAATCTTTTGTCCGGGTATTAGAGACTGGTACTGCTAGGTGATATCATAAAGCCGGGCAAAGGTCGTCATGGAAAGCGTCATTAATGAACCTACCTATCTACTATGCGTACTTGTATACTATCTCTACTACTTACTCCCTATGTCTCTACCGAGACTCTCACTTTCACGAGTTCCTTCTCGAGCAAACCAGCCTTAACGAACTTTTATGTCGCTCCGTTTCTGATCCAGTTAATTACCAATTAAAACGTACGGCCGTTTGTTCTTTTTTTAAATATTTTTCATATCGACCGCTCTTTCTCTTTCATAGTTGCTGTTTGTCTTTTGGACGCTGTCAAGCTGTACTATTGCATTTTTTTTTATTTGTCACTATATTATATACTAGTATTATATATTGTACTTCTTCACAGGGTCGTGTGTGGATTTTGGACGGTGCACGTGGGAGACTGGAAGAAACCGATTATCCGGCAAGGCCTTGCCAGATGTATTCTTCGTTCGCGTTATGTATGTGTACCGGAAGCAATACCCAGGATGACGGTATAGACCGGAGGACATATGTGGATGTGTAGAGTACACCAGCATACGTGTGATTACCACGAAAGGCGGCTCCAGGTTGACAGGAAATGGTTCGAGATAAGATAATGATGTCCCTCGCCTCTCTTGCATCCGGCATCTTTCTTTGTGCCTTTGGACTATTATAAAGGCTCCTTTGTACATCACTTAAAACAGGTATATTGTACGAACGCGTCAAAGCATTAATACTCTAATCAGTATCGTTACCCCTTTGTCTGTTTTGCTTTAATTTCGCTTTTTATTATTTTTTTTTTCTATATCTTTAACCGATCACACGCAGATCCTGCTCGTTGATAACGCAGACAAGTCCTCGTACGAATTATATTACTACAGTAAGAAGTTTGTGTATTGCAAAAAAAAATGGATATCAAGAAAAGTCATTCAAAGTTTACCTTGGGACTTTGGATATATAAATGGAGAAATCAATCAATATCTCTTATCTTTTGTAAGATATTTACGAACCAATAGCTTTCCGTATTGCTTCCAATTAAAATTGTCAAATAACGTCAGTTGCTTGCTTTTTTTTTCAATGTAAAATCATTGTATAACAGTGACTAGTATCTTATCATAAATTTTGTATCAGGAAAATGAGTGTTGCACAATAATAATGTTATTAATATTTTTCAGAAAAAGAAAACCAGCTCAATATAAAAAATGCATCTGATGTTCAAAATGTGTACTGTCTGCATCCAAGGATACGTAATTCTACCAAAAACGTCGTATACTCTGTGGAAATTTAAAATCAACAAAGGCACATGTAACTCTGATGTTACATAAATACCTTTGACCTTCTTCATGCATCTAATATACAACGATAACAGTAGGGCCAGCATCGATCACTCTCCAAAAAAAGTTGCGCAGTAAAAATAATACGCCCGTTGCCTGTAGGCACGGTTACCTCAGAGAATCAATGATGGAAGAACAATACCGTCACGTTGCATCGTGAATCGCATCGCAATGTTACGAGGCATACGAGTCCATTGAATTTGTATTACTTTGTAAGCGTAACCATACATCGTACGAGGTTCACGTGCGGTAGTGTACGTCGCTGTTACCTTCCGAGAGAGAAAGAAAAAGGGAAATGCCAAAAAAAAAAATAATGCAAAGTCCTCCACGAAATTTTTTGTCCAATCGTACTGCAAATTGATCGTGAGAAAGTTATATTGGAGTAGTAAAGGAAAAAAAGAGAGAGAAGAAACGAAGGATTAGATTGGCATAAAAATGACTATGAATTTCTGGACCTCGACCGAACTCGTTCTACCTTGGAAACTCTAGCTTAAGAGCTACTACGTGTGTTTAGGTCGTTTGAATTTTTTGCTTCTCCATACTTGTATATTTTCCATTACCCTCTCTCGGTCCGACACGTTGCGAATGGCCGTAAGAATCTGAATATGGGTGCTGGACTCGCTCAATGACTCTTAAAACTGGTGCGCCCACATTCTTTGAGACACGTTCTGGACTCCCGATGTTAATACTCTATTGGTATTGCTATCTAGCTGTATTCTACCTACAGAAATCTCCCACCTCAGTTTTCTCCTCCGAGCGACTCCCCACTCGTAGGGCACACGGCGGCCATGTATACGAGCGTGTAGTATGTATACTAGTATATATTTACTAGTATATAGGATGGCATATGGTAGTAGGTAGGCAAGCGCTATTAAAGTAAAGTAATCAATGAATGAGTGAAGGAACCAAGAGAGGGATCCGCGTGCGCGCGCGCCGTACACTCTCTCTTTCTCTTTCTCTCTCTCTCTCTCTCTCTCTCTCTCTCTCTCTGTTTTTTCTCATTCTATCATATATATATGCACTCACTCTCTCCTTCTCTCCTTCTACAAGTATTCCCATCTCACTGCTGCCCACGCAACTCCACAACCTTATCGTATATCGTTTTTACTCGTATATACCTTGCGGAGGCCTTGCCAGGAATTATTTTGAACCGCTGCTAATGGAAAAGGAGGACATGGATGTGTTTGTAATATATACACTTTTATAGGTTATAATCCTTACGGTATCACCATTGCGTCAGATGGACGCTGTTATCTTATTATTTTTTTCTCTTTGATAAATTTGACTGTTGGACATTATAAGCAATGTATACAGTACCGGTCGTTTCTACCTGCCGTTTGGGATTTAATCGATTGAGATTTCTTGGAAGTGTTTCTCGAGGCTCTTGTCGATTCTTTTTCACGGCGATGGTTTACTTCCTTCGGCGAATACGTGGGCGACTTTGCTGATCATTTTTAAAGCAGGACTCCGGTCTAATGGGAGAAAATTGGGCCAGCCTGAATGAATTGCGTGTTTACAATCCTCGTTCGATCTATATCTATAGTCAGGATGCGTATGTGGATTTTTGCGTGGGCTGACGAATTTCGCATGTTAACAATCACGCACATATAGGTTATATATACCTATTTTTCGTGTCGCTTTGATATCGCTCTCGGTCGAAGGTTTAACGTGGGAGACTATTGAACCGGGTGTACATATGGCTTGAGAAATGGTCAATAGTCATCTGGTACGATAAAAGAACGTACTGCACGTGTATATAACGTTCTTTACGGGTATACAGTAATACGATGAATATTTACCTTTGAACGAGTTGGATATTTGCACAGGTGTACAGTTCCGATAACAGCCTAATCTGTAATTGGAGATAACGCGTTATAACGCGGAAAACTTCGTAAGCTTGTACTGATTGATCGTTACTTTTAATGGCTACGTCAGTTTCCATCGGCTCTGAGATTATATTTCCCGCTGTTATTTAGCAGAGTGGTTCGCGATGTTCTCGCGTTGTATACACTATAACGGGATAGAAGTGTATCGTGAAAAAAAAAAAAAAATACGACAATACCGGATGTTACTTGTCAAGAGCTGTCAACTTGAAAATATTTTAATGGCGGAAAAACATATCGGTTTGCTTTTCTGTTCTTTATCGCTCGCCACGTTAAAAAGAGCTGATTCGTGAACGCTTGAGAAATACTTGAGAAAATATAGGTACTTATTGTTTTGCAGGGAAGACGATCGCAAATTGATTCGCTCTTTTAAAAATTTTCTTTCGAAATTTCATGTGATATAATTTTTTCAAAATTTTTTCTTTACAATATCCTTCGTGTTATCTAATAGTGTGTCACCTATGTTTATGACTCCATCTCGTTTAACGGGTATTACTGTATCCTTCACGATTACTTAATTAACAGTCATTATGGAATAAAAGGAGTAAATTAACAATTAACAATACTGAGAAATGGACAGATTAGGAAATATATGGAACTCCAGGACTGACGGTGAAGTCAATCTCTACATCCTCGATGTAACTCCCGTACTGATCGGTGTAGCGCTCTGCTGGTTAATACTTGAGGTACGTTAACGGCGAATCTCTTATGCTCATGAGACAAAACAGTAGTATTTATAAGAATCTTTTTAAAAAATTCATTAAATTCGCAAACATAATTCAAATATCATCATGCCGAACCGTTTCTGTAATTTCTAGCCTCCTGAAAATACTTATTGTAGAAAATGAAAAAAGGTTAGGAACATGTTCACAATATTGAGTTGAAATTTACACAGGAAATTAGGTTCCGGATTCAGATGACACAGCGACATTTGTAGATGCTTAGAACTTTCGGTTTTAAGACATGCGTGCACATGCAGCAAAGTTTCAAATTTTAGTGTCGTATGCCTGTATTCAAAATTATAGGTGCAACCGTTCATTCGAACAGGTAGAAACTTTCTGAAAGGGTTATGAAAATATGGATGGCACAGTACATTTGTTGATGTCAAATATTTTCAGTTCGAAGGTTCTACATTCACGAAATTAAGTGGCCGTGCTTCTTCTTCTTCTTCTTCTTCTTGGTCTTATTGGCTTTATGCTCTAAGAGAGCCAAGTCCCAGAGTAGTCGTGCTTCGTGGCAAACTTGTTTATTTCTATATTTAGATAAAATACTTCAAATTATAGTACAACTTAAAATATATGTCCGATTTATCATTGACATGTACAAATTATTGGTCATTGGCTTAAGGTGTAATGTTGGAACGATATTAACCTTTCTGCATAGATTTAGACTCTTATACATCTAGTTCCGTAATTACAGTCGGTAATGTCATGCATATACTTAGATCCTCTGTGGATAGTTCGGAATAGTGTAAATAAATGTATTATATAATGCATTATAAAATGTAGTGTAAATGTATTATATTTAATGAAGATTCAGAGACGAGGAAATTTCTCAGTAATCGACATGGGATGGAAAACAGTCAAAGAAGGGAACGATTCTTTTACAGAGGAAAATAAAGACGAAAAGCAGACACTGAAAAGATGCGTAAGATATCGTTTAAAAAATTTTGTATAACTCACCTTAAACTCTTGTAAAAAAAAAATCTATTCTGCTATTAAATTGACATTAGGTATCTCTGGTCGAAGACACCTGTCGGGAATATAAGGCACTACTGGATATGATTTATACGAAGACATCTACAGCATCGCGTACGGTAAATTATTTGTATAAAGAGACTTTCTTTACTATATATGTATCCTTGCCTGACATTAAGTGTCCAACACGGTTATCGCAAAAATAACATTAATAGACTAGTTGCAGACCGAACAGTAAGTTTCTGTAAGGATTACTGGAAGAAAAATTTTATTTTCTACCTGTATAGACATTACCTTCCACCACATTGAATAACCTATTCAGCTCAGGATCATCGGAAGCAACGATGAACGGTTTACGAGATAAAAATTCCTACAAGAATATCCGCTCCAGAGTTTATTCGAACGCAAAAAACGAGTCATTGGATCCCATAAAGTCTACAGCCACTATGAATAAATCCAGGAAGTCGAACGTCTCGAGCAAGCCGGATACGGGAACCGCAATCAGCGAGGAAAACGAAAAGGAAAATAACATACGGTGCCTTTGGGAATTCTCGACGCCGAGGTTGTACCTTGGAAAAGATCTGTTAGGTCATGTTAACAGTAAAAAATCTGTAAGATTGATAGATCCTTATAAACTGCATCGTTGCAACAGCTTAGCCAGTTTTATCCAATTGGATACAGGTTACTCGAATTGATTATGACATATATGTGAATATTTTTTAAAAACGATTAGAGTAACATTTTTATTATCTTACGAATGTGTATCATCATCTATATCTAAGTTAAGAGTTATAATAATAGGGACGGATGTCTCGATAAGCGTGTCTTATTTAATAGATATCTAGGGGTTACTCTCGTGTTACGTATCCATTTGTCTAATCTGCGAGTTCTCAAAGAATATTACCTTTAAAAAGTCGCGACGAGTTAGACAAGACTTTTCAGTAAGATGGAAACGTACAGGGGATCTATGAGTATGGATGGATGGCTTTAATATAATAAAGATACTATTTAAAATGTGGCGAATGGTCGAGAGACGGGAGATTCATTTAAATGGTGACATACCCGCACAGTACACGTTCATAATGTTTGTAATATTTTTCCGAGGGCTGCGAGTCATTCGTATTTCACGAAACTCGACCAAGGCATATGTTAACATCAATGTTCAGCTGTCAGTTATTCGTCTGCACTTAATAATAGCTAATAAAAATGGATAAATTCCTCGAGCGTCGTGTCACACGAGAAATTCAAAGTCCAAGATAAACAATTGGTGTGTGAGATATTAACGTTGCACAGATTCAAGAAATAACGTGGCTGATCGTAAACGATCTAAATTCGTGTTTCTCAGATGTGTTGCGCATTTTGTCCGTTGAAGCTTTAATACGATTCCGGGAAATATAATGTAAAAATAACTTAACCTGCTTGCCATTCACTTCAATTATCAAAACATATTTCAATGTTAACTGACACCGGTTATTCGCTTTATAAAGTCTCGGAATGAGTATTCAAAAAGTAGTATATTACGTGAAAAAAAAAGAAGAGTGGGATCTTAAACGTATTAGAACTTTTGTACTAGACAGAAAAGAATATCCTTGCGATGTCATCGCGTGAGGCTATGGATACGATTCAAGGTTTATTTGGCGCACTCCTAGGCCTTTTAGGAGTGGCATACTTGACGAATAGAAATCCTATTATAATTAGAAGTACAACGGTTGCAAGACAAATACCTAACCAGAATTCTGATCGTACGTCAAGCTTGTCAAAGGCAACTTCTCGTAAAGCTAATGAACCGTCAGGTGGTTCACAAGCTGCTTGCACAATTATATCCTGACGTTGAACTTGTTTCGCTTTGCAGTTCGTTAATTTATTCATCGACTCCTGTCCATGCACCTGTGGCAATAGCAATGAGAGACTCCATTGCATAGGACTGAATTTTTGGTACCAGAATGGCAAATTTTCTAAGTGTAAGGTCACACCACCAGACAATGAAATCTCGCCAATCACTATACCGGCCAGTAGTGAGGCGAGACTGGGCCACTTGGATATATGAGCAAAGAATACACATATCAGATGCTGCAGCATTAAGTACAGTAACCCAACGGCTAGGTAGTTCCATAGAGATGTCAGGTTCTCATCAGGAGCCAGATGTAAACCTGACATGGCAAATGCTGGGGCCAGATATGTGAGATATACCACACACCAGGATGGTACAGTGCAGAGAAGCTGAAATATAATGTGGACGCTTGAAAATTATAATAAAGTAAATATGTATAAAACTATTACATATATTGATATATATTTTGCTGTGCTCACCTCCACAAAAATATAGACGAATCTGCCATAGAGTCCATCTCTCATGTCCCTTTCCACGTTGGGTCTACAAGTAGCGATATTGCAAATAGCTACGAGACTCAGGGGCCAAGACAACACAGCAAGGCTTGCGTAATGGAAGCCTAGTCTGTCTCTCAGATATAAATTGGAATCACCAGCTAAATCCCAGAACACAGCACCGAGTAAGATACTTAACGATGCTGATATCACAATCTTCTGAAGAAGTCTGGTCAAGGCCCACGGTTGACTATATACGAGTGCTCTCAATAAGAGCGCGTAGATTTGTACGAAAATATTAGCACCGGAAATCGAAGGCGGCAAAGCACCAGGAGGACCACGATCACTTAGACCAGGCAATCTGACTCGTGCTAATTCAGCAAGATGATCTATTCTCTGCGAAGACTCCAGCATCGCCTCAGCTGATAAATCATCTAGCGTTACTAGATCAACTGAAAATTTAAAGACAAAAGTAAGATATCATCGTTATCTTCAAAATCCTACGTTATCATTTTGTACATTGATGCGTACGATAATAGTCAGATGGATTCTTAAAGGGTGGGCAGGGAAATTCAGCAAGTGCAAAATAAGGCAGCATGTCTCGCCTGGGTCCTGAGTACATTATCCTGCCTCCGGAAGTGAGAGCGACTCTTGAAACCATCGTAAGAATTTCATAGGTCGGTGGATGCAGAGTCAAGATTACAAGCCGTTGACCTCTTCCAGCCCATTGTCTTAAATACTCCACGAGGAAAAAAGCGTCGAAAATATCCAGACCATGAGTCGGTCTGTCCAGGGTGAGAATATGTGAGTCTTGTAACAGTCGACAGGCCAATGCTAATCTTCGAGCTTCAGAAGTCGTCAAAGTGTTCACCAGACAATGCTTGGTAGCTTCCAAGCCCAATTCTTGTAAAATGGCATCCGCTTCCACGGAAGACGTTCCAGCACCTCCTCTTAACAACAGATAGAAACTTAGAGTCTGCTGAGCAGTTAATCCAGGACTCAGACTACTTTCTGCTGGCAAGTAAGCCACGCGAGACCTGAAGAAAATATCGGTCAAGTACATATTTGTAAAGCAAGATTCCCACGTACAATTTAAACATTGTACCTTAAAGCAGAGGCCGATACCGATCTGCCATTCAATATAATATCGCCACGCTTGACTCTTCGTCTTCCAGAAATCGTTTCGACTATCAAAGTCCCTTCTCTCTCCGTAGTCGACATAACGGCCAGAACTTCACTAGCTCCAGCTTCCAAGGATATACCACGTAACAATGGCAATCCATCCGAACCTGAAGCTTCGACACCACGAAGTTGCAGGTGCGGATGTTGTGGAGCAGGAACTGGTCTCATCGTCATGACGGTATAAGCTTCTGGTCCCAGAACCCCATGACCATAACCAGGATCAGTAGGTGCTATACTGTGCCTCCGGTTAGTCCTGGCAGTGTTCAGCAGATTTGCTTCACTGGCACTTCTGAACCTTGGATTATCTCTAACATTAATTTGCGAATGTGCCTGTTCTCTAGGCATGGCGTGCACCTGCCTGAAGTCTGGATCACTTCTGGCAGATCGGATAATATTAGCATGGGCTGTAGCATGAGAGATACGACGTCCTTCTTCGCTAGAGTCATAACCACTGGAACCGTCTCGTACCCTGGAAGGCGGTAGGACCCTCGGCAACCCAAATTTCAAATACGTATAAGAGTTATTAGCCAATGGACTCTTAGGCCCATATCTTGGATGCCTTAATATGCTTTGTACCGTCGAATCTCTAAGCTGAAAATTACCATAAGGTAACGGTGACTTCTCAGCAGATCCTAGAGCTGAATCAGTAAAGTCTGAATTCAAGTTTTGCCTGTAACAGTACAATATAGTCAAAAAAGAATTCAGTATAATCACAATCAAATTTAACAACTCACCTATAAATTGACCATGCGTGTAAATCTTCACTAGCCGGTGGTTCGAGTCCCCGGGTATCTAGAGCACCGGGTACCGAGTACCTTCTTTCCAATTCCCAAGCTTCTGAGCCCATTTTCCTCGATCACTAAAAATTCAAATCGATATATAATATCATTCCGAAACAAAGAAAAACTTATAACTTTAATATCTACAGCTTTTCTGCATTAGGAATTTTACGAAAATCCATCATTAACCTAAATCCTCTTTCATTATCCTCTTAAAAACATATTTTCCACACCAGGTTCTCCAATGGTATTCGATTACACGAAGAGTCCAAGAAGTCGTAGAAATACCTGTTCCTCAAATCGCTACTCAGGACGGTCAGTGCATAAAGGACAGATGCGTCGCTTCTTGAATTCAGTGACAGCGAAACCTTCGGAGCGAGTCGATTATGCATAAGAATGGAATGCGTGAAAAAAGATGCGTATGTCGGCGGTAACAATATACATAGGATAACATGTATACCTATGCAGATGGTGAATGCGCATGTTCCATTCTCTGTATACCAGGGCTTTTCATACTGTATTAGCATATTCGGACACGTAGTAACATATAATATTAACAGAAAGACCGCAGCATCCAAGTTAACGGTTTTAGGTCGACCTAAAAAAATGCGACAACGGCATCCGTCCAGTTTTCATTACTCGCATGTTTTAATGGATTTCGCAAGACTCCCATGTATATATGTATACTGTATTACGTACCCAGGAATCATAGCTGCATATAACAGTAGCTATATCTATACGTCGTAAACACGTAGCAAGAGACTCGGTCTAGCCAACCATAAACCATATAAGTGAGAATAGATTGTCAATAGGCAGTTGCCATGGAATGCGTGACGTTATTATCTATACCCGCATTAAAGTAACACTAACTGAATTTATAATATATTTTTTCCACCGAGCGACAAAGGGATGACGCTCGTAAAGTACGTTTCAGCTATTTTTATTTTCTTATACTTGAACATTAATATTTTGTAAGTTTTATTTTATTTTTTTTACGTGCACACGAAGAACCGCTGCGCACGAGAAAGACACGTTTTCAAGATACCTGACCTGTATCATGGTTTTATAAAGTGACGCATTATGGAATTCCAAGATACAGAAAATGTACGGTAGAAAGTGGTTGGATGGAAAACAAAATGGTTTCAATAATTTTAACGAACAGTTGTAGTTACTGGGAAAGGGGCAATTTCCACTGTTATTTTTAAATGTTAAATATGCGCTGATATTTATACTGTAAAACAGTGACAGCTGCGAGCTCGCATGCTTAACTAAATGCTTATTATTTATCTTTTATGCTTATCACTGCTCGTGCAAAGTTTTTCCCACTTTTTTTTTCCATTCGACAGTCATGATCTTGGATCGACGACACGAAACTCTCATTCCTTTCGGCAAGTCCTACCTGGCTGGACATAACGGGACATTTTTCATTGTTACTTGCCGAAATGTACTGAGAGAATTTTTATGCTTGGTGTTACGAGCCGTGTACCTCGGCTCTTCCTTTTTCTCTTGATTTCTTTCCTTTTTCCATTTTTTTGTCGTCTCTTCGCTGTGAATGGTTCATTTAATGATCCCAATTCCTAGATCTACTATACCAACTGTGAGATTGTCCCACGCACTCCTTTCTGAATATTTCAGCCTCACGTAGGTACATATAGAATGCACATATATACTCAAGATACTCTCGTGGCCTGGATTCCAAGAATAATTGAATTTTAACACATAAATCTCTGGCGAGGGGCGTGTGCCAAAGCCTTCCCCTTCTCCACTGCAACGTTCCAGATTTCCAAAAATATCAAAAAAATTGCCAGCACTCGTCATTTTAATTGGTACGGAACGTTCAGTCCTCTTTCGGGTATTACAGAATAAATAATTTCTCCTTCCAAGAATTACCCATCATTTAATTCCTGTGGTATGTACGTTAATCCCTGTGGTAATTATACCAACGAAATATCAGTAGCCTTGAGTGTAAGGTGTTATTAGTTTTCCATTTTTATTTTTTTCAATAACACATTGGTATATGCATGCAGCATGAACAGCTTATTATAATTGCAAATGACTCCAACGTCCCTGGCACAAGCCTAAAGAATTGTTTCTTGTTCGGTCGTTTGTCTCTGAAATTTCACCACATATGACTTCACTATTCGGTTAAGAAAACGGTAAGTTTACTATCCAATATAAAACTCAATAAACCATCTGTCATAAACCTTGCGGAACTCGAGATAACGTTACTCAATGATATCGGTAACTTTGCGAACCGTAAGTTCCTTTGAAGCGAGGAAAACTGTATGTGTATACATATATATATATGTATACACTATGCCAGAATGTGGTAGTATATATATATATACCCGCTGGAAACATAGGCTAATACGAATAATTGAAAAGATGAAAAAATTGAAATAGAAATCAATCGATTAATTCCAATGACTACACCGTTTAATACCCATTACAGTGTGACTATGCCCATGTAACAAGAAGATTTCTTTGCGCCTCAGCAAGAGTCGCTACGACACCGTATATAAATAACAAAAACTGTGGAATGAAGAATACTAAGATTTTTACACGCTTTCCTTTTTTTTAATACTAGCAAACCCTTTAGCGTCACCCGCACACGTTTTCTATGTTAACAAAAAACAGTTACAGTCATCAGAAATTTGATGACAAATTCACAAATCTCCATCAGCCACTATCCTCCCTGTGGTTTCGGTCATGTTCATAGGAACGGAGTAAAAAAAAAACTGTTCAACGAAATGAAATTTTCATCGATAAAGTCTCACGCTACCGTACCTTTCCCTGTCGTACGCAACAACATCCGCTACCGATAGATACTTGATGAACACACTGTAGATGCACGAATGAAATCAGCAGCGCACACGTGCACGACTCGCTAAGGCCGCGATGCGAGTTGGCTAGTGTCTACTCACGGATATAGCATATATTTAAGATTCTTTAAAACCATGACTCACCATAGGAAATTCCTCTGATGGGCTTAGCCAAGCATTGAAGTCTCCAAGCTTAACGGGCAAAGGTTCGCCATTCCTGTTTGGATTTATTCTGGATCCCTTGTGTCTTTGGATGCCTCTCGTATACGCTTTGAAATTATCCCACGCCTCAGGTATGCTCGCTGTACACTACTCGCGGACACATTTTTAATCTAGTCGCCTCCTACGGAACCAGTAATATACTGTCGGTATGCAACGCCTGCCACGCGAAGAGTCCTTTGCAGCGCTGTCAGAGGTACCTCCTCCTAGTGCCTTGTACTTTGTGCAATCCCTCTCTGGCATCTTTGCTGTTCCTCCCACCACCAACCTTTTAAGGGAAGACATTCACCTCGGCAAACCAACTCCCAACCGTCCAGGTATTAGTGATGTTCTGCCAGCCATCTCTACCGCCATCGGTTGCTGTAGCCTGTCTTCGTACCATAGGCTTGGACACTGTCGATTTTACTGTACTGGGTCAGAGGTTTTACCGTGGCGAATCACGTACTGTTAAGATTCATTTTGAAGAACGTCATCTAAAATGATTGGAAATATTTAATGTGCATTAACTTGTATTATTTTTATCTAATGTTGGTGATTATGTCGGTATCATTTATGGTCTACAGTGTATTGGTACTGTGATAATACATAAGATTGGAGTACTGAGAATATCTGAGTGATTTATGTGGGAATTTTATTTATTTATTTTTTTCAAGATATACTTTCGGACTGTTTCTTATATGGACGTGAATTTTATTAATTTACAGAAGCAGCAGTTGGAGGATATGAGATATATTTTGAAAGGATCAACGGCGATGAGCAGAGGGTGAAGATTTATATCTTTTGACAAGGATATTAGTGCTCTATAACAAAATGATATCTTCAGACTGTGTCTTGGATATAAATAATGTATTCCATTCAACTTCAGTAGTTGTTGGAGGAAGTTGTTTAACCAGATCAGAACCTACAACTGTATTGAGAGACGTATCCGCCAGAGTTCATGGAGGAGAAGTTTTGGCTGTTTTGGGATCAAAAGGGTCTGGAAAGAGGGCGCTTCTTGACGTGATCGGTAAAAATCTATACTTTGATTTCAAGTTAAATAATAAAATATTGTTCCACCTTCTCAATGTAATATATAATTTTGAACTCGCAGCTGGAAGAGCAATTGGTGAAATCAGAGGCAGGGTGACACTGAATGGTAGTTTGTTGACTCCAGAATTATTTAGACGCCATGGAGGATACGTAGCACACAGATGTCATCTTCTGCCCAGCTTAACTGTGCGACAAACTCTGACCTATGCAACTTGGCTTGGAAATTTAAGTAATAGGGAAGCCAGAGTACGTCAAACACTTGCCGATTTGGCTCTTTCTCAAGTCGCCAACAGATCTGTCAATGACTTGACACGACCAGAATATAGGCGGCTCATGCTCGGAATTCAATTGGCCAAGGATCCAACGTTGCTCTTGTTGGATGAACCTACTTGGGATACTGATCCCTTGAACACGTATTTAATAGTTTCCATGTTGTGGTCTTATGCAACCAGAAGAGGCTCCATTGTTGTCTTAACAATGGAAACACCAAGATCGGATGTTCTTCCATTTGTCAGTAGAGTAGCTCTACTCTGTCTTGGTGCAGTTGTTTATTCAGGTCCGACTAGAAGTATGCTTGATTATTTTGCATACATTGGATTTCCTTGTCCAGAACTTGAAAATCCACTAATGTATTACTGTAAGTTAACAATACAGATTTTACAATCTTGATCTCGATCATAATAAAACTGGCAAGTGATATTTTATCTTTTTCTTAATTTCCAGTGTGTCTCTCGACAGTAGATCGTCGATCTCGCGATCGATTTTTGGAATCAAATCAACAAATCTCCGTTCTAGTTGAAAAATTTAAAGTCGAGGGTGTTTTGTATATGAAAGAAGCACCTCAAGGTCCGGCCAGTGTAAAAGATGCACCATTGGGCTTAATGCATAAAGGATTGGGTCGTGGTATTAAACCAGGATGTATTTCCACTCTGCTGGCTCTTTATTTGTAAGTCTTCACGTTTATTCGTATCTAATGAAAATTTAATACTTTCTATATGAAACTATTTCTCCAATCTCTAGAAGGGGTATGGCTGCCACGTTTTCCTTTAATAAATGCGGTCTGGCACATTTAGCTGCCAGATTATTATTACTGCCATTTTCTGTTGCCTTACTCAGCATATTGTACTCGTACTCCACACCAGCCCAATCAAGAATATTTCTACAAACAGGAGGACTTATGTTTAATATCTTAATTATATTCTATTTTGCTGGGATAGCTACAACGGCGCTACTATGTAAGTCAAAATACATACTTAACTTTATCACATGTCTCACATTAATAAATACATTTCAAATGTTCAATTACTTGTATATTACAGTCCAAGGTTTTCGGGCAAGATATTACCAAGAAAAAAGAGAAGGTTTATACGGTGGAGCAATGTTCCTAAGTGCCTATACACTTTTAACATTACCACTGAGCTTTGTATCGACTATTATTACTATTGGTATCCTGGTACCAATTTTGGAGCTAGACCTTTCGTCATGGATATATGCCTCTGGTATTCTTTGGGCTAGTTACGTCACAGCTGAACAAGTAACAGTTGCTGTGTTCATGGTAATAGCTCGTCCTATGACAGGTGCGATAACAGTTTTATATGTGTCATTACTCTCGGTAGTGATAGCATCTGGCGGCGTTCGTAGCCTTAGAAATTTACCAGATTGGCTAGCAGCCGTTTCCACGGCTCTGCCGACCAGGTATGCATCGTTAGCGTTAAATCAATTAACCATTGACACAGCAGCTTTCGCCAATTTGCCGTACAATGAAAGTATTTCTTGTCCTGGTATTCCTGAATTATGCAGGTATCCAGATGGGAAAACTTATCTCATTGAACGATTTACTCGCGAGGGTGAAAATATCTCAGAAGTCCTAAATATCGAACTCAATCTGTTGATATCTCTAGCATTTGCATTGGGTTTAGTTATTCTCAACAGTGTCCTTTATTTGCTACCTTTACCGGCTAGAATAAAAGCGAAATTCAGAGAATAGAGATATTATGAGTTGTAAATAAAATTCGTATGGGCAGTAAAAGCCTTTTAAACTACATTAAAGCGGGATTTACGTATATCAGGATTAGAAATTGAAGGCAAAGATTGTAAAAATCATTTATGTTATTTTCAAACTTATTATATAACTATATAAAATTAGTTAATGTTATATTAAAGTTTTTTTTTGACTTTCTTAAACTTATAGTCACCTGTATTAATTACTTTCTATTAGATAATATATCTATCGTATAATGAAAAGTAACATTATATTCATTACACACGGGATCTTTAAAAGTAATTAACAATGAATATAAGCTTCAACTATTCGCTGCCGGTTGTTATTTTTTTTTAATGCGACAAAATGATTAATTAAGTCGTGTTTAATTTAACGGAAGTATCAGAAATCTAAGTGAAATTTGACCAATTTGATAGACCTGCATTTCAGCTCTCTCCACCTATTGGTACTTGACCCATTGGTTTCAAATCATCTGCCACGGAAAATTCACAACCGGTTGAACTTACGATTTCACTTATGTCGATATTTGGTGCAATCTCGATGAGCTTCAAGCCTTCGCCTCTTATCACTTCAAAAACTGCCAAGTCCGTAATTATCAAATCGACACATTCCTGACCTGAATTTAAATGAGTAACAATTATTTCATGTAATCTCATAAAAGACAGCAACAAATCAGTCGTCTCTCAATAATCCGTTATCTTGGAGTAATGAAACAATGTACAGAAACAAAAAAATCCGCTTTATATAGTATACCTGTAATAGGTAAAGTACAGTTGGGAAGAATCTTTGGAGTTCCATCACGTGCTTTGTGTTCCATTGTTACCACTACTCTTGTGGAAGCTGCGCCAACAAGGTCCATCGCACCACCCATTCCTTTAACCATCGTACCCGGAATCATCCAATTTGCCAAATCACCTTTCTCAGATACTTGCATTCCTCCAAGTATTGTTAAATCAATGTGCCCCCTAAACAATTATGTTAGAGTCTAAACTTTTACGAAAATAAAAATGTCTGTTGAAAAAAACATTATGTTACCCTCTAATCATTGCGAAACTTTCATCGCTACTAAAATACGAGGCTCCTGGTAACACCGTGACTGTTTCCTTTCCGGCATTTATTAAATCAGGATCTACTTCGGACTCATCAGGATAAGATCCCAATCCAAGTATTCCATTTTCTGATTGCAAAGTCACATTTACTCCTTTCGGAATGTAATTGCTGGCAAGCATAGGGATACCGATTCCCAAATTAGCTGCAAGAGCAATTAAATGTTATATTTTGATAGACAATCGAATAAATAAATGTTAAACTTACCATACATTCCATCTTTAAATTCAAGAGCAGCTCTTCTTATGATTCGCTCTCTGGCCTTGCCTGCTGGAGTTACTTTCTTTGGCTTCGCTGCCTGTTTTGTTACTCTTTTCTATGTTTGAAAATAAATTCTTATTACTCTTCAAATCATTGGATTTTAATAAGATATACTCACCTCAATTCGTTTCTCGTAGGATGGTCCTTTGATAATCCTATTTACATAAATCCCTGGTAAATGTACTTGATCAGGATCTAACTGACCGATCTCTACAATCTCCTCTACTTCGACGATGGATGTTTTAGCCGCTTTACACATAACGGGATTGAAGTTCCTAGCTGATTTTCGAAAAACTAGATTTCCAGCCTTATCTGCTTTCCATGCTTTGATAAAGGCGAAATCCCCAGTGATTGCAGTTTCCAAAACATAATTTCGTCCATTAAATGAATTCACGCTTTTTGATTCACCCGATATTTCGGCATCTCCTTTCTCGTTATATTTTACAACGACGTTACCCTCTTGAATAATTGTGCCAAGTCCTGTAGCTGTGTAAAATGCTGGAATACCTGCTGCACCAGCCCTTATTCGTTCTGCCAAAGTACCCTGATAATTTTAAATACAAGAATTTTTATTTATTCTTGTATTCAATATTCTCTGTTTCTGTAACTTATTACCTGAGGAGTCAATTCTACTTCCAGCTGACCGCTGAGGTATTGGTTTTCAAATTCTGCATTTTCTCCAACATACGAGGAAATCATTCTCTTTATTCGGTGTCCCTGCAGCAGAATACCGAGCCCAAAATTGTCTACACCAGCATTGTTAGAAACTACTGTTAAGTTCTTCGATCCTTTCTTAAGTACTGCTGCAATGAGGTTTTCAGGAATTCCACAAAGACCAAATCCACCAACCAATAGTGTTGCACCATCAGGTATGTCGGATATGGCCTCACTTGCTGATTTAAATATTTTTCCATCTCCAATTGGAGTACTAACTTTTTCTGTTTCATCCTCAGCTTTCAGTATTTTAGATTTAATGGAGAAGTTTACAGCACAAATCTGTCAAATAAGCCATAACAATTATATGTAATCATTCTGCGATAGCACAGGTGCGTAGTTTTATATATATATTACATATATAAAAAACATTATAAATAAAGTTACAGCAGTTACCACTCTTTAGTATGAAATTTATATTATTAAATATGTTTAAAACTAGAAACTTGTAAATAATACATATCGATATCCATAAGTCTATAAGTTAATCAACAAAGAAAAAAGTGATAACATAATATGGTTTTTAGAGTTAATATATCACATTTAACTTTAACATTTATATTTAATATATCATGTACTGATTGGAGGTTATGTTATCCTATATTATTAGAGTAAAAAGGATCAGAATACCCTTGCAATTTTAAAATGCTGATATACCCTTTGATAACCAGAACCATTGCGAAAACAAAAGCTGGGTAATCTCCCTATTGCAAATGTCATGATTTTCAACAAAGTCTTATTCTTGCTATAAAATATGTTACACAGTGACAAAAGACTACTATAGGTCCACGAGTTCAATGTGGTTTTTTGACAGCTCCAAAACTATGAAATCCCTAGCCTGCGACACGTGCTTTCATGAGGCCTGCACCAGTAATTTCTTCTAAAAGCATGTCACGCTTTAATTTATACTTTTGCTCTTGTATAATAAGAAGAATAAGATATAACTACACACCAAACTGCTGCATAATTGTTTGATATAATGAAATTGCGGTATTAATATTATGGAAATACTTTCTACCAGTAATGTTGGCAGTAATAGAATGACTGCATAGAAAATCCAGTACCTCAGTGAAGTTAGCCGAACAACTTTAACTTTTTAACTTTTTATCATGCCTAATCGATTGGTGGTCGTTTGGTG
>JARQSW010000292.1:694359-753584 GCA_030142375.1 Calameuta pallipes
TCCAAAGTGGGTCCTGCCATTTGGCCTACAGTTTGTTATTACAAAGTACTTTCATACCCCAAAAGGGCTCCTAAATCTGTGACCCCAAGCTCGCGTCCTCCCCTTGTCAGTAGACCTAATCGAAACGAAAACAATCCGATTTATCTATATACATAGAAGCATCCGAATATACATAGAAGCTTTTAATCATAATTAATTTATTTATAAATTGATTTTGTATGACCATTTTTATTTAAAAGGTATCTATACAAATATCAAGATATTTATATGTATATATATTACTATTATACGGTTTAATCTCATTACGCAATATAAACACTTGAAAGATATTCTTTAAATTAAATAACACTAAGCTTAGGTGGGCTCTAAAGAATTAACACTCCGTACTGGATCACTCGCGTCCATAATATAATTATTATGTCTGCGTGGCATCCCGGAATTATAAATAAGGGCGTTGCTCTAATTAATTCATGCCATAACTGTAGCTGTTGTAAATCTACAATGACACATAATATCCCGTTTATTACTAATTGTAAGTCACGACTGCTGATATTCAATTAAAAGTAGATATTTTGCCCGCGCTCACAATAATTCAATGTAAAATATATTCGTCTTATACACAATTCCG
This sequence comes from Calameuta pallipes, assembly GCA_030142375.1. Taxonomy (NCBI): domain Eukaryota; kingdom Metazoa; phylum Arthropoda; class Insecta; order Hymenoptera; family Cephidae; genus Calameuta; species Calameuta pallipes. The sequence continues at coordinate 694,988 of JARQSW010000292.1, forward strand.
TTTTATTATTTAATAGTTTAATATCTAAGTGACACAATATTGCAAACAATTCCTAGTTCAGTGCTTTCTGGCCTGGTTACTTTTCTCTCTGCCAGATTCTCACTCAAATCAGTAACCAAATAAATCATTAATTTATTTTGTATATTTAAATTCAATCATGCTCATTGTCAATCATCGAAGGCGTCCCGCTCTCGCATCAGTCACAGCCCCCCAGAGTTCGATCACAAAATCATCAGTGAAGCCGAAGGCTTCCAGATCAGAATTATCAATAGCCTCAGCGAAGTCCATACTGTTTTGTTTTCCTTCTGACAATTCCCAAATTTGTGTAGCTACAACAAAGAGAAATCAAAGTATATATTACTATACATGTTTCATTATGACGTGATAATTCATCATTGCTATAAGGCTTCTTGAACAATTATAAAATTACCTAATTCATTATCATTTATCCCCATAAAACTTTCCAAAATGGAATTAATCTTTTCTATTCCAACCGTAGCTGCATCGTCAGTCTGAAAGTAAGATATCAATATCATAGCATGTACAGCAACAAATACTAATTCAAAAATACCAGAAATAGCAGAAGTCACGTTAAAAACATAAACAGATTACTTACGACTTTTTCTATTTGAGCACTTCCGTCAGCCTTAAACCTGAGAGTTTCTTTACCGGAACCATAAGCCTGTTTTTTGCCTTTCCTAAGATCGCTCCTGGGTCCGATACTGCCAAATCCATTCTTCTGTGGTTCAATTAATCTTAAGGTAAACTTTGAACCCTTGGGAATGTTCTTCAACATCTTGGCAACTTCGAAATGTCTCCTTCCAACTAAATTTTCCGAATTTATCTTTTCGATGTGATCTCCGACTTGAATGACCTTGACTTTGTCTATCACGGAACCCTCCTTGATTCTCTTAATAAATGCATAGCCAGCACCATTATCCGTGATTGTAAGACCAAGTGCATCGTCCGTCTTGACCAATTCGATCTCCTTCGGTCGTCCTGGAATTATAACGTAAGCACTCATATAAGCTATTTATTGTGTTTTTAGTACATTGTACTGCGTCAGCGGATCTTTCCTTTTTTTTACAGAACAATTAAAACGTCGAACAAGTAATTAGCAAGTGCTCTAACATCGAGTAATATATTCGCGCAATAGTTACGAGAAACACGACTCAAGGTCAATAATAATCATGAATTTTATCGCTTTGACATTTCGCACGTCATCCTACAGTATCCAATCAGCCATTCTATACAAAGACCATATGGTTTCTTGTGGCACTATTACACTCACTGTATACAAAACCAGTTGGACAACTCATTTGTAATACCGTTTCTCGTCTAGCATAAGGCGTTACCGAATTTTTAGATGAAGTTTTAAAAATTTACTGAAGCGAACATGAAAATATGAACAATATATGGTGCGATAAGGTGAAAACTAAGAGTATCGCTCTTTAAATATAGACAATACGTCTTATCAGTGATAATATGAATCCAAGGAATAAAATTTCTACGTCTATGATTGAAACTGGAAATATACCATGAATGTCAAATACAGAAAACCATAATAATTATAAGCTGACAAATCAATTATCATTAAAGCCAATATCTCATATCTATAATGTGATAAAAATATATCCGATAATAAGTAAGATATCAGATAATATCATTACTGTATAGGATCCAAGTACAATTTTTTTTATCACATCTTATGAAAATAGGTGGGATAAGACACACCTCTTAAGGAGATAATGCAGAGAGAGAATTTTCCAGTCAGTTGAGAAAATATATTAATCGAATACGATCAATATAAAATTGTTGTCATATATTGATCTTATATATCACAAATTCAAGTGTTTTATAAAATGTTGTTTCCTGTCTTATCTATGGTAATCACTTTTCAAACAATTACAAGCCTTTTATTCTTAAATTGAAATACGCGGGAATAACAAAATACTTGTATTTAAAAAAGAATTATCATAGAAAGGATAGGGAATAACACATAAAAGTGATTTGGAGTTTACTGATCGTATATACACACTTTGGACCATCGGACTCGTCTTCCTCACTTTCCCCACTCACCTTTTTTATGAGCAAATATAAAATCGTCCAGACCAATTTGCCCACCGAGTAATTCCGACATTTCAACTTTGTGCGTATTTAAAGTGCAGAAAAGTATCTGAAACAAAGAACCAATAGCTATGATCGATCCTACATTAAACATTGGAAATTCAAAATTATTATCACATAAAAAAAGTCTGTCTGGCATGCAAACAAAGCCAGTCCGACCCACGCATTGTTTGCGGGAAGCATCGTGAAGTAGAAAAATGTTGAAAAAGAAAAAGTACGATGGACAAAGAAAAAGCAAAAATGATATAAATCAAAGACATCCGTGAAGCCTTTTCAGGGAATCGGATACTTTAATTCACGGAGGCCCTTTAAAGTTACACTGTAAAAGTATAAAGTTACGGCGATCCCAGGGGGACGCCGGCATATCCGCCGGATCGGAGGGGCCATGGGCCGTGACCAACGTACTTCCTGCGTCCGGTAGGTATCCTATACAGGGTGTTTCATAAAATCATTTTGAAACTTACTTCCTCTGGTGGAATGTCATAGCACTCAGCAATCTTCTGGTAGAGCTCCCGCACATTGCTAAATCCAGATATAAGTCCCATAGGACTTCCGTGAGCCAGTTGACAATGGAAAACCAATTGTGGCCTTCCTAGAGGACTAACGGGTGGTAATTCTTGAGAGTTTCGGCTGGTACCGTTGGTATTGGTATGATTATCATGATGGGTACCATTGGTTGGCTTCTCCGTTACCGGAGATCTTGGCAAACTCTTCGGTTTAAATAGTGGCATGTTTTCTTCTTATCTGTTGGAAATTAATAACGTCGTTGTTAGTCAATCGAATCAATTGTCAAGGTTATGTGGTTTAATATGCTCATAAAAAAAAAATTAAGAGTAACTGCTAACGCTTTCGATAACCTATATTGTGACAGCTCATTACCTGCCTACTTACTTTGTACTTTTCACATACGATAATGAGGATGAAGTATTTGTTACAATCACTGTGCTACTCGCCCTCGCGAAAATGATACGGTCTCTCCGGACAACAATTGTAACCAGCGTCTGGCAAGGACCGGTTTTGTAAGATTTCAACGGTATGGCCAATAATCAAAAAGCCCATTTATCCGTGTACCGTTCGCGGCTTTAGAAAGTTTAACGGACTTATTCAATGCAGTCTTAGACTGTCCAATTTAATAATAGTGACGTTTCTTTCTTGTAATTGGAACGACTTATCGTGATCTAAATATATATGTATATATACATCTTAAGCACCGATAGATTGTCGGACGAATTTTTATCTACAGAAAGAACCCTCAATATGGTACAATCGTGTGGTTAGATTATTTTTCGCGGTTCAAAAAAAAAAAAAGAGTTCTATAGGTACTTTCAGTACCTAAATAACCTCGTATTAAATTCCTGCAGAGTGAAAAGTTGTTACGTTTACGCGTTTAGAATTTGTGACTAGAGAATATGTCAAGTTTAGGGTGAATTTACTTACTTAACAGTTAATCCAAGAGTACCTATGATAACGAGCAAACGAAACGAGATAAGGTTAATTCATAAAAGATTAATTATGGATTAAACGAAAACTAAATTTACATGAAATTTTATCTAATATTCTATGAGTCGATATTGAATAACTTTTTTAAAATATATCTTACTCCAAAATATTTCGGTAACTTATTTCACTAGATATTGCACGTCTAGAAAATTATATTCTACTATAAGGTAGTTATAAGCGTATGACTATGGACTGCTAATTATTTTTATCCAATTTTGTCTGTCATGTAATTAGAGTTATTACCAGTGGTTACAGATGTGTGTCAATTTCAGTGAAATTCATTGCAACACACAGACACCGAGAATCACAGTGTAATCTAACATTCGTGAATCACCGATATTTAGCAAGACCCTTCGGAAACCAGAAACCAAAGATCTCGTAAATTTTATTGCGGCGATCAAGCGATAAAATTCAAGAAATCAGTATTGCCTTGCAGGTTCCAAGAAGGAATCATTACTTTGGAATGGCAAGCATCCCGTATATGCTGTTCGCAATAAAATGTACAATCGTTTATCACACACGTCAGAGAAATCTAAAAACATATTAAATCGACCTGTATACCGATATCTAAAACTATACATCTAAAATTTTAGCGAAGCAGTAGAAAGAAGCTTGATATCAATTTAATAAGAATTGGCCACGAAAATTATATTCTCTCTTAATGAATCAGATTACAAGGAGCACGCATTGGATATTGCCAAAAAAAAAATTAGATAAAAATTTCCGATAAATATCACATGATCATTTGTTAACCCTAATTGAACGAGGTACACACGTAGACCAATAATACAAAAGAGAACGACGTATCTATCATTAAACTATTATCACCTGCATGAAGACGATGATACACACCTGTATAAACTGTCACCGATAGTTCACGGTTGAGTTCGTACTTTCGTAACAAAGATATCAAGAACGTAGATTCGTAGTGAATACGTATCCTTTTAAAATGTACCAAAATCCGAAAGTAATCGAAGGCTTGACTTCATAACGGCACCATCGACACTAAAGTTTTAATCTTGTGCTGTTCGCTTTATCGTTCTTAGATTACGACGAACACCTCCAGTGCTTATCTGCACTTAACATTGTCATCGTAGATCTTCGCTGTTCACGATACTTCATCAGATTCTTGTATTTTCCCGCGAATCAAAAATTCCCTTTCACATTCTGTTGGAACCAGATCGGTTCACCAATTTCACGATTTCTTCTGTTCCTTTGTAATCAGCAGTTCCCGTATCAACGATGCAACTGATTTCTGAATTTAAGTCTCAACTAATTCATTTAAGAGAACACTTGTGAAGCTTCTGGCGCGAAAGAGAACGCAACTCTCAACACAACTTTTCCAAGGCACAATCGTTTGCCATCGTGGCCTGCAGGAGCGTATCGATGAATGTAACCTGGGGAGTCAAAAGGGGGTTCCTCTGGCCCACTCTACTAAACACCTGGGATCCATACTGATCCATACCATTCACTGTCCCGCTACACACAATTGGAAATGTTATATTATTGCCTAACATTTTCAGTGCTTCGTGTTAACTGTTTTATATGACGAAACATTCCTTTCAAGCAGTATGCTGACACTTCTGATTTATAAAAAAACTTGCAGGAACAATATAAGATCGGGTATAAAACGAAAACGAATTCTTTTGGAATTCCTGTAATTTTATAATTATTATTCACAGGTTATCTTTTACCGTGACCATTGTTAAAATGAGAGATCAATGTACGGATGAGACTAATGTTATGAAATAATAATTACAGCTATTGGATAAGATGCAACTTAATTTTTTAATATCAGTATCGTAAATCCAGTGGTTGGTGCATTATGTCCCTTAAATCTTATAATAGTTCATTGGTTGAATCAATTTCGGGACTGCAAGTGAAAGAGTATAATTGTTACCCGGTACAAATAATTATAAGCGCACGATTTGACTTAACGTACTGAGATTGGTAGTTATTAAAAAACTTTTACTTTCTCCTGCTTGCTTTCTACATATGTATAGGAATGACAATCTCGCGACTTCCGTAATTTGCCTGCTATATTATCTTTGTGGTATTGCGATGAAGTTGATTTCAATACTTTTATAAAATATGTGGAAGCTATTGATATTGGAAAGAACGTGAAATGAAATAAAATTTTATTCATATAATAGTATTATATTGTATTGACAGGGGTGATTAACATATTTATAATACCGTTGTATAACTTCAGTAAAATTGCTGTTAATTAGCAATACAGTATATTAGAATGACTTGTCGTTGCATAAAAGTTCAATTGGAAAATTTGCACTATGTAATTTGTTAATTGTAATATTTGAATTCCTTCGACCTAAAACAATTACTACTTTACTATTAATGTCATGGATTTTGTGATAGTCATATGTCAATATTGGCAAGCGTATTTGATAAATAAAAGAATTATAAAAATCAAAGATCACATAAATATTTACGTGTATGTGGTATGTTTTATGATAAATTTTGCAGTATAAGTACTAAGTAATACTAAACTAAAATGTACATTTTGCAACGGAATATCGTAAATACTATTATAATTTAAAAAGTCTTCGGGATTATAGGATCTTCAGTCTTACGATCTACCTACAATACGTCGATAGGTAAAATTCAAATTGAAGTAGCCTATACGCTTTAATATCTATAAATATGCGTGAATTATATACGAACTGGATGGTTTGATACAATATTAACAATTGTTGGCACTGTAAAAAGGCCTAAAATTATAGGCAGTATTGCTTACATTAACGTACATTCACAACATGTAATATTGTCAAGAACCATGCTTACAGGTGTATGCTACATAGGTGTATGATCTAAGATCCTCAATAGACGACACTTACATTGTACAGTACACTCAGTGTTGTTGCAGTTATATATACAACCTTGATAACAAATATTACTAAATATTTGGATCTAAATGTAGCTCAGGTTGAATAATAAAAACCCTCCAAACTTTTCCACAATTAGATCTGTCCTCTAGGGCTAAGTAGTTTCTCATTGGTATAAGTAAATTTTCAAAAGGGTCCGTATCCAATTGGTATTCTTGCATTGCTCTATAAACAGCCTTAAAGGGTGGCTGTTTCTGCGAGTGAAACGTACCTCGTGATCCATGTAACACCAATGCACCATACTTTTCTGCCTCGGTACAAACAGACATATACATACAATGGTCGGGTCTGTAATTAAATCTGCATGGATATATGTAAAGTTTTTCCGGACGATAATGAAATATTATGTTGATTATATCTTGATCTCCCCAAGTAATCTTCAAACGGTATTCCTTGTGTATAGGAATCACATAATTTGTCCATCTAAACTCCCTCATTCTGGTCAAATTCATAAGCATGACACCAGAATTGACACCGAGCTTGCCATAATAAGGATGCTTGGCAAACCGATTGTACCATCCAGTATTTGGATCCTCATGTTCAGGACTTAAAGCAGCTAGCTGGCTTGAGTTCATTTTTTTGAATTCATCCCAGACTTTCTCTGGTGGAGCCAAGAACAAGGTGTCTGTATCTACATACAGAACCGCATCTATATTTTCCAGTACAGTCTGAAATCAAGCTAAGTTAGGATAACCTTATAATACCATGTAATATGCCAATATTAGAAGATGACTTACTGGTAAAAACAATCTCTGTGCAGCGCAAGGTTTAAACAACTTCCTCCACATAGTAACATCACTGTGCTCAGGAAATGTTACAGGTTTAACAAGAAAGTCAAACGTTTTATTTGATAAATTCTTCCACGCGCTAAGTTTTTCATTGAATGCTGGTATCAAACTGTCATCAGCAATAACAATAAATCTAATGGGTCTTCTTGTAAAAACTAATGCTGATTTCAGCATAGTTAGGGACTCATCTAATCTGTCCCCACAAGCTACGACACATATTACTACCTCTTGATCTACTGTTGTATGAAAAGATGACTTTGCAGTTGTCGAAGAGACAATACTCCCTTTATAACGAGCATAATTTACTTTATTTGACAAATTCGTAGTGAAGTTGAGCAAAAGTATAAAAGCAACAAGGACAAGGCACACAAAGAATAATCTATAACCGGATTTCATTGCGTTCTCTTTCTTGTTGTCATATTATCAGCCAAACATTTTCATCTCTGTACACATTAAAAAATACACCCAGAAGGCGCCTAACATGTTGACACTTTTTATTAGTAGATCTTCGCAATCTCATTCATCTCTTTTAATTTCAGACTGTTTCTTTTTACAATTTATATTTAAAGATCCTAACTGTTTTTATCGTAGGTTTTTATAATTTTCCATGATACAAATAAACCAGAACAGCCACTACTACTCGTAGTTTTGTTCCAACCGCGTAGGCTACACTGGGCACACAGACCAGCATTAGAAGTTCGGGTACCTACGAAGTGTGCTTAAAGCGAGACACGAGATTTACTTACGACATCATGAGAGATCACTTGCCGTGAAAATTGTACAGGTATTTTGGTACCTTGCTATTAATTGAAAAACTTTTGCAGTTCAGTTTAAAATGACATGTTACTTGTGTCATGATAACGTTTGCAAAAATACTGGATTTTTATTAAGCGGGTCGATAAAGTATATGCGCGAACTAAATTGTTAATTAGACGTTTAATTAGTAGATATAATTGTTGAGTAAAAGATAGATTATCGCGGACATTATCAGAATGGGCAATAATTATTTGAACACATTTAGGTAATTAATCAATTGAGTTGTGTCATTTAAAACACGATTGCCTAAATTCTCGTTTTATGTCGATGAACCTCCCTTGGTTTTCCGTACGTCAAAATAAAAATTCATTTAAACAATAATCAGCAGAATATGGTGAGTTTCTGTTTTCACTATCACGTATTATACTTTAAATTGATTAATTGCTTATCTATTGCGTCCAATAACTTGCAATCAACATCTTGATTGAAGAAAGTCTCGAAATCTTCATGCGCCATTAACAGCTTAATAAGTTTTTTTGCATTGTTTCTAAAAGTTCATTCAAAGTTCATATTCAAATTAATACTTAACTTGTACAATTATAGCATTTTAGGAAAAATTAAATACCTTGTTTCGCAATTACCATCGGTAATAAATTTAGCCAATACTAGAAGTATTTTACGTCGAGTATCCTTTAAATGAAGTGATAAAAATAATGAATCCACACCAATCAATTCTACGATTGTTATTAGAAGTCGACTGACGGTAGATCGCACTAATGGATTTTTGTTACTATAAATGAATTATTTTAATTAATATAAGGAATTACAAAAAATTAATTATTATTTACATGTCCTACCCTGCTCCCGATGTGATTGCGCGAGTGCAATGAGATACTGGTATATGGACTACCATGGTATCCAGAGCTTTATTAACATCGTGTCGTACAGATTTATTCATATGTGCAGATTTTTGCAAAAGTATGGCTACCAATTCGTCAAATTCGGGTCGTTGAGTACACTTTATTGTTTGAAATAATTCCATAGCCACTTTAGAAGCTGTTCTAACTACATGAGGTCGTGTGTTTCTCATTAAACTATTAATAGAGAAAAATGGTAAATTAGATTAATAGACGTAAAACACTGCTAGTACTTAAATTATGTTTTAGTAAATGTGTTTATACCTGCACAAACTTCTATTGATAAGTGACATATTTGGATCAAGCATTTCTGGGTAGTATCTTGATATTTTAACAATATCTAAAATAGCTTCAGTACTACTTTCCCACTGATTCTGTTTTAATTTTGCAATTGATCGTCTTAAAATTTCATGAGGATTATCTATCCTTTCTAGTGGCCCTAGCAAGTCATGCTCGACTGTTATAGAATAATCTCCCATTATGTCAGTAAAGTTGCTTTCTTTGGACTTGCTTTTGATGTATCGAAATGTATAAAGAAAGTATATCTTATTATGTTTACTGTGTAGTCATATTATAATACAATAACATATGTGTCTTGTTATCTGACTTAATACATGTGAGATAATGATGGAAGATGCACATCTCCAGCAGCATTAAAATGAGAAATTTGGGCAGCTTCATTTTTTGAAATGGATGAAGAATCGATGGACTGTAAACTTATAGGTGGTAATCGCAATGTTGGCTTTACATAATTCGTTGGTACTTTATCTTTTTCACAAACGCCTATACGTCATTGAACTTTTCATTAGAATTCAATTGTAAGTAAATGGGGTTAATTAAAATATTCATATTTTATACCCGTTCCATTGCACATGGGACACGGAGATAGAAACTTCTCTGATTCTGTAGGTAGCATAATTAAATGCTGGTGTAGTACCACTGAAATATTCTTAAACGATCCCTCACACAGAGAAAGTCGTATATATAAGAAAATGATTTATTTATTTATAATTTTGAGTTGCCATTTTTTTTAACAATAGAGCATAGGTCGTCACTTAGTCGCTCGAAATATGTGACTATTATTATTTAGTATTAAAATAATAATGAGTATGATAAAACTGAAGTAGAGTCAGAAACTATTGGTTCAAATAATATGCATATATGTATTACAAATTACATAGACACATGGTCTTAAAAAAATAAAGTAATTGTAAGTCTATGGTCAGGCTGCAATATCAATGCCATATTAGGTTTGTTCTCCTATACTTTTTGAAAAGTGCAGAAAGTGTAGATAACGAGAACAAACCTATTCAGAGGACTCCTTTACACTATACAACATTTTGGAGATGGCCCCTCAAATTAAAATCTGTTTCATATCTTAACCATTCATTAATATGGTCATTACTGCACATACATGATAAATGCTATCGTTTAATGACCGTTTTGTGCGCCATTTTATCTCATAAAAATCGCTTTTTTCAATAAAAAGAATTACCACTAAGAAGATTACTCTTTTCATTATAATTAAGTCGCCGAAGTCTTATTGTATGGAAAGTAGACGGTCTTCAGCCATCTCAGCCATTAAAGATAAATTTGTATTACTAAACTAGCAGACCCGGCGACTGTGAAATTCACCAACGTTTTACGATGGTTTCCACTACGGTGGTTTTGTGCAAAAAGTATACCAAATATTTTGTTCGAACCACTAAAAAAACCGCCAGTTGTTTCCACCATCTGAAAGCTCTGCGACTGATTTGGGGAGGGAGGGGGCTGTGGTTTTTGAACTGGTTCGGATAAAATGCTTGGTATACTTTCTGCACAAAATCACCGTAATGGTTTCGAAGGTGGTTTGGTCGATGCCTAGAGTCTGCTAGGGTACAAGTGCAAAAATACGTTTCAGTCCATTTCAGCGCAAACGCTATCATTAGAGTTTATGTATTACAGAAAATTTTATACTACAATTGCAAGGAGAGTGTAATTGCGCTGAATACACACATTTAAAATACCGTTGAAATTGATAAATAAATAAATTATCCGGCAAGTATGTAATAGCATTGGACCTAGGAATATATAAAATTGTGTATCACGACGTATTTGTACGTGCATCAGTAGAATCACAACGTAAAGGACAATAATGATAAGATACAGCACTAGCATGACCTGATCTGCCTGATGTCATAGGCAAACCTAACGTCCAAATATCCTGAGTTGGATCATATATTTCTACTATGCTTAAGAAGTTCGTTCCATCGTAGCCGCCTGAAATACAGCAAATATCAAAGAATTTTTAATAAAAATTATCACAAAAACAAAGACTGGAAAATGTTTTACTTTAAAAAACTTACCCATGGCATACAATTTTCCATCTAATACCGTTACACTGAGCGCACTCCTTGCTATACTGATATCCTTAACGAATTCCCAGGTATCATGTTCAGTGTCGTAACGTTCAACAGAACTTAATTGTCTCGTCCCATCGTATCCTCCTATGACATATATATACTGTCCTAAGCTAGCAACACCAGCACCAGACCGAGCACATGACATTGGAGCTACAATAGTCCATTCATCATTTTCAGGATGATAACATTCTATAGAACTTAATCTTTTTGCACCGTCAAAGCCACCAATTGCATAAAGTAATCTGTTGGTCAAAAGTAGAAATAAGATAAAATAATGAATATATAATAATAGATATCCTTGATTATTCTATTATTCGAGGGTGGTGGGACTACCTATTGACTACAGCAACGCCAACCCCTAATCTTTTAACATGCATTGGTTTAATGCTGGTCCATAAATCTTGATCTGGGTCATAACATTCCACGCTATTGTGATATTCAGCACCAGCACTACCACCTACTGCATATAGTAAACCATCCATTACTGCCACACCTACTCGGTTCCTTGGTACTGACATAGGACTACAAGGTCGCCATTGATCTGTCGCGGGGTTATATCTGTCTACCCAATCACTGTCATATCTGAAATGTTAGTATTTAGTCTTTAAATAATCCTAAAAGAAAAATCAACGAAATATGAAAACTGCAGCTACATAAATTTCGGCTATTCTTTTAAGAACTTTTTATAAGTTACTGACCTGCTACCGGGAGAGTTGTTTCGACCACCAACGGCGTAGAACATCCCTTTGAGAAATGCTCCTCCTAATCCAGATCTTGGTACAGTCAGTTTTGCATGTTGTACCCACGATTTGTCGTCAGCATTATAGCCTTCGACAATGTCAAGAGAATTTCTTAAGAATCCGCCAGCAATATATATTTCTCTTGGTGTATTGGGTGTCCTTTCTTTGACAACAGGTTTTTTGTGAAGCGTCAAGTCCTTAAATATTTGCGCCAAATATTCCCGACAGGCCGGAACCTTTTTCAAAATGTCACAATTCTTCATCTGCTCTCTCAAGAAATTTGGCGTTAGATATTGACAACGAACTGCGTGCAATATATGTTCCATTTTCGGACCCCTGGTTTCCTCGTTATACTTAACCCATTTTAACACAGCATTGTACACTTCTCTTTCCTCCTGCACATTGAGTTCATCTTTTCTCACAAGCGTTATCAATTGTATAGCTGACAGTTGTAAAAATTCTTCTTCTTGACATATTTCATTAAAATGTTGAATGATAAACTGATTTGCTTTATGGTGCAATTCATGACAACCATGCTGCTCGGCAAAATTTGCTATTCCTATAGCATTTGTTGGATCCAATTGTCTTTCCAAAAAGACACAACATGCATCAATAACGTTGCTAACCTATTATACATAGAAAATTAGTAATTCTTATTCTTAAGTGTTTATTATTTCATAAAATACATACCTGGAACATTGTAGCAGCTGGGAGTAATGAGCACACAGTTACTTCAGTAACTCGTATTTCACCTGTATACATGAAGTACATCAAACGAGCCATAGCTGTAGGACACACTCCCTGCAGCTTCACCCTGGTCATTTCACATTCCTTTAGACCACCCGTAAACATTGCCTACAATTTGTTGATGATGCTTCTAATAATGTAAGATTGCCTACATGAAGATGGCAATGAAATTTCTAACAGTATACAGGAATTGTTTCGAATGAATTTCAAACTTATTATCCATATTTTTATATGTTTATTTTTTAAATGCTCTTAAATTTGACATTAAAAATATTAAATATTCAAGTGCCTTCTACTGTGAATTAACTGCTATAGAATAGTATATATATTTACCTTAAAGTAAGGACTAGCAGCAGCTAAAATGACTTTGTGTGCATGGAATAATTCACTGCCAACTTCAAGAATAATATCAGTCAGCATATGATGACTGCGCATCATAAACATCATCCTCATAGCTTCCTTCACATAACTGGCCATACAAAATGTCATGTCGCCAAGATCTCCATGCTTCCCTATTTTGATAGCACCTTCCCAATCTTTTTCAGTATTAAGAATAGGAGGAGCATTTCCACACGTTGGAATGTCCATGTATTCAAAATTTTGACTTTCATTATGATGCTCTCCTACACCCTGAATATATTCCTCTTCGCCATCCATGAAGATGATCTTTATTAAAGCTGTCGATATAAGGTTATGATATTTGCAATATTATTAAAGGCTTCTGGCAGTTTAACAAAGTTTTGATTAAGGAAATATATACTTCGGAGAAGCCACTTCTATCTAACAATAGTTTAATTTCAATATTATTATAGAAAAACTACATTATGCTTCCATATAATAACAACAAATATGTTAAACAGATTTTCTAAATATGTAAAACATTTACGTTTATAATTGACACCTATTTAAAGCCTAATGATGTGAAGATAAAATATATTACAAGCTCTGAACTACCTTCTTAGGTATCACCAGTGAAACTTCAGATACAATAGATTCAAATGTTCACACAACCTCTTCGCAGATTATATTTGCAGTTTGTCAGAGAAGCTTTTATGACCATAGTCCGGAATATGAACAAAATGTGTAATAACGTCAGAGAGAAATGTGTTGTAGAAAATTCTACAAGTTTACCGACGAACTGTTAGACGCACTATCACCATTGGTCTCCAATTTTTTCAACAGAAAACACCACTATAGAGATGATGATAAAGTTAAAAATGATTATAATTACATTATTCTATTAACTATTAATTTCACAGCCGATTTTCCAAAGTGAGAAAGAAGTCCAAAATTTATTTCAATTAATATAAGCACCGAGGAGATATTGGGAAAGGGAGTTAGTTCCCGTGTATTCTGTCTGAAACGAAATATATGACATTTTAACCCTCTCCTGAATTTCTATACTTGTCCTACCCTGTCCTACTGTACCCACTAGCCGTCAGGAACTGCTGGTCTTTTACCAATATCTCCTCGGTGATATCAGCGTCGAATAAGAAGACACTAACAGCAGTGCTCACAACACGGTATGTCAATCAATACCAATACATCACTGCACCAAAGGCAAGATCGAGCAGTCAACTGTTCGTGTTTCCTGAACTGTGAATAATGTACATTTAACATATTCAAAAGCAAGTTCTATGCGCACAAAAGCAAAACAAAAACAGAAAAATCTCGAGAAACGGCAGAGGCACAATGGCCGCACGAGTGACGATTCTATCGTTACAAAGTTTTCATGTTGACCACTAATGAAAAGAGTCATGTGTTCTAAGATGACTTTACATTAAAACGCCCTCTCTTTACCGTACGTCGATTCCAATACACTTGCCACAATCACAAATAAAAGATTTAAAAGAAAAATAAATTCTTTTTCGATAATGGCTATCAGAAACTATTTCAAATGGTTAAGCTCTCCGGCCTCGAGCTGCATAACTACTGAGGAATTATTTTTTGAAAGTCATCCTGAAGCTGCACTTTCGCCGCTCAGTAAGTACGTTTCAATGTTACGACCGTACCATACGGACCACATACCGGTATGTGGAGACAGTCAGTCGCCAAAGATAAGATTCATATATTCAAATTTCTTTGGCGATGTAAACAATGTTAACATGACAAGTATAGTGCCAATCTAATTACCAGGGAGACAATCTTAAATGTTGTAATATGTATGCGATAAAAACACATTCAAACACCCTAGATTTGAATGAAATTATTCGTAGCAATAACACAGCTTATGTATGGTTTATGTAGTCATAAAGCAAATACTATTGATGATAGTAATCATTTAAATCCGTTTATATTTATATCTAATTGAAACAATCTACGGACTGTATCAATTTTAACTCGTCAGTATTGACAGCGTTTCGCACTCCCTACTGCATCATTCTATATGTATGTACGCAGAGTCGTGACTGGTCGTGTGCGTCAGAGAAATGCTGATAACGCGCCCTTCCGCAGCGTCTAAAGTTTCTTCAAAGCACTGATAAAGAAAACTGCAATGGTTGCTAAAAAAACGGCAAGTTAAAACTTCCAGAAGCGGCTCCAACCCAGAAGCCAATTATGACCATGTGAACGATGGCCGCGAAAGCTTTTAACTATAAATTATACATATATTAACTTATCTTGACGCAATGGCTTGCGTTACCAAGAAAACACTCAGTAAACGTGAAGTAAACATTTCGCCAATGTCCGTTTCAGGAATGTAATAGTTATATAAATGACTAATTTGATGAATTACATCTCTAAGTTCGGCATCTTTATATCGCCGTTGCAAAATCGTTATTTCGTGTTTGCTGAGTTCAGATTGAGAGGATAAATATTTTTTTCGAGTAGCGATAAATGTGTAACGCACAAGATTTAAACCGTAATAGTTCTAACTAATCACATTGGTTGATTCTTTTCAAATCTTGCGCGTGATTGGTTAATCCTGTGTAAATCTTCTACGTTGCGAAGCGTAGCCAATGATGTGAACGATTGTCTTTCAGATTAATGTAAAGTCATGTAAAATCAGTAACATCAATATGACGTACGGTTTGGCGTAGGAAAAATTTTAAAGAAAGAGTTTAAGTAGTCATAAACGAAATGTTGGTGTGAAAAAGAATTACTTTTGAGACAATATAATATTTATTTCGTAATAATATGGAGTTTTCATCAACAATAACAGTGTAGTAGTAGGCGTAACAAGAGAGACGAGGTAGGTTACGAGGAACCTAACCTAATACCGTACGCCAACAAGTCACCATGGTAACAGTTAACGTTTCCCCTTGAAACTATGATCTCTTTTTGTAAAAATGATTAGCTTTACACGGCACACTCATCAGACTTGAAATTGCAAACGCATATTAAGTATAATATAGTCATGCTGCATTGGCAATAAACTGAACACGGCGACTGAGACCCAAAATATTGTACTTGACCGTAATTTCTTGTATCCTTTATCACGTTCACAGTGTCACTAAAAGCGCGCGATTTAAAAAAAAATTCAAGTTATACATGTACGATCACGTTCGCTCGGGGGGTTCAGAAAAGACTTCCTTTAACCCATTCACTATTCACAAAAATGATAACACTCTCCGTTGTTCCACTTACGAATAATTACGTTAGTTAAAAAATCCTCTCGCAATCATGTACGCGCCACGCGAACTACGTATGCTTATTAGCTAATATTCAATAACAATACTAATTGGCAGGTATTTGAAAGCAATGTTCAAACTTCAAATGATGGCAGTGCTTTGTAGAGAGTAGAATAATATTTTGTCGCCATTAGTAAATGGGTTAAAATTACGCGAATCGGTGAATGACACAACTACATATAGTTAATTCATAAATTATTCCAGTATACTTTCATGGAAGTTTAATACACTCGGTTCAATTTTAATATGTGCGTTTGCTTGAGAAACTTCATTCCCAATAATGATTTCACGTCTAGCCTACTATACGTATAGTAGTACTAACAACAAAAGTACATACGCATACTTAAATGTCTTTCAAAAAGCGGGGAGAGCGCATGCGTTTCAATAATAATTTCTATTTTCTCATTTCGTATCGTTCCATTAGTTTTTCGCTATTAGCTAATATAAAAACGAGGATAAACATTTATTATAGCGTTGCCGTAAACAAGATTTTCAATGGTCATACCTTCTTGAACTTTCTTTAAATAAAAGATAATTTCGGAATTCATACATATGTATATGAAACCTTCGTTCACGGGGAAGTAGACGCAGAGACGTGAGGATATAATTTCAAGAGTCGGTACACTTCTATATTATAGTGGTACGCGAAAAGGAAAGAAAAGAGCGGGTACACTGGAAGACCAGACGCTAAATATAATATTAATCGATAAAAGCGTTAATTTTGTTTGGAGAGTTCAGGACGGAAGCGTTGAATCGTGTGTTAGATAATTAATCTAGGCCGTCGTATCGGTTCAAGGCTCTTGAAAGCAGGGATGAAGTATAAGAAATTATGCGAATAATATGATAGCAGTGATGAGCGATGGAGTGGAGTGATAAATCATTGGGAAAAAAATTATATATTATTATGGATACTGAAAGTAAGAGGGTGACGGATTTGTCGGTCGGTCAGGTACCATTAGCTCTCGCCTCTCCATGTAACGTCTCGACTATACAGGCTCTTGTTGGCGCACAAATAAGGTGGGAGATCGACCTTTGATTCAGAGCAGCAGTCCTGCACATGGGAATACAGCAAGTGGCGTGCATATTTACAAGGAGTTTCATTAATAGATGTAGTAAAGTCGCGAACGATTATTAATTATCCTTTTCTTCGTCTTTCGTACTTATTTGTTCGCTTTAATTTATTAAAAATCAAAAGGAAACACCAAACAGCCACTTAACTAAATCACAGATAGATCCCGCCTGCCCAAGTATTATTATAGCTAAAATTAGTTTAGTAAGTCTATCTTTGATTTCCTTAGGCTCGGGTGACTCTAGACTGGCCCCCTATAATTTGTATTTTGATCACTCTTTAATTAATTGCAATATCGATCGTCTATTTCTTGTCTACCAGAAGAATGTAATTTTACTTTAGACGTTGAGTACGCAATATATCTCTTCCTCATTGACGTTCAATATGTCTCTTGAGACTATAGACTTGGGATATACAGGATTTTTAACTTTTTTCTCCTTCCTTTTCTTTGATTTACGTGGTGCTACAGAGTCACGTTACGATACTGAAGTCGTGAAAGTACAGTGCTCTGCGCATGCGCGTCGTTAGAACAGATGCGTCGTAAAAGGCGGGTCTTTTGAATTTCTCCGATAATCTCTTGGGACACTTTCATTATTAGTTGTCGGCTGTATCACTAGCATGCAGTAGAACGTAAATTTATTATCGCATACGACTACTAACAAAGACAGTAATAGTCTAAACTACCGAAGTTAAATCCTAATTTGGTTATTACTTATAACCCACTCAAGAGTCAAGCATCTTCTACTAACATGCTGTACGCAACAGAACGCATATGATATATACCCACAGGATCCTACCGCTTATAACTTTCGAGAATTTAATGAATCCCTCTAATACTCTCTAACGAATTAAATAGCTATATCGCTATATAATGTAATATTGTGAAATATTTGAGTAAGATAAGGCTAGTAAGTAAAGTATTGGGCGGATACGACTACTCCTAAGGCCTCGCTTATGAATCATTTAAACTTAATTCTTTAATTTAGTCCCATGCACTCGCTATAATAGTCTCTATGTTAAATATAGTAGGAGTAAACAAGTTTTTTTGTTTTTATTAAGTTTTTTTTTTTTTACTTTTCTTTGTCGATTTCATTCGATCGAAAGGATTCCATAGCTTTAAAGTCAAGATAACGCGTATTTAATCTATCTATATATCGTTTTTCTCAATTCCAGTAATATTCCACAGACAATTCCTATACAATGTAATCTCATTATTCAGTCTAACAGATAATGTGTGTGCCTCCTAAGATATCTCTAATAGGGTCAGTACCTACGGATTTTCGACTGACTTGCATTTTTTATTCTGTCTCTTTTTTTTTTTTTATATACGTCCTGTGAAGTTGCTGGCGTTATATATTTTTGTTCTCTGCTCTTATTGCTCTTGCAATTTCTTTCAATATTGAATCCCCCGCAATCGTTACGAAAATGACGCTATTATTTTTAATGTCTTTTTACTCAATTCTTTTCCCCTTTGACAGACGTAATAAGTATAAGGTTACGCGTACTTTTGTTTGTGGTCATTCTACGCCGATAGCCTGCATAGCGAGCCTCTCCTTCCACAATCACAAGCATCCTTAAGGTGGCAGTACGCGGTTTGATTCAGCAAAATTGAGTAGACCAAAAAACTCTGAATCTATTGTTTGTCGAGTACCTTCTTACGTAAGTATCTTATAAATGGTCCACTGTCATGCGCAGTTCATTACAGGGAATACAAGAGAAACAAAGGTGTTAAAGCAGCCAACTCGTCAGCCTTACTCCTTCTTATAGATTCTAATTATATCGCTGTTACACGTACAGAGCTTTACTATGCAAGCACTAACTACTTGGTGTTTATTATACTAATACGTAATAAATGATAATTCATTGGAAAGTACGAGAATATTTGCACAGGGGGTCGTAAGAGAAAATAGAAACGATTCACATATTTGTGGGAAAAATAAATTGAGCCTGCTTCCCTAGGTTTTCAGCACTGCCTAATAATTATATAATAAGAAGCGTGCGCAATAACGATAGATTCGCGTGCTACGACAGTTTGCAGACTGCCAATAAATGTATTATTCAAGCGAGCAATTCCATTGTTCGTTTTCAGTTGTTACTTCTTTTGAAACGCACTCGAAAATTTAATTTGAGAAATAGCGTAGTAGACGTTATATTTTCTTTTTACCATTGCAATCGAAAGAGAGACTCACCCGGGCCAGCGGTTTAATGTAGAGTTAAAATGCCAACAAGAATATATCTTAATATTAAACGTACGTGCTACGTCACTCGTTAAGACATTTCTACGAAAGTTTATAGCACTATTTTTCAATATATTCTAAATTATCAATGTACGTAACAACACATGAACAACCAGAGGGGTCTCTCGTTTACGACGCCCTCCTTCGTCACACGATCCTCCAAGGCTGTCTATTTCTTAAAAACCTCTTTTAAACTGTCTCAGAACTGTTCCTCTATAAATTGACCTATTATTCTGATATTGCTTAAAATCAATCAAAGCCCCTCAGAGGCAGCGTGCCTCTAAGCTTGTCGCTTTTAAAAACTCTTACCGAGAATTAGCAGTCTATCAAGGAGGATGTAGATCACGATGATGTGCTCTGGCGGTTAAAATTGCCTTCAATTCAGATTCTAATTGCTTTTTAGTGCGTTCGCTCACAGATTTTCCTCCAATTACAGGCTGAACCGTTAATCTTGGCGAGGGTAGATCAGCCATTAATTTACCAGCCTCCTTGTTCTCGTGGCTTCGTGCTCGGCGTATAGGTCTCTTCGCCGGTAAAATCTCATTCTGACTCTTCTCGTGCTCGGCACGCTCAATTGTCAGAGTAGTTTCTTGACTGAGAGTAGTAGTCGAGCCCAATCCTATACCCTCTGAAGATCTTCTCAGATCAATCGTTCCGGAACCCCAATCTCTTGACAATTTTCTACCAATCGCTGATGTCAACTCGCTATTTGGGGACAACAGAGGACTCTTAGACACTTGATATCCACCAGAGGGTGGAGGCCTCAGGGTCGCGAATACTGGGAAAGACTGTCCTCTCTTTGCAGGACTCCGAGAGTATTTTGATGTTGGCGCACCACCTCCAAGGGAGTCACCTCTTATTGGTGCAAGAGGTCGTAATGTAGCACTACCGCCCAAATGAGAACCAAGACGTGGTGGTGAACCGCCATCCCCGTAACTCAGTCTGCGACCTACAGTGTCCAATGGGCTTCTGGCTCTAAGATTAGTACTGCTCAAAGTGAATTCTCTTGGTTTCATAGGAGCCTCCAGGCTAACAGGAGATAATCCAAGTCTTGAACTCGAAAGATTTGTCGAGCTTCGACTTTTCTCTGATCTTTTTGGACTTCGTGGCATCAACGGGCTCTTGCTACGACTTCTTTCCCTTCCTTTAACCACTTTCTCCTCCTTCTTCAATGGCCTCCGAGCTTCCGGTTCCTTTTGCTCAGCATCCACTTTTTCCTCTTGCTGAACTCTGGTAAGATTCATACAATTTATTTAACCTTACTCTTGGCTGCGTCGATGATTAACTTTATGCTTACCTTCGAATTTCTTGTATCATCTCAAAAAATTGGGCCTTACTCTTGCGTCTGCGACGTTGTTCGTGTTCCTTCTAGAACAATGGACCTTGCACATCCCACTCGACGAAATAAAGACACGTGGATCAATCGACAGCTACTACTTACCCGCTTTACACTTTTTTGAAAGAGGGATGTAATCTGGCCTTGTCTCACAGTGTGCACAAGTTCTCTCGCAGCATGATGAGGCGATACTAACTCCACGCAATTAATAAATCTGTAGAGCTTTTGAGAGAAGAACATTACGTTGCGACTGCGCCAAACCGAACTCTTTGGTCTGTGTCTTAATCTAGGCAATGTGTATCTGTAGAACAAGTGTTCACCAGCAAGGATTATTGCACCCAACATAACGCCCATGCCTAGTAAACAAAATACTCCAGCTACGGATGCCACTCCTAGTGGACGAGGTTGTCCACCCTGTTCAGGCTCTAAACCTGCATCCATTCCTTCTCGTCCTCTTATGCAAGGTAATCCACCGTACCTAAATATCGCATCACATTGTATAATATTGAATGCCTTATTAAATATTAGCAACGTAGACTCAGATCGATTCCAAGTCTTACCATTTTTCCTGCAGAATATCGAGTAGCCCGTTGCTCGTATAATTTGCTATGACTTTGGAAATGCTTTCCTTAAGAGGATGTCCCTTGGTCAATGCTACGGCATAAGTATCTTCGTTGATGGCGTCACCGATTTTTTGTAATCGGCAACCATTGTCAGTGGCGCGATAATAGTCGAGAATGGGAGTGTCGGCTATCAAAATGTCCAGACTGCCATTTGTTAATCTCTCTACTCCCTCGGCTACATCGGACAATGAGTAACGTGCCATGTGTGACCATAATTGTTTATTAGCTCGTTGTACGTAATATTCAGCTGCAGATGCTCTGGGAGCGCCAACTCTCTGTGATAATAACTGAAATTGATGCAATGTATTATCGACACATAAAACAGACACCCTCTCGTATATAAATTATTATTCAGTGATGCCAATGGAGAGAAGCAATATATAAAATTCATAATCGAGCATTTCGTCTCTATTCTTTAATACTTACACTCCGGTCATGATAGTTGTTAACAGCAGAGTGGAAGAACAAATCAGCGATCAAGGCTGCTATATTTGCTGTATAAGAAGCAACGAAGATAACAGAAAAACCACCCCAAACGTTGATTAGAAACTTATTAGGCCAAGATTTTGGAGCTTTAAAAGCGACAAGATGACCGCACAGAAGACCCCACATTACCCAGAGGGCGGAAGCTATAGAGAAGTTCTTGCTTCTTTGTCTGCCCCATGGATTCAATCCAAATGGACTGAGCCATTCGTAAGCAGCTACTGCCATTGCGGTGATATTCAATGATGTGAAAACGGCAATCCACAATTCAGGACTGAACGGCAAAAGGAATGCCAACAGTGAAATTTCCGATCTGAGTTTCGGAGCAGCGAGGAAGCTGACTCCACTGAAAAAGTATGGAGTTGTAAAGTCAATTACTTCTGCTCTTCTGGCAGATACGCTCAATGGTGCAAAAGCAAGCTGTGCTTTTCCAGATACCAATTCGCCAACAACTCCATTCCACGCGCCACTGCTTCCATTTCTTTTACCAAATAGCCCATCTCCTCCCACGTATAGCTCAAATCGAAATTCTAATTCACGGGAGACCAGTGACAGCAAGTCTATGGTCAAACCATAGCAGCACATAATATTATTTCCATGCCTGCACGCCAATCCTCGTAAACACAAACCCTCTTGTAAACTCGTTGCCATTGAGAATGGAGGTGCCAGAGCAGTTACAATGCGATACGCAGGCATTCCAATTTTTTCTCCACCTTGTTCAAGGTAAGCTGGTACTATGCCGCCTCCTGGCCACATTATAGTGTCGAGTCTTACGTCTCTACCACCTTTGATCGTCCCAACTTTAGTCCACCTGTAGGGAAAATATTTTTAAAAAAAATTAATTAAATTTATTAAAACCTTTCACTTAAGTTATTATAGATTTATGAAAATGTTCCTGTACCTCAGCTGTGTTTTATTACCAGGAAATTTGACAGATTGCAAATTTAGTAACTGAAACTCAGCCTTGTCTTTTGATATCTGTCGTATAGACTCCTTCAATCGAGTTGTAAGAGTCCTGGAAACGTTTTCTCGAAATTCGTTTATTAAGAATTTTGAATTGGGCTGTGTAAAACAGGTGGGTACGAAGTAATCCTTTTGCTGACTGTCTCGCAATCGACTCAATTTTGGTTTTAGTTCAACGATGCTCTGATCGAATGCTTGTGAGATTTCCCTCAGCATTCTATTCAACAGAGTATCACCGCTACCGACTTTCGTACTGGCTGGTCTCAATGCAAGCATCCCTACCGGCATGAAATTCTTCGAGTTTAATCCTTTATCACCAATCTTAATATCTTCATCATCATCGATCGTAAAACCCCTGTCTTCCCTTTTCATTATGACTCTTTCGGTTTGCCAGCGATACTCTTGCAGTTGATGAATATCGTTAGCTAAATTTGGCAATGAATGTAAATGCATTTCGGTTTCTGGTATCAGATTTAAATTACGTTGTACACTCTCTATCGGCGGAGTATTTTCATTTCCCACAATCGATGACCGTATATTGTGCAAAACATGAGAAGTAATTAGATTCGGTTCGTTTGGTCTTAATTCAGCTTTAAGATCCAGCCAGAGCCAAAGAAATCTTCCTGTCAACATCTCATACTTGCTGGCCACAAGAAGAACTTTTCTAGCATTATTTATGTCGCAAGCCATAACTAAAACTCCTCCACTTCCACCTTGCTCTGCAATCCTCCTTAATCTGACTTTTAACGTTTTATCATTAGCCGGTAGATGAATTATGGTTCTGGGCGTTAAATTCTGTCTGCTCGATGACAGAAGATGATGCAAAGGCAATAACGTACTGTCAATAAAAAGAGTAAATGCATGCCAATTAGTTTTATGCATCAATGCAGCTGCGGCTGCCCCAAATTCCTCTGAACCAGAACCCAAACGTATTTCAAATCTCCCGCTCTTTCCCTGTAAAATTGACTATGAGTATACAGACATATAAAATGATCCGAATGAGGATACCGATACGCACCTGTCTAAGGAAGTCCCGATGTGTAAACGGTAACCAGAGTGTTGGAATATTTATCGATGCTGCTGCTGTTATCAAAAATCTTGCTGCGGAGCTGCCGCCGACTACAAGGGTTAGGACGGTCTTACCACTCTCAATGTCTGTGCAGAATTTGTTCAATAAGGATAAAGGATATGACAGAGAATTGGTCATCAGTGTCATCCTTGCTTCCACGTATGATATTTCCACGTCCCCCTGAGACGACTCTAACCTTGCCTCTTCCCATGCTCTCTGAATATCTGTCTTCACTGGAGCCTGTGGTTGAGTTAGGCATACAACAATACGCCATGGTGCGTGTGTCGTTCTCAAACGGGCCTTTGTCGCTCTGTCGAATTTGTTCGCATCTGCCGTGCCGGACACTCGCCAGCAGAAAAAGATTGCGAACAAAAGAAGAACTACAATCCTCGAAGAGGAGCCGTTCATCTTCCTCGCAATCTTTAAAATTCTCTCTGCTGATCCGTTCTCTAATACACTCGAACTACTTCATCTTTCTGTAACTTGAATCTGATAGAAAAAAAGCACAAGTCATATATTTCGTATTAACGTAAAAAAAAAACTCATTAACGAAATTTATACAACCATTAATTAATTTTTGCCTATCGTCCCACTGCCAAATTCAAATTCTTCGTTTAATGTTTATTTGCAGAGGAAAGTAATACCTTTATAATTCTCCATACGATATAGAAATGATCTGATATACATATATATATATACCTAAATATGAAATCAGATAATTTCTTAATATTATTTTTCAATTCTCTATAAAATTTATTATATAACTGATTTTTACGTTAAACATTGAGAGATTACTGGTACTTGTCAAAAGTGGACCTTCCATACAACTGTCTTGAATATTATTGACTGACATACTCTGATCGCTCGAGGCATATATTACACAGTGCAACTCGTAAACTCTACTGAGATTTTAATAAAAGATTTCAAAAGATTATTCATTGAGTAAGTATAAAAGTTTTTTGTTCTATGTGAACGAGAAGCAATTTACCTTTTGGTAGAGCTGATGGGCGAGAGTGAATCCGGCGGAGGTTTCAGTAGAGCACGTCGATTACTTTTTAACCACGGCATAATAACTATCGATTATTTAACTGTGTCAATTATTGTAAAATACTGTCAATTGGTCAATGTGCAAGACAGGGGTGGACCATCACTTATCCTCTTTCGGACGTTCCGTTCTGTGTATGACAGCCATTTTCGGGTAGCCCCTCCCTTTAAATTTTAACCCCTATATCACATACAAACACCCACCTAGCCACCCTAATACTATAGACACTTCCAGAGTGGCGCATGTGCCATGTTAAAGAGGTGAACCGTGACGTTATCGTCAGCAGCAACCTCTTCTGTTTTTTCGATACTTTTCTTACTACCAAAAAAAAAGCCAGACTATAAAGGATTACGGACTCTTGCGCAACAGAACTTGCGACGGTCTCATCTTGTTAGACGGGATGACGTGCTTTTTTCTTTATCTCTTCAGTTATTATGGTTTTTGTCTGCATAGACGCTGGCTTGGTAGCAGTTGGTTCTTTTGGATATTTCAATGTGAAAAATAATAAGGAATATTCGCCCAGAAAATATCTGCGTATATTTGGAATCTGCTTAATTTACATTGTCTCTTATATATACATAATGTAATAGCTTTTTGAAGGATAGCCTAAATTTAACTCTCGGAATTAAATAACGAGTTCAGAAACGATATGCTTATCGTTATGAGGTTCTCTCTTGATCGACTCTTTTGTTTTTTTCGTTTTCTTTTTGCTTCTGATATATTATTCTTTGTCGGCTATAACTGTAATAATGTTGTTGGAATGCGATAAGGAAAATTATCTTACAGATAGCAGAATATCATTATTTCATCTGATTCCAACCTATCGTAGTATGCGGATAGGTTCTAGTTGTTAATAACAAGTAACAATCTCTATAATTAGCTAAATAGATTTTGTTGAGACGCGTCATTCTCAAAAGTGCTCCAGGCATTATTCAGCTCCATAAAAATTAGTTTCGCTATGTTTTCATTTGCAGTTCCGGCTTGCTGCAACATAAGAGTTAGATATTGTTTTATTTGTCTCGCGTAACAGTGGTTACGAGAGATTAATAAATTATTGGAATTTAAATATTATTCAATAAACAAGATATAAATACTTTGTCAGGATGAACAGCGAGACAGGCCTTTCGATAAGCTTTTTTAACGTCCGCAGCAGAAACCAGTTGATGCATCTCATACCGTTGCCATCTGTCAGCCTCAGGCCAAAGGACAGTATGAAGAGAACATAAAAGGGCTCTCAGATTTCCTTTCTTTCCATCCGTCCATTCGGTCACCTTTAATCTATCCGGATCCATCGTCTTTGCCGCTTCTACTTTGCGCATTTGATTTATCGTCTTAGGACTATCTTTCTCGGCTTTTCGGGAACTGAAGAAATTGTAGCCCTGGCTTCCAAGTAAATCCTCAAAAGCATCACCGCCCGTCTTCGCTGGTTTATTATTAAAAACGCTCGAGTCAGCAGCAGCAGCAGCAGAAGCTGTGTCGTTCGAGGTAGCTGATTTATGCATACGAGGACTCGAGTGAATTGGAGTTCCACCTGGAGCTGGACTAGCTGATTGAGGAGTGTTGGAATCTCTGGGTGTTCCATTCCAACTGGAAGTCAGTCCTGCTCCTAAGGAGCCAGCTAGATTTGCAAATGGATCTTTAGTCTGTGCTGCAAAATTTGGTACGCTTGAATTTCGTGGGAAATTCTCTTCAGTGGTTGTGGTGTTGGGACCAGTTGTTTTTGAATTGTTCCAATTTCCTAGAAAGGCGTTAGCACTGGTTCCTCCCAAGGGATCAAAGAGTAAATCGCTTCCTTTCTTTGTTGCAGGTTGCGGTTGCTGATGCTGCTGTCCGAAGAGTAAGTCGTTCACGTTAACATTGCTAGTGGATTTCTCGTTTACGCTAGGTTGACCATGACCAAAGAGTAAGTCGTTTGAAACGGGGTCATTGATATTTGATTGGGAATTCGCAGCCCCTTGTTGACTGAACGTCGCGAAACCCCCAAGGAGATCATCTTCATTTTGACTAGAGTTTGAAAATATATCCAATCCTGGATTAACTGTAGGCGGGGCAGGAGTATTTGCAGTAGTATGAGTTTCAGGCATTCCAAGGTTCAGTAAATCAGCTTCTGCAAACTGATTCTGTTCCTTTTGTTCTTCTTCCACTTCTTCTTGTTCGTCTTGCTTTAGTGATTCCGTTTCTAAAACATCTTGAACTACCTCAGGAACTGAAGTTGGGGCACTCGGTTCATCAGGCACCTACATACAAAAAAATCATTTAACTCATACTATATCTTACCTCGTCTTAACTCTCAGTTCTTCTTACCTTGTCCAGCTGTGCAGTTGTTCTGAAGTTCTCTAGAGTCTCCTCCATTTCTAATGTCGATCCAAAGAGTGGATCGGGAGAGGATTTAGGCGATGAGTCCGCATCCCAAGGTGCAAGAATTGCAGGAGATTTTCCATTATCCTCATCGATCATCACGTTCAATACAACACGAAACTTTCCACCTATTTCAGGCGCGTCGTCCAAATTATGCTTTTCAAATATTAAAGTACTTTCTGTTAGGGGAACGTAGCCAGTGTGAAAGTGTACAGAAGCAATTTTAATTCCCATGACACGCCCCAATTGTTGCCGAGCATGGAACAGGACGACAGTAACATCTCCGCGAACAGTCGCGTCACCCAGTATCAGACAAATCTTTCCTTCCATAATGCCAAACAATTTCATCTCGTCGTAATCTGGACGTCGTGTAGAGAAGACGAGGGCGCCGTTGCTATAAATTTCTACATAAGGTCGGCAGCCATCCTTTGCACGCGTGAACAAGGGCACTGGCTGTAGCAGAAGAGAGCGAAGCACTAGGGGTTTTGTGTGCGGAAATACGCCACATGCTAGCAAACCCATATAATTAATACTGCGCAATTCGGAAGGCTGCAACTGTGGGGCCTGACATCGTCTTGTCGTGAACAGCGCTATTGCCTCTTCGCAACTTGCCAATGCTCCGGAGTAGAGAAGCAGCGCGCATGCAATAGTAGCACTTGCTCGATTTCCATCCTGAGTGGGGAAAACACAGAATTCGAGAAAAGTAGCTCAAAATATCTCTACCGATAATTCTTAAGATAGCATCGAACTTACTGTACAGTATAGAACGACAATATTATTAGCATTGGCGTCCAAATATCGAACTATATCCTGGCAAATTTGATACAGGGCGGATAGTAGAGGAGCGTTAGATTCTGCCGAGGCGTAGGCGAAAGAGCAGTCGATGTGCCTGCCAGGAAGTCTAGATACGTTCGGTCGTCCGCGAGATAAATTATATAGCTGAATTCTCGCTGGAGGTGGATGTCTGGCTTGTAAAAAGGCTCTGACATCCTCGACGTGATTGGCGCGATAAGCAGATTCTATTCCGTCCGCTGGATACGGCATAATTAGTAGTCGGGAGGTTAAGTAGCTTGCATCTAGTTCGGTTCTAGCCATGCTTTGTTGCACCGAATGCATCACTTTGCTCGAAGTGTCTTTCAGATTGCGTAGGATACTTCCGGCACCACCTTTTAACGAACTAAATAGGCCTGTTGGTTGAACTGCCGGAGTCTTGCATATTGTACTCTGAGAAGGAGCAGGTCTTGGGGGCGGCATCGTAGGCGGTGGTGAAGGTCTTGGAGGTGGAGCTGCTGGCGGTGGCGATGGTCTAGGCGGTGGAGGTGGTTTTGCTGCAATTTCTATCTTTGCTGCTTCTCTAGGATCAAAATTATTTGACTCTGCGATCGCTGCCAGACGTTCCAACACCATTGCCGCTGTCAGCCGGTGTAGGGGTGATGTTTGGAGACATCCTTTTACCAGATCGTTCAGACAGTTGAACCGAGAATTAGGTGGCAGGGGAGGATATCTGGCGTTAACAATTGCTAGTTTGTTGCCTGATAATGATAATAAAAACATAATCAATTGTTATTACTTAAATCGAGTTTCTTATTTTGCTCGACAAGAATTTATACCTTCTGGGAAAGGATGTCGCAGGGTAATTAGAGAATAAAGAATGCATCCTAGAGCCCAACAGTCTACAGGTGGACCGATTGGCTCATTATTCCAAGTATCCATTATTTCTGGGGCTCGATACATAGGAGTAGTGTACTTTGCCATCTGGTCTTCTAAAGTAGCGCGTTTTTGAGCATTCCATGAGGAATCAGGTAGTATTTGTTGAGTAGTGGTGCTTCCAAAATCACAGAGTTTAATCAATCCATCGGTTCCAATTAAAAAGTTTTCCAACTTAATATCACGATGAATAAAAGGTTGTGGTTGCTGGCTATGCATGTGATGTATGGCCCTAGTTGCTTGATAGGCTATTTTACAGACTTGAGCAAGTGTCAAGGAATTGGCTGAGGCATTTCGTAGTAAATCTGCCACAGTACCACCCGGACAAAGCTCTGTGACCAGTAAATATTCATATCCTTTCTGAT
This sequence comes from Calameuta pallipes, assembly GCA_030142375.1. NCBI lineage: Eukaryota > Metazoa > Arthropoda > Insecta > Hymenoptera > Cephidae > Calameuta > Calameuta pallipes. The sequence goes on from JARQSW010000292.1 coordinate 724,752, forward strand.
CTTCGCGCTCTAATCGCTGAGCACATAAGTACTGGATAATGTTTGGATGACCTGATAGTCTTTTTAATATATCTATCTCTTGAATGATAGTTCTGTTAGCCTCGTCATCCACAGCAATTAGTCTCTGTCCAATTTCAATAAGTTAGAATCATTCATTGCCACTCAATGCATGGTATGTTTGTAAAAATATCTTGTACAAGAAAAGATGAAATCTGTAATAGATGGTTTATTAATGTAATATACTTACCTTCAAAGCATACTCTTTGCCTGTAGCTACATCTTCCACTGCAAATACTAGAGCCCAGCCACCTATTAAATAATATTTGTAATATATAAAAATATTTATACCAACGATTCTTTTGATTAAATTTGACATATAATTGAATCTTATATGTGTACACTTTTACAACATTGAGATATAAGAAGAAAAGAGAAACATTCTGAAGAATAAGTAGAGCAGAACAGTCACAGAGCTTATAGTGTCATAGAATTTGTTAAAAAAGAATTTAAGACTAAAATATTCCTATGCACTTGATTTATGATATTATTCTAATTAAATACACTATTTATCAGGTAATGTTTTACATTTGTATACTAATTAAAAAACAAACAATCTGATGCACTATGAATAGGAAAAAAGAAACAAATTGGAGATTAAATATAACTATGTAATATACATTTGACTTTGCAATGATTTAAGAAGCTACATATATCATTGTTAATACAAATAGCAGAGATTAATCATAAGATAGAAGGGAACAATTATAGCTCTTTATTGAATATATATATATATATATATATATATATATATATAAACAATAGACATTGTATATATTTTTATACGAAGTATATATTGCAATTTGTGCTTTACTTTATTACTCAAATCGTGATGCTCATTTAAGTTCAGAAACATGTTAATAATGACATAAATTACGAAACTAAGTATCCTCGACGGATCAAAAATGCATTGTCATGAATAATGCACGTACAACAAATAAATGACAAAACATGATTTTGACACATGTCAACAAAGAATAAGATTTTAAAAAATGTGCGTATATAAAAAATGTGTGAAAACCGAGACAAGTCTGTATAAAAATCAAAGGTGTGTATTTCACAGTCCCAGGCAAATCAGATACCATCGTTGGGTTCTTTTTTGAGATCGAAAAAAAAGTAAATCTTTAAAAAGTGGGAGGATTGACATACTCACCCTCTGCCAGAAGCCTGGTCACCCGAAGTTTCACATTGTTGATTTCTAAAGTCTGACCTACGTACTCGTTTGAGTTAGACCCACCGTTCAAATATCCCAAAGCAGATCTTAAGTAATCCGACATATTCGTTTAAAATTCCCCTTAAAACCACTGGAACGTCCTTTTTGTTAAAGCAATGCAGACAGCCGATGCTGTCCAGCCATATTGGCTCAGTGACGTCAAGCGTTAGACAGTGACGTGTCTAGACGTCGCGACGTGCCCCAAACCGGTATTGGCGAACAAAAATTATCTTCTGGTACACCAACGTACAGCATCCATCGATCGTCTCTGTTGGTCTCTGTGTCCCTGTTATAAACCAGACATTACCCCATTAAGGTCCTTTAAATTTTCGTTCAATAGTAATTCTCTGATAGCATCTCTAATGATTACACAAATAATGACTGCTTGCAGAAACTGAAAGAAGGATATTGTGACTAATCAAATTATATTTGATTTAAGTAAGGCTCTTGTATGTGCGTACATTGTTTAATGTAAAGCAATGCAGTTCATAGCTTTTTTTTAGTCAATTTCATTAGTTTCTTTAACGCATTTTTCAAATGACCTAAAATATAATGTCTCGACTCTACAATTATTTTCTTTAGTACGCGCCTCTGGCATTATAGTGTCGGCTAGTCTTTCAAAAGCGCATGCGTTTAATTGACCGCGATAAATTCGACACAAGTACGTACAGTGCATATTCGTATTTAACTTTTTAGTGTGGAGACATTTTGATAAATGTTTTGTATTATCGCAATGAGTAAAATTTGCATATCAATCCACGTAATGTTCATATCGTTTTAGAGGATTTTACCGGTAGTGTTGTTATATTTATTAAAAGAAGATAAAGTAATAAAATTTATTTTATCACGCTTGTAGTTGCGTAGACTGCGCAATCGCGGTGTACAGGACTCTCATGGGCATCTAGATTCTAATTAGTGTAAAACAGTGTAAAAAGAGAAAGGTAATTTTTTTAGGTTAACTTTGTTAGAGGTTCTTAATGATTTATTGTATAGTTGTAAGATTATATTTCTTTATAATTTTTCTAGCTAATTCGTCATCTGCGTTATATTTATTGAGAAGCAACATAGTCACAAGAATTATATTAAGAAAATGGCAGAGGAGATTGTGAGGTTTCGTAAACTAAGATCTGCCACTGATCCAAATTTTTGGGCAAAGTTTGCTGAATTAAAAATTGATAAGTACAAGTTGGATGACAAAATCAAAATATCACTCTGGGGCAGTTACAGTTTGAATTTTTTGTCCGATGATAAAACAAATCCATTGGTGCTGGATTGTACATCGTTTAATGAGTAAATATTTATTGCGGATATTAAGTTTAATAATTGAGTATTACAAGTTATTATAATTCATATGTGATTTGTTTTAGAAATGTGGATACAACTTCACATAACAATGGCGTGGCATGTGTTGGTTTGCTAGTTAATACAAATACGTATGACTCTTTTCGGCAAATAAATCCAGAAAAGTTTATAGATTCAGTGGGAGAATATATATCTGAAGCTATTAAAGATGGTACTGCTTTAATACAACCATGGAAGCTTACATTATTTGTTGTCATATCTTTTGCTGATTTAAAAAAGTACAGATTTCATTACTGGGTTGCATATCCAACTTCTTTTAACATTCCTGAGATGTACTACAAAGAACCAGCACAACCTGTGACTGTAAAATTTGCTGCTAGTCAAATAGAAAAGCTACAAAAAGGCTTTTTGGCATTACATAGTCAATATAAGTGTTTTTTTGCAATCCTGGTATCAGAAATGGATGACTTGGAAGTGATCAGTTTAGCAAAGGGAGTAGACTACGTTAAGTCAAATGCTAAGGAAAATAATGACAAAACATTGGTAAGTTGAACTATTAGTCATAAATACCCTTTATTTATTTGTGCCTTTTTCATATCTAAAAACATATTCTATAGCATTATACGATTTACAGGTACGCAAAGAGGTGTATTTTGCTATCTACGATCCTTGCACAAGTTCAGAACCTGGATGGCCAATGCGTAATTTACTTTGTCTATTATGTTGGCACTGTCCCACTTTTTACTTTGAGCAGGACATTAAAATTCTTTCCATGCGGGGAAATAATGCGAAATGCGCAATTGTGTATACACTGAAGGCCAAAGAATATCCTAATAAGGAAACAATACAAAAAACAATTTTCGAGGGTCGTTTTGTGGGTTGGGAAGCTAACTCAAACGGTAAAATGGGACCTAACATTGCTGATTTATCAGACACTATGGATCCAGTCAAGTAAGTTGTTCGACCAAAAATTAAATGCCTATCCTTTGTAATGATATTAATGGTAAGTAATTATTTCACTTCGTATAACAGATTGTCAGAAAGGGCAGTGGATTTGAATTTGAAACTCATGAAATGGCGACTGGTACCTGATCTCGATTTGGATGGGATCAGTAAATTACGTTGTCTATTGCTGGGTGCTGGGACATTAGGATGCGCCGTAGCGAGAGTACTACTTGGTTGGGGAGTGGGTAACATCACATTTGTCGACTCGTCCGTGGTATCGCATAGTAATCCCGTGCGCCAAAGTCTGTACACGCATCAGGATGCTGTACAACGACGTTACAAGGTTCACGCAGCTAAAGATGCTCTTCTTCAAATCAGGCCAAACTTGGTAGGTGTGATGCCGACATCGAATTTCTTTGGGCTTTGGCATACGTCGTTTCTGTACTTGTAAAACATGTTCTTTGAATGTAATTGATCTGAATGCACCTTGATCCCCCTATTATAGAATGTGGACGGTGTGGTCTTGCAAATTCCAATGCCCGGCCACGTTGTGGGACAAAGCATGATGGAGACGACTCAAAAGGCCATAAAGAAGCTAGAAGAACTGGTAGTACAACACGATGTCGTTTTTCTACTTTTGGATTCTCGCGAAGCTAGATGGCTACCGACCCTTTTGTGCGCCGCCCATAATAAAATAGCAATCAACGCAGCACTCGGATTTGATTCTTATACAGTGCAACGTCATGGTACTCGCAATCTTTCCAATCCTGTCTCTCCTGATTTGACACTCCAGAATCCAACCGGGCAAGATCTTGGTTGCTACTTTTGCAATGACGTAACTCAACCGGGAAACGTTAGTGGATGCATTATAACAGGTGACATGATAATTTAGCACAAAAGCCATAATAATAAAATCCTGTTCCAGTCCCAGATCGACAGGACTCTTGATCAACAGTGCACTGTCAGTCGACCAGGATTATCACAGATAGCTGCAGCACTTGCAGTAGAACTTATGATAGCTTTAACTCAACATCCTAAACGGTAATTAAAATAATGATAGTATTATCCAATATTTTCGAGCTTCTAATTATAACTTTTTTCGTATAATATTACAGAGCTGAAGCGAGAGCTTTAATGGATAGCAGTAGAGATTCATATTCGAACAAAGAAATAACGGAAGAGGGTCTCCTGGGTGGTCTGCCTCACACAATACGTGGATCCCTTTGGAGTCACGAAATGCGATTAACGATAACACATAGATTCTCATCGTGTACAGCATGTTCGACACCTCTTATTAATGAATATCGAAGTCGGGGATCCGATTTCATTTTGGATGCTTGCAATCAGCCAAATTATCTTGAACGTCTAGCTGGACTTGAAGAATTACTCAAGCGACCTGACTTGGATGAGGTAAAAGAAACAGAATTTTTTAAGGCTATCGGTCTTCAATACAATTAACCTTTATTATACTAGCATTCGTCTCTTTACAGCTCTGTTATGCAATTGATTCGTCAAGTGAGGATGAAAAAGAAAATTCGACGAAAGGATCAACTTGAAGAAGTACGATGTACATCTAGAATATTTATGTAAGTTATACTATACTATTTAAATAGTTTGACGAATGTACTTAGTAAAGAAGGATCAAAGCCGAAATACTGCTTCCTGATAAACGTACTGTACCATTGATAAAACGGTCACTATTCTATGATGCAATTTGTATATTCGTATTCGTATTTATAAGTGTATTTTGACAAGCATAATAATATGTGTACATGTACTTTAGAAATCAGATATTATACGAATATCGTATATCGGCGTATCGCGACTCGACTGAATTTATAAAAATTTTAGATACAAAGTTTATAAACAGCACATGCTTCCTTGAAAATCATAATATTTTCTATCTAATATCATTTACCGAGCACATTCCCCATGATAACCATGTATTATTCAAGCATCAATTTTCGTTTCATTGTATTTTCAAGTTTGCACATTTTCTCGTCTATGTGTATTACATAGTATAATTAATATCTAATTAATTTAATATTCTATCAAACTGACGTGTAAAAAAAACGAAGATTAGACATTAAAAGAAAAGATTCACTCAGCACAGTGCCGCGTTTTCCATACACAACTACGAACCAAGAAACAGGATAAAAGAATGTTCACATAAAAAACGACATTCATTGCTATTTCAAAGAGCTCATAGTAACATGTTCTATGCCAGTTTCTCTGGCGCACGTGACACATCAAATAAAAATATAAAAACCTCAGAGTGACGTGTGTTTACGTCGACAAAGTAAGGATAAAACTTGGCGAAAGTTTAAAACGAAACAGCGAGGATAAAAGCAAAGAGTAAAATTTATCTTTCAGCCCTGTTTCTCTGCCAGAGCCACAAAGTGAAGAGACAAAGTGGCAGGGGCTTCGAGGAGTTTGAGAAAGTGGACCGCCTCAGTCTTAGTGGCTAGTGGATCGCACGAACTGCGAAACGTATTGGAACATATTCGACATATTGAAACATATCCTACAGTATCGAGTCGTCGGCAATCGTCGTCTTGGTGATCGCGCAGGACTTTATACCATACTCGCGGGGACTGGCATATGCAGGGTTGGCAATTTTGCCTGTAGAGTGCGTCAGGCGGACGAATGCCAGACATTCCAGTATAACGTACAAGTGGTGGGGACCGAACCTACCTCTCGTGTCAAACAGGCCGTGCTCTGTGTGTCCGCCCGCATACCATTAGATTTTCATCGTTTTCAATGAAAATACAAGCACTCTTGGGACTCTATAAGTACGGAAAGACCTCATCGAAAAGTTAAAGTTCAGTTTGCACGAGTGTCAACGCGAAGGACAGGTGAGTCTTGTAAGAGAGAACACTCGCACTTGAGGAATGCGTGCCTTGCTTTTTTTTTTTACGCTACGCCGCATTCCTTTATCGATTTGTACGGGGAACGGACATGCTAGCAGGATGTTCGCAACTTAGGTAAATTGCACGGTTCACTCGACAATCAGAGGCCTTGATATTATATATTCCAGTTTCGAGGTAACTTCTTACACTTTTCTTTCCTCCTGCCATTCGAAAACACTTTGAGTAGAGTTCGCCGTGTCTTTCCGTGGGAGCGGGTTTTGTCTACGTATGTACGTAGTGTTTACGCGTAACTGCATCATTCAATATTTCTTTTTATATTAACTTGTAACTCACTTTTGGTCAGTTTCATTGTACATTTCTTAATCGGGGTTTTTTTTTTTAAACAAACGCCAATGATTTTTCCAAAATTCTACGAGTGTTTCAAGCTTCTGTTTTTCATCGGAGACACTAGTATATTATCTTCATAAATTATAGATTTAATACCGTTATTAATGTCCTGCTAAAATTTAATAACACATGTGTAAATGAAACAGTTAAAAAGAAGTCGATGGAAGCCTGTTTCCTGTAAAGTGAGAGTCCAAAATATTTCATTCCCGCCATCGAAGATGCATCGTCAATATTGTCAATTTCCTCAATAACAAGAGGAGTTCTTTGAAACAGGATCGCTGTCCTCTCTGAAAGTGTTCTTGTTTTCAAGAAAACATGACTTCCCCAATATTAATTGAATGGCAGCTTTACTTTTTCGATTTTTCGCACAAGCGTACCACCCGACTCACAAAATTAACCGCGGCGAATTCCCCAAAGGAACGAAGGGTGACGAATACTGTCAAGTCTACCAGGCGGGGATTTCTTTGATTTCTACACTTTACAATCCACCGGGATTCTGTTCCGAGCCAGCACGGCTTCATCCTTTTAATTTAATGACTTCCGGGAGCCGTACAGTGCAGTACATTAGGAGAGTGAGAGCGAGATACGTATATAGCAACGTGTAAAATATTCGAAAAGAAATCCGAAAAGCTGGATTAGTTCGTATTAAAAGTAAGCCCAAGTTTATAATATTATGATGAAATTCTGAAGTTCGAGTGGGTGGGTCGGTGGGGGAACTATGGTCAGGGGTCAAGGGGGGGGGGGGGGAGGGGCGACCAAGGGAGCAAGAAAGCAAAAGAGAGTGGGTGGGGGAGTCTGGATAGTGGCAGGAGGCCGCTTCTGGTGAGGGGTCCGCATTCCACAGACAATGTCACGTTTTTTAATCCCCGTTTTACTTTATTTGTGCTAAGGCCGCGAGGAAGCCCAAACGGCTAACGTAAGATCGACTTCTCCTTTACAGTTTACGTTTTTACGCACGACCCTACGAGAGGGAACGATCAAGAGAGCGTGAAGAGAAAGAGAGAGGGAGAGAGAGAGAGAGAGAGACAGGACTGAGAGAAAAAGAAAAAAAGAAAGAGAGAGAGAGAGAGAGAGAAAACGCGCCGATTTCATTAGAGCGTGCGTTCTCTGAAACGAGATCCGCGGGACTGCTTGCGGGAAAAGAAAGCTTCTCAGCTCGCGGTGCCGAGAAGAGGATGTCGGCCGTCGAGAGTGCCTTGGACGTCCTCTCCAGGGCAGCCACGATGGTGCAAGGTCAGTTTGCCACTTGTGTTAATCGTGATTTGTCGGAGTGGACTCGCACTTTCCTGTTTGAATTACGTAAATGTCATGCACGGGGGTTGTCAAGGCGGGAAAGAAGTTTCGTACCGGAGGGAACTTGAAATTTAATGTGTGTCAAGTGCACCTTGAAACGACGATTGGTTTTATTTAATTAACTTAATGTAATTGTTTATACTTATTTTTTTTTAATTGTTTATCATCATTACGTAATGTCTGTTGGGGATTTATATGAAATTGGAATATCGTTCTTTTTTAAATGTCGACTGTCTTACGTTTCACGTGGAATAAGTTCATTGGTGAAAAATGCGAATTTATCGATACTCCACGTGCGAGACTACTGGCGTCACGATATTATAACTTAGTTCTTCCCTGACGATTGTCCGAACATTAGAGTCGATTGGTTATAAGTATAAAATTTGTATCAAGCGCCTTGATTAAATTAGGTCGTGATTACTCGTGCCATTGGATATTAGTGGCACGTGGGATAAGGATAACGTTGAGCCTCTGATACTCCCATACTATTCTTATCCTCCATCATTTACTTATTTCTCAGTTTCTCCATTATTTTTTATTTCTTTTGTGAAGATCATGTATTTCACAAACTACACACTTGGTAAGATAAACTCAGGGGTCAGATAAAATGACGTGTCGTTTCGACTAAAGAATTTTTTCTTCTGGCATAAAAAAGAAAAAGATTTTCTTTGCATTTTGGAACACATGCATATACGTTCGATCTTTTTGGATACTAATAAACCTCTTCGAAATCTATCTCGCATTCCAAGCAGACCGAGATTTATTATTGATTAGATAACTCTTCGGGAGGTTTGTTTTGAAGAGGGAAGAATTCAAAAATCAAGAAAAAATGTGATTCAATTTCATTGGTTCGGAGTTATCGCGCGTAAAAGCGTCCCGCGATACTCTCGTACTATTATTAGATTGAAATTCGATTGTCGAGGTTTTTTTGAACGCGTTGCGAATTCGTAAAGGAACAAGGAAAAAGAAAGATAAGAAAGTCCAATGAATTCGCAAGCTGAAAAGTATTTGACCCCTCTCGTGAAGTCCTCTTTTCCTAAACCGTATCCATATATCAATGAAAAGGGGAATTCCGGTACGATTAGATAACATTGTGTAGTGTTTATTTTAGATTCCTTAACTAGTAACTATGTATCGGTTCAGAGTAAATTTCATAGTTATTCCCAACCCAGCAAGATACATACGCGCATTATACCCAATAATACTATACGCAATGACGCGAGCGCTCGCGCACCTTATTCTGTTTGTTCAGCAGAATCGCACGTTCATTGCCAAGAGTCATCGTACGTCATTAACGTGAATTCCAAATATCTCTTTATCCTTGGTCAAAACTTTAATCGTAACTTCTTTTTAGTATCTTAGAATTTCCGGTGCGAAGAAAGTAGAGATTTTGAAGTACGGCGGATGCGATACGCCCTACTCGACCACATTGTTAAGTTCACCATAGAGATAAAATCAGAAACACATATTCCACGAATTGCGAGGATTGAATTTATATTAATTTCGTGTATAAAATTTTCATCGAAATTTCATACTCAAACAATGCTCGTAAAATCTTACGTCGATCGAAATTATATAAATTGTGCTCGATCCGTAGTAACGAACGTATTATTATGGTCGTTGAATAACGTTCGGTAGGATTTTCCTAAATCATCTGTCTAGCTGGGCGTATCGAATAAATAGCACACTACAATGGCATCTCTTACTCGACTCTCTTGCTGATGTGTTTCGTTCGTGTGGTTTGCTAAGTGATGGCATGTCGGGGGTCGAACCTGTTCCGAATACCAGAGATAGTTACGTCCCGCGTCGACCGATGGCAGCTCCGTAGCACTTGAGAATTTACAACTAAAAAAACATAATGACGATTGTTCGAAGGCGCAAAACTATTTTTGAAACGTTCCCCGTTGAGAATTTCATACTCTATACCATTGATTGTGTCAAGTATTTATTTCTTCTTTTTTTTTTCTATTTTACATGCGCAATCACTCTGAGTCATGTGTTTCATGCTATTCCTGTGTTTGCCTGCAACGCCAAATAGGAGATAACTAACTATTCATCAGCGATGACCATAATGCAACGTCCCTGGAACATAAATCTAATCTATCGGATAGCCTTAACGAGAAAGAGAATTATGAGATTTCACGAACGGCTCTCCTACATAACTTTCAAACTGTCGCCTATCTTACTTACCGACTGCTGGTCAAACGCAGTGCAGTATGAATTTGAAGTAGCACTCAACCGTTAAACTGGCGTAGCTTTTTCAAGGCTTATAACGTACTCGATAGTTACACTGTGACAAGCACGGATTATATGATTGCTCTGTCATACGAAAAGTATGTGGAATATACCGGTTAGTTGTATAGTCTCAAGGAATTATTGTGGTCTTCTAGTGTCTGATGGCTGACTGTCTCAATCGTTAAGTTTTATAACCAATCTTTCATTAGATTCCATTTATCTACCATACTGTCGTGTTATACCCACTCGCGTCATAAGAGTCACTTTGATCGACGATGCATTGTCATTTAAAGGGACTTTCGTTTGCTCACATTATTTCTAATCCCTGCCTGTATATACGCCCAGCTTATACGTGACTTCTGTCTGCTGTCCTTAGAATATTTAACGAACTTCCTCATACTTCCTGTCTCTTCGTACGTGAGCGGCAGACAGACTCGCTACTGTAAACGAAACGGATGCAATGCAATCGAACGCTTCAATGACAATACAGTTTAGAAGTACATGACAATCGTGTTTCTTAAGAGAAAACTTTCTTTGACATTGATCTTTGGCACTGCGACTATTGTACGAAATTGAGCAGAAAGCTTTTTCAAATTTTGCACTGGTTATAGAAAGAAGTGAAAGTGATTTTCAAACAGATTGCAAGTGGTCGCTTGGATAAATTTCTCAATATCTCCTTAGTACGAAACAATTGTTTTTTACTTCCGAGTATGTATATACATTAGCATTGTTTACTCGTACTTCGCTGTTCTCAATGTTCAACGCTCTCATTTCGCTTTTGACGTTGCGATCCTTTTCTTGGAGACTCTTTTCATATCAGAGGATAAGCTGAAACTGTTCAGATCACTTAGTCAAATTAAACTGAAATTTGTATGTTGTTTATATGTAGCAACAATTGTAATAGCCCAAGTCTCCTATTGCCTCATGAATTCAAATTGAACAATTTAGATTGTGCAAAGTCGAGACAATGAAACAGACAGAGGATTGGGGCGATTGCTTTTATCCTTTTGTTATAACAGTTTCCAAGAATTATATTACAATCGACAAATATCAACACCCGATATTTCTTCGCGGTGACTATAAGTTCTTCTTTAAATCATTTTCAGGGGACGTTTAATCGAGGAACAGTCACTTTTACATCGCGAGGAAAATGTACCAGGACGAAACGATTATTTTCAGAGAAATTTAACTCGCTACGATTTTCACAATTCTCAAGATCATTTTCTTCCTTTCATGCATTCACGGTTATCCAATCGTTTGGCTCGTCGTCGCAGCTCATTCGCCTCGGATAGGAATTTCTCAACGCCTTCACGGTACTCAGCATTTTATTTGAGATTCTCAGTACATATGGCAAGTAATGTGACGTAGCTAATACATATGTAATTGCATCTGCTGATCCCACCTTTTAGTTCTCTTGGCTCTCTCCGCGATATCGGCCGTCTTCATCGTCTATTTGGTGAGAAGGTGAGAAGAGGTCCGTCCTCTCAGGATCAGAGGATGGATGGTGGGAGAATTGGTATATAAATATACTATATATCTAGGTATATAAGGCTATATAGCAGCATATATACTTGTTAGTATATGCGCGTGCCTACCTGAGTAGGCAGAGCCTGCAAGGTATAAGCACGTATAAAAGGGCCCCGATGGTGGGGCGCCGATGAGGAGGTAGATGAATGAATGAACTTAAGACAGTCGTAAGCAGTCGTAAGAAAGCATTCACCAAACCATGACTCTTTTGAAAAAGGCCTCTTAACGATTTCGCGCGGTTTTAGATTCTCTGTGGGACCTTTTATCCTTTTCTCTCCGTCACTCTCTCGCTACATCCGTTACGTATAGGGGAGACGAAGAGGAGGAAGTGAGACACAAGTGTGTATTTCTGCGCTGTGCCGTGATATAAGAGGAGACAGACTTATTTTGTGTCTAAGGCCCCTGGGGCATCCTCCCCCCTCCCCCTCCCCCTCCTCCCCCCTCCTCCCCTCACTCTCACTGTTTCGCTGTTTCACAATACTCTCATCTGCCTGGTTTTACTCTTCGATAACGCCAACGGACGGAATGTGTATCGACAAGTGGCATATCTTCTTCGTCAATTAACATGAGAGAATAGACTTAAACGGGATATGGTGGTTTGACGATATATGCGCATAATATATATATATAATTATATACGATATGTGTATATACCGGATTTACCGGGAGTTTTGAGCACGAAGTTGTACCGGGAAATTTGCGGTTTGTTATCCGTTTCGTGGAAGCGTTGACTCTCGTTCGGTACGTGATTTCTGCTTAACGTATACTCGAGCCATGGAAGTTTCGTCTAGAAGAAGATGCCTTTGGCAACCGTGGCTCAGCTTTGAGAATCTGCGCAGGACCTGTAAGTCGAGAGGTACGTAAGAGCACTTGATTTATGTGGAATCAATGCTGTCTCTAGTCGCGTCGTTCAAGAGATCTTTAATTTCTTCGATTTACATCTCTGGTTTTTGTTACTCTTGATGCTAATCGAGAGGAGACCGGATTTCTGGCCATCGCTATTGTGTTTGGTTACCGAGAATCTAGGTGAAGCGTGCGGTTTCTGGAGATTAGGATTTATCATTGCTGTCTTATAGGGATGATCGGTTGGGAAGACGAGTGTTTCTTGAGTTTCTTTTATTTTTATAATCTGATTTTTTTTTCTATGGCGATTCAAGATTTGGTGAGAACGCTCGTACTTCTTATCTATTTTTGTATCTATTAGTTTGATTTCCGATGGCAATTGGAATGCTAATGATAGTCGGAGTATTTATCGTCTCGATCGAATGTCAAGGTAAAGTAAACGTGAAATTTCGTTTAATTGGAGATTAATAATTTTGGGGCCAGTTACCCTGAAATTTTGAGTGGTCTTATGGCAGTGGTAGTAAGTTAAAAAGTTAATTGAGAGCGGCAATGTATTTTCAATCCTTCTCCGGTCCATTCATCTTTCCAACTTCCCTCGTCTTGTTCTAAACCTGTTTGCCTCTTCTGACCATCCTCTCACGGCTATTAGGCACTTCCTGCCTCATCCTGGGAACCGGGAACCGAACTTGTTTCTACCCCACCCCGCCATTTAACAGGGTTGCTAGATCGAATTCCAATTTTAGAATTTGTTACAGAAATAGCCTTTACCTACGCGAACAGACTTTCCACCAATAGCCCTTCGGCATTGACAATTATTGCGTTAAGAGATTCCATCAGACATTACGTAATACTTGCTTAAATCTTTTGTCACCAGACTGTCGTAAATTACTTCTTTTTTTTTTTTGCGTAATTTCATATTCCCATAAATAAAAGATTCACGCGCACTAGGGACCTCCTTGTATACGGTCACGAAGATCTTTAAATATTTATAATGACACTCTTGAACTTACGACTTGAATTTTCACACGCTTCAACATGCATATTATTGGTATCAGTTAGGCGTGTAAATGTTGCACCAAGATACGCCTACTTGATAAATCCGTGCCTAGCAGTATACGTCCCTGTGTCGTCTATTCGAATAGTCATTGAAATAATGGAGATTTTCCAAAGTTGGCCTCTTTCGTTGCAAGTAGCACTGCAACGTTCGGGCCATTTAGTCCTAGAATAGATAAGTAATATTTAAAAAAATATCGACAAAGTATGAGAAGCGAATAATAAATACCTATTGGTTTCGCAGAGGAGAGGCCAAAAGCGACAAGTCTACATCGAAAGCCAAGCAGTGCATGGCGCAAGGAGCGTAGGAGGGACCCGATTCAAAGTGAGGCCCTTGACATGTCTGCCGCCAGGGTACATCATCATAATAGGCCAAGTGTCATCGTGCCGACTACACCTCAACCTGGTAAGAAAAGAAACATGCTGTATCATAACGCGTTCTTCCACGCTAGTTTTAGTCCTTGAAAGTCAAGGCAAGCCAACTGAAATAGCTATTTCAATGCTGGTTTATATGAAACAGGTACCACCATCGAGGATACAGCAGTTACGCCGACGGCAACAGCAACAGCATCAGCAGCAACAGCAGGTCAGAGAACTGGAATGAGGAGTACGGGCGTAGTCAGCGATCCAGCGATAGACGAGCACTTCAAACGGTCCTTAGGGCTTGCAGAATATGCTGCTGTCTTTAACGCATCGTCTTCCACTGACAAGGAAACTGGTCTTAGTGGTGAGTCCTTGACAAGTCTACTGGCTCTTGATTTTTTCGCCCGTTTCATCTCACGCTCGTGCGAGCTTCTTTGCTGTACATCTAAAGCAGCGTTTGACTGTGTCCCTCCTGCTGTATCGATAATGGTGCAAATGTAAAGTGACAATATGGTATGACTTAATTCATTCTCGTTTTGGAAGCAGTCGATGACCACTTCGCCAAGGCCCTTGGGGAGACATGGACGAGACTGCAGGCAACCAACCGAACCAAGGATTCTACCTAACCCACGTGATTCGTCCTGCAACGTCGGTCCATAATCGATACTACTGCTACTATTACTATAACTAGTACTATCCTTCTTTATCACTATTATCGCTCGATCCATTCAAAATTGTTTAAGCCCTGGAATGTCTCTTAGGTTTAGAGTGGAACTCTTCCAGTACTCAGTAGATTAGGTAATAATCGGTCAAAATTGTACTGAATGACTCTAGGGCAACTGTTCTCAGGTGTCATGCACGGTTTTCTCGTGCTTATTAGGATAATTGACACAATTGAAAAAATTCCATTCCCAATTCGATTTGGTTTTGGGCCAGGGCAATCCTCTATTACAGTTCCGTGATCACCTGTTACAATTGAATTGTACGTAACCTCATACCGTACATGTTACACGATATGTTGGATATACATGTTGCAGGTTATTAACATGCATTATATAGTTAGGACATGCGAACTGTTATCTCATACGAATACTGCTGTAATGCGAAACGAGATATTTGCTCTTAACTGTTTCGGGGACACTAAAGGGATTCACGGAACGGCATTGGGAAACTTTTTATATCTTTGGATTTGCTTTGTGCAAGCTGCGAATTCTTGAATGGATTTGTAATTGTAAATAGGTACACTCCGCGACATGTACGCCATCCTTACAGTCATTGCCGTAGTCCAAGTCGTGCGGAAGTAAGAAGTTATTTATTATTATATTACTATTACTCTCGTGTCACTGCGAGTATATAAATATATAAATAAATGAAATAAATATATATGAAAATATATATATATAGTATTTACAAATACAGGATGTTCATAATTGTATGCATCAGAACGTAGAGTTCCTTTTGAAAAACTGTAACAAGATTGTTCAGTTAACAGGTACTAATCGAATCCAAATGTAAAACTCGGTTTGTGAAGTTGTTGTTCCGCTGTGTTGAATTTGAAAAATTTATGTAATTTCATTAGCATGAGTTTTTAATGTGATACATTTTTAAGCACTCGACACTTGGACTGATTTTATCATGGATTCATTTTTAAAGGTAAAGTATTGCTGTATGTGTAACAATATAAAAAGGCCCTATTTTAATTTTCAAAGGTCTGATATTCTCTCTATAAATTATATTAACTATAAATGTTGCACTAAAACAAACTAAGGAATCCTTTAGAGTGATATATAATTTTGTATAATCTTAGTCTTAAAGAGAGAACATAAATGATACAGAAAAAGTCGGATGTAGAACTGGAGAGTAAGCTTCTGAAGAAGCGGCCCAATCACTAGATGGCAGCACATGTGACTCACCGATGTGCCATGGTTAAATGGCATTAAGCATCAGTAGTCTCTTTTCGAAACTCAACAGTTTTACAGAAAGAGTCTCCAGGCCTATAGAGTTTCAATATATTTTACTTTTCAATTGTCACGATGGGATACACGTTTGTCGTACCCAGATTGCTCGAAGTATTCAAAAAACAAGGATTATACTGTAAGTATGGATTGTCATTATTGACAATTTTTCAATAAAAATTTGAAAATGTAAATGATGTATAGTTTTTAGTAATAAATGTAAATTTTCTATTACCCAGATGCAACACTGATTTTATATTTTCTTTACGCCTCCATTCTCTTATGGTGGGTCTCAGTTTCTCAATCTTCTTATTTTCAATTCTATGCTTGATGAGAAAGAATATGTAGAATTGACAGGACAAGCTGTATTTTAGAAGATCGTAGACTGATAAGAGGAGTAGTACTGATTTCAAATGGTGCTAGGACGTTTAACGTGAAGCCCAGCACACATAGAAGTCAGTACCTCTGCCATCTTGTGTACCCACATAATTTCGATCACTCAAGATGGCACCGAAATTTAACAAATTTCTATTTACCTTTCACACTTCTACGCATCGCTTAATGTAAGTCAACAAAATTCATAATCTCACGCAATCTCAAATCTTCATTTAAACTTTTTTTGGATTTCATCACTTCACAATGATGCCTTACGGACCATGCCGTTAATATAATTGAGAATCTTTTGAAATGCCAAACTGCTCCTTTTTATCAGAACGCACTCATCGAAAATTGCGATTCCTCCATAGCAGCTGCTATTTATATTCGAAATTTAACGAGGGCTGCGGCTTCAATTTATAAACTGATCAACATCCACGATGCTCTTCTTTGAGAACACACGCTCCACCTTTATACCGCACTACAAACCAGATGTATAAGTCATCTCAAAATAAATCACAAGTACGAGGGCGCTTTCTTACACTGCAATTTTACGAACTTTGCAGTCGCAAGGTGAGATGCCAATAAAACGACTGATAAACTTTGTGAATTACATGCAAACAAGATAGAACTTAAATAATTTGTATTCAGTACTTAAGAAATAAGTTTCGCTGCTCATTAAGCAGTTTCATGTGACACGAGCAATTTATTTCACCAAGCCACATTAAAGAACCGGGTATAAAAGTGTTCGAAAAGTACATTGAAATTCGTGGCTTTCGACTAAGTTAGATCAAAATGAACTAGACAAGCGATCACAAATGCGTGATACTTGTTCGAGTCGTTAATTGCAAAGGTGGTAAGAAGACTGCTAGTACGTTATGTAGGTGGGCCCAGACGAACAGACCAGACTGTCCCAGGAGCGCTCGGATGGCTTCCTATATGCAGGCAGCCTGTTCACTTGCCGTAAAGCAAAATGGTAACTTAATATTAGACTTGAATATAAGTACGGTAATCCCACACCAGAGTCCAAAGTAAGGCTACACCTACCCCGCCATCATACCCGCCCCCAATTCCCCTTCAAACGCCCTCAAGCGTAATAATGCACTGGATACTAGATCTCCTAGGTGCAAATTGCAACTACCTATCTTTAACCTTCTCTTGTTCTTGGTCCGTATCTTTTACTCGTTTTCCATCTGAAAAGAAGAGAACGGGAAACTAACGAACTCGGATTCCGATGAGCACGTTCAACGAGAGTAAATTAAAATAATGTTCATTGCAGCCCTTCGCATGGCACTTATCATTGATATCGTTCAATCAATTAAAATAGTACTAAGCTATCACAATTTTGTAGAGCACGGTGAAGTATTAGCGATACATTTACACTCTTGTAAAATACATTTATTATTAAGATAATTTAATTGCTAGAGAACCAAAAATCGGAGCGTTTCGGTCGCGTTTTAACTTCTAATCCCCGTAGAAACTTAACATTATATTATTTGTTTATTTTAAGTCTCAGGCGTATCCTGTTTCGGAACCAGAGCCAGCTGACCGCAGCTCGGCATCATTTTCTCGTTTTATTCTCTTGTGTTACACACTATGGCTGTGTAGATGTAAATTTAAAAAATGCTATCCAACATAGCATAACTGTTAACATAACATAACAAGAAGCCTAATCACGCGACAGAGCGTCGCGACGCTGAAAAATGCTGCGTGCCGCTCGGCCTTGCATCGAAATCCCCAACCCTTTGACCACGCTTTGCTCCGTTGTGTTTTGACGAACCTTCCTTTTCTACCGACCCTTCTTTTCACTTCGTTTAACCTCCATTATATCAATGAACACTTCACACGCACGAATTCGAATCGAACAGCTGGGATGAGAAGTAATCACAACGGTTTTCTTTGGATATTTAGATTTTTCATACAATCCCTCGGGCACCGGAAGTTTTCGCGGCGTCCCACGCGCATCACTCGTCGAAACGATGCTTTCTCATCACCATCATGAAATACCGTAAAATACGATTGATTATCATAGCCTAAATGTACTTTGTCGTATATATAAAATATTACGTATCCTTTCGCGTATCCGTTAATACTGGTTAATACGCACTGACTTTGAAGTTTCTATGAACGCTTCGAGGTTATGTCCTCCACCGTTTTGTGCGACGTCGACCACTGATCGATATTTTACGTCAAATTATGTTTTTCGGCGTAGCATGCATTTCCTACTGTTGGTAGGTTATAAAGCTTCGTTCACCGTTATTAGCTGTACGATATCGCCGAATATACATTAAATAAATGTGAAATAATCATGGAATTACAAATCCAAGATAATTCATTATTCTCACCGCTGTGTCGATTTAAAATGAGCGCCGCGTCGATTCCCATCGGTGTTTCGAGTAGATTAGCAACTCGCGTATCTCTATACACTAGCAAAAGTTATCAACGTATCTTCACCACGACGACTTATTCATCTTTATTTCGTCGAAGAAGCCCGAAACGAAAAATTTGATAAATATACCAAGAGCTGCACGCAGCTAACACGGTTGACGTTCGAACTTCTATGACAAAGGTAAGAAAATCAGTACACGATACGTTACACGTTTTGAATCCGATTTAATTGCGTTAATTGGTACGGTTTCAGCGATGGCAAAATTAATAATTGCCATAAGAGAATTGCGGTCAACATTTGTTTACGTTGCGGAGCGTGTTTACGGCGCAGTTTATAACTGTATGGGACTTGGGACACGACTGATCGAGTGACCGAGGGGGTAGCATTGTAGGAATACCCCTCCTGGTCTTGTATAGAATTACGTATATACTGGTATATAGTAGTTTCCTTTACGTAGTACGAAGCATGGAGCATAGCCCGATGGGGAAGTGGTGGGCCCCCCCATATCCTCCCCAGTCAGCCCCCTTGTAAAACCCCTCTAGTTCCCGTAACCCCTCGTCGCTCTCACGCGTGAATCATGCATATCGATTTTCTTTCGTTAACCCGCGCCCCGTTCGTTCGTTCCTGGGTTCCCCTTCTTTGAAAGAGCCCAGGGGCCGGCACGACCCCCTCGATGAAAACGCATACGCGTGGTAGCGCTGCCCAATTCTTTTTGCACAATAGCTCGGCCTTCCCTCTCCAACCCGGTAAATGTCCCCATCGTACGATGCAGCACCGATGGTGCTTATGGGGCCCCGTAACCCTGTACTCTCTATACCCCAGACGCTTTCCGGCCAACCCCGCTAATAAACTTCTTTTGTCTTTGCCACCCTCTGCACTTGGGGGACAGTAACTAAGTTTTACGGGCTAGACAGGAGCTTCTCAATTTTCTTACAATGCTAAACTTTTTTTCTTTCTTTCGTAGTCCTTTATTTATGGTTTTATCTAGATTTATGTAATTGACGTATTTTTTAAATTCTAATGTCAAGTGACAGTACTTGGCAGTTTTGCGAGTATTCTTAAACGTTTATTTAATGGATCGAATACGTAAGTGCAATTAGCTCCAGCTGGCTGATGCTTGTAGTTCGTTGATGCCTTTGCTTTAAGGCAACCGGGCTTTGTGTGAAATTGTAGATAGATTTCGATTTGTTCTCGTTTCACTCGTGGATTTGGTCTATGGGGAGTTAGAACTAGGGTGCGCATAGGGTGAATCAAAAAAAGGTCTTTTGGGCAGTGGCAGGGCGCTCCTGAGCAAGAGTCGTTTTATATGGAGTCGTCTGGCTGAGAGAAAAAGTTATAAAAATAAAACGTTTGGCTTTATAAAGACTGACTTTAATAGTTAAACGTAATAGCATCCGTGATTTAATACGATAGAAAGAATTTTATATACAGACATACGACATCAATATACAATAATTATTAGTTTTTGTTTTATACACTAATATGTTTCATCGCTATTAACATATTTAAATAAGTAATTTTCCACTTATATTACCCTGATTATAACTATCATCAACGTTCTACATCGTTCTGTATAATAAATAAATAGACATTATTAATTTAATGGCACACGCGTTCCAGTGTGTCGCTTGTTAAATGATTGGGTATAATAAATTATAATATCATTGTAGATTATGTTTAATAAAAGTTTGCAATGAAGGGATACCTTAACTCTGCAAACATAACGATTTAAGTGCAATGTCATTGTACGGAATATTGCATCTTAATTAATATATTAATATAGGGTATATGGGATAGCCTGTAAAAAAATTCATTATCATAATTATCGACCTGGAATATCTTAAAATGTGAATGGAATGTATGGTGTAAGTTCTAGTATGGTACTCTATGAAGTAATCACAAGGAGTTCATTCATTATTATCTTATGTAATACCGACATTGTTAGCAGCCCGACATGGGGCTTGGTTAGACGATTTAAGTTTTATTAATTACAGGATTTCTTATAATTCACTTTTACGTTTACATCTTATTTGGCCACAAGTTCACTACTTTAGGTTGCATTGAATTTTTAAGTTTTTGAATTCTGGAAAATTTCATATACTCGTACACATTGTTCCTTAACAATAACCCAGTACAATTATATATGGTTCTCCTTAGTACGGAGAGATCATAAAGCGCCATATCATTATTCAAGTTAGTAAACATGACAAATAGAATCTTTAATTAAGACAAAACACACATCATTTTTCTAAATACTCTTTAGAGCCTAAATATATTTATTAATGGCATTACTTTCCATAAATGATCACGACTCCATTAGATAATTAATTTGAAATCATTGTTGCCAGTAGACTATTCGTTAGAGTATTAATAATGCCAAACATCAAAGGAAAATATTTAAAATTACTATGGCTCGTAGGACATTTTCTTAAAGTCTTCGATAGCCTTCTATATTCTTTGTCTAGGATTCAGAGATTAGAAAGACATTTTTCAAAGGCTTCATAAAATGGCCCACGTAATTTGCTCCATCTCTCAGATCGTAAATATTAATTGATATTAGGTATATCATTTTTTTTCTATAACTTCATTATTAAGTGTTTTTTTTTTCAATAATAACTGACAATAATGAGACAGCATGGTGCTTCTTCATTCTCTAGAAATGTTTATCCATTTCTTTCATGATGAAAACATGAATCTACATCATTGTATTCAAGTATTAACTTCTATATCAGAATTTGGTCTTGTTCTTATTTTTCACCCTAGGCGAAACAGAGTACAATTTTCTAATGATAGTTACTAAGTCGTTTTGGGGAAAAAGATTTTCTATTATCCCTTCTAAGAGTACGTATAACAGTCTTCTGTTTAGTACAGGTCGCTGGAAAAGTTCGAATACTCTTAAAAGTCCACGTCGTGTAGTTTCGCTACCTATGATATGCTTAAGTTCATCCGAAAGACAAGAAAGCAGAGCAACTTTAGCTGCCACTCGTGTTCTATTTTTTGTTTCTGAATCTCGAGGTGGTTTCGCGTCAGCCTTTGCTCCATTTGGCCAAAAACTGTGCCTGAAGAATGAAAAGTATAATTAATATCTTAAAAATACTACTTGGCGATCTTATAAATGACAGTTTACTTACTTGAATAGTCTCAAGTACGTTGCAACATTCTTTGGACTCGTTAACACGGAAACATATTCAACAATTCTCCTATTAACAATGTCACCAAACATTGTACGAATGATTTGCCTAAGGAGAGTTACTATTCTACGTCTCAACCATTGATTTCGAACTTTCAAATCGAACACTTCATCCATTAAGAGTAGAATGATTCTCAGTGGAATATTGTCGTCGGTCTACGGAAAATAGATATATAAATTTAGTACCTTAATTTTTTAACACAACAACAACACTCATGTATTATACTTCAAGTACCTCGGCATCGATGCTAGCTCCAACTTTGACACTTTCATAAAAAATAGTGGTCTTTTTTGGATTTCCAAAAAATTTACTTATATTATCCATGACATCATCTACTGTACTTAGCATGTTATCTGGCATAGTCTTAACAGCTTGCGTCATTGTCTTCATCGATGTCTTTAGGGGATTTACTAAGGTATCAATCTGCAAATTATTAAGTCAGAGTTAAATCCCTCGATCATCCGTATGTTTTTAGCCACTATGGCATAAAGCACATGAGATGATCTTAATAATTGATGTATGTTCATATGCTTACCGTCCTAGCTATATGACCTCCTGTCACGCCTTTATCATAATCTCCTTGTTCTAAAAATGCCAATAATAAGTTTTGCAAACCCATGTGACCGTCTACGATCGTCGGTTTGGTGAGCTGATGTAGCCATGCATTTAGCATGATCATCCTCCTTTCCAGGACGGCACGATCCATATTGTGAAAAGCCTTCTTTGCCGGAAAGGCTATTTTCGCAAGATCGTAATACTTCTCCTTTATCTTTTGATGCAGGTCGTAGAAATCCGAGTACCTTCTGTAAATATGCCATTTCTCCTGGTAACCCGAGTCATAGTTCTTTGTGACGGCTACCGCGTAAATTCCATAGGTCTTTCCTCTGTCGCTTACAATTCCTGTTTCAATTATTTCAGCTGTAATTTCAAACCGTCCTTGTTGCAATTTTTTAATAGCGGTTTGATCGCTCATTGCGTCCTCAACTTTGACAAATCTTTCCGTGCTCGACTCGAGATAAAATGTTACATCCTTCCCTTCGCTAAGCTTATCACCATTAGCGTTCAATGAATTCTGTATTTTCGTAGTATCTTTTGAATTTGCTGGCAGGTCGGAATCGATTTCATCGTAAGTACCACCAGCATTCCTTTCAATCGTACTTGTTAAACTTGTCATCGAATGGGAATTTGATTTTAATTCTTCTTTTGGTACGAGTCTTTCGCCATCCTCCTTATGCGTCTCCGACAATTCCTCCAAAGTATCAAGTTCATTATTGATACTGGACACACTGATGCTATCCAATGATTTAGAGTCATCCTCAGATGCAGGATCTTTTAACAGATCTAATTCGGCTAAAAGTTTTACGTATGAAAAAGACCTCTTGAAAGCTGGTAAAAATCTGTCTTCATTTTGCAGTTTTTCATAGCAACAAGTTTGAAGTTCATCAAACCACGTTTCCTTTACTAATCCAGTTTTCATACGCGTCACTAAGTTCTTGACCAACGTGTCGTCTAGTTGCAATCTGCAAGTAGCCTTGTCGCTCAAGTACTGTTGATGAATTTTCAATGCTGCCTCTTTCAGATTTTCTAAATCTCCGTTTTTGTTTTTCATTGTGCCAATACTTGGCAAAATCTGTGGAGCACCTTGAAGCTTTTGTAATTCGATATCGGATATTTGTTGCTCAGCTGACACTCTCCATCCATAAATATTTAAATAAAAGAAAAGATATGCTTCGGCATTGATACATGTCATATAGTCAATGAAATAACTCAATGCAATATTATTCTTCAATAGTTCGTCCAGAGGTAGATTCACTAATTTATGTCCAGGAACAAGTAATCTGTTCCAGTCTGGATGGCTACTAATTCCATCAGTTTCCGACTCCATACCTTCTTGCATTCCAATGATTCTAGTCTCCAAAATCTTCTTTACGTATAATAAACTATTCAGTTGTTGTTTAACTATTAAATCGTCGTCCCTTCCTGAATCTTTAGAGCGCAAATGTGCTATTTCTTTAGAAACAATATTTTTTGTTGCCATTAATTCCTCTAAGCTATCGGACATTCTAATAACTGTTAAGAATACATCACTTGGTAAACCAATTTCTTTAGTACACTGTAAAAAAAATAAGTCACGTTATGTTTTATCATATATTGTAGAGACGATAAGACTTTTTACATTATTTAACTTACCAGCCATATACATGCTTGATTAATGTAATCAGGATCCGAGAACAGGTTTAACAACGGTCTCATTATAACATTCACCAACAATTCCCGCAAAATAAACCTTACAGTCAAACAATCAAAGTCCGCTTTCGGGAGTACTAGGTACAAAAGAATTTCCGATAATTCGCCCAGAAATGCCAGCTCCTGAGTTTCACTTGTACACACTAAATCTCTGCAGATCAAATTATTTTCCATTTGCAGTTCAAGATCGAAGAATATCTTTTCCAGAGATTCATCCTCTTTGTCCTCATTGGATTCAATTGGTTCCGCTAAAGAGGATAAATTTGGAATGTAGAATTTAGACTGCGAGTACCAAGATATATCAGTCTCGCTTTTATTTCTTCGATGAGTTGGCGTTTTTTTTGGAGTGCTACCAAACGTGCTGGATCTGCTACCCCCTTTTTGAATTCTATTTGCTCTGATCTGTTTCATTTTTGCCCTGGCTTGACGATACAGTCTCATGTGCGAGGCTGCATCATCAACGAGTCTTGTTGTCAAATATGGAATCCAATCAACATCTTTCACTCTGTCGGATAAATATAATAGAGTAAGATGAATATATAGAATTAATAATATTATAATTTTTAAAGGAATATTTACCTGTTTGCTATGTTGATGGCAATTTTTTGAGCAGTGTCCCTCACTGATTTTGTGAATTCTTCATCATCTGTTAGGGAACCATACCATGGTTCTATATAATCTCTTAGAACGAAATCTAATATCTCCTAAAATATTTATATGTTCAATATCAAACAGTGGATAAATAGCACTAATATCAGTAATTAAAAAGGAATCATTTACTTGCAAGGACTCATCAATAATGTGACTACCAGTGACTCTTCTATCTGAAGTAAATGTCACCTTTCTTTTGGATGTCTCATCCAATAACTAAAATTTTATAACACGTTAATCTAATCCAAAGTGTGTCTATCCTTTGATAATTTAAATTTTCATATTTTACCTGTCGTAACTTTTCAGTCTTTTTATGTAAGTTTTCTTTTCCAGATTTGATTTCATTATCAAGATCTGGAGAATACTGTTTATATATACAAGTTAATATTCTATAAAAAAAAACACTGTATCTATATAACGGAAAGCTTTCAAATATTTAAATGAATATATCTGTCATATAAGAAAATGTATAATTACCCTAGCATTAATACAAGTAAACATGTGAGAATTTTCAAAATTGTCCCTAGGCCAAGGAGTGCAGCAAATATAGTCACAACAGCTCCAACCACTCCATACAGCGGCACATTCATCTGTAACAATACAATGAAATCAATCTCACGCCAACCGTATATATTGATAATCGATTGAAAGATATATTACAGATATTGTTACCAATTATATCACTTATAACTGCTTTCTATTGAACTATAATTGAAATAAAATTTTATTCTTTTACAATATAAAATCGATTACTACAATCGTGTATGTTGACAATTTTTTTCACTTGTAATATTCTTACACATCTCCCAGATACAATGATATTCTATTGATATACATATCGTTTGTGTTTAGAAAGATAGCAGTACTAAAGTATTCCATTAGTAAGCCTCGAATAACGTCCTTGAATAAATATTGTTAACAATATTCCATACGATCTTACATTTCTTCAAAGTAGAAAAATATTCTGTCCACTAACAAATGACAAATTTTATGCAGCTATTGCTTATTTATAACAGCGTACTACCTGATAATTGTTATGTACATTAATACTTGGCATTCTTGAATAAACGTTCCGCGCTGTGAATATGAGTTTATTTACAGTCTCCTGTTCTATACCATTATTTAAACGCATTGTTGAACCAGCTATCGTCAAAAGCATGTAACGATGTATGTCATATTATAATGTAAAAAATGACGATTTCGAAACCAAGAAAAGTTGTGGCATATAAGGCTCTGTTTCTATGCACAAAGCTACCAAAATGGGACTCATTTATTTAAATGATCCACGGTGCGTGCTCCGAATAAAATGTGAATAATAAATATTTTGATGTCAAATGAAGACGGGCATATGCTCCGGCGTACTAAAGACCTACATGACCTATTCTTGGGAAAAATAGCAGATACGCACCTTTGGGCTCTTGAATAACTAGTCACGCGTACAATAACACGCATTTTGCAAAAATCGCTTGTGCAAAAACCATGGAAATTAGTCAGCTAACCAATAGTTTATTTACATGATTTACATCTTTACGCGAGATGATTAACCAACTAAACACGTTCGAAGACATTTCTCCTGATTCTGCAGGCGTACACTAGGGGCTGTTTTAATGTATAACGGTGCTTACGTTGATTCCCAAGTATAATTCTGTACTACTCTTATCTGTTTATTTTACAAACAACACTACTCTCCGTGTGCCACTCGACAATTAAACTGTGCATCCTTGATTTTAATCACCTCCGTTTGCGCTCCAAAGTCTAACTTGATAATTAGCAGTGTTTCCAAACATATGCTGTTCCGCTACTGCAGATCCCCTACTTGCCAACATAGCTGGTTGTAGCAAATCTTATGTACATAAATTGTCATCAGTTGCATAGAGATGAGTAGGGAGGTTGCCAGTATGGTCAGTAGAGATGAGTAGAGGTATATGTTCATATATGTTCAACAACGCTACGGATTTCATAGATATAGAAATACCGGGATAAAGCATAAACTGGTATTTTGGGCAAGTGAGCTACGGCAAAATGAGGGGTGGGGGGGGAGTTCACTGCATAACCAATCAAATTCAAGCTGGATCCTGCCGTACTATGATTGGTTCTCCTTGTGCGCATGTTGTGTAC
Source organism: Calameuta pallipes (assembly GCA_030142375.1). NCBI lineage: Eukaryota > Metazoa > Arthropoda > Insecta > Hymenoptera > Cephidae > Calameuta > Calameuta pallipes. Next base: position 751,766 of record JARQSW010000292.1, read on the forward strand.
CGCCAATTAGAAAAGAATAATCACTATTATATTATTTTACGGGTAAACTGCAGTATACGACTCCGAACTGAAGTTGGCTGCTAGTGACTTAGAGTTTTAACGTAACGCCATCTGCCAAATGTAATGCGAATCGTATGGAATAGTGGCACCACCTGATCGGAAAAAAGTGAAACTATCTTTAAAAATTTGAAATGAATATACTTTTACTGTTATCATATATATTATTTTGTTATAAAAATATATTTTTTAAGAAGGGTAGTTCTCAGGACTTTTTGCCTTGAGTATTGGCAGTTACAAGGACACTCGGTGTCTACCAGGACGGGCCTGATAGCATCTGCATACTTAAGGCGTACTGTCAGGACCATAAAGCAGTACACACACCGAATTTTCCAAAAAAAATTCATGCCTGACACTCGGAGTTGCGATGGCCTAAGAAATGGTTTCGTTAGGTTAAATTAGGTTAGAACTCCAATGCCACATGTCTCAAGGTTTAGTCTTTTTTTTTTAGAAAAAAACACATCAGCTTGCCGTTGTGAGTGCCATACGTCCTCATAACTACCCTTTGAAAAGTTTATATATTTTCATAAAATATGATCTTGTAATCGCAATAGGTATTCCATGTTTGGAAATTTTTTTCATTTAATTTTCGTGCGAGCCCGTGTACCGCAGCAATCATTCATTGACTTTCAAAAATCCCGAGACTGGTGCTTCCACAAACGTTATAGAAGGATTGTGGGCATTGGTAACACGGCAACTGCCGGATTGCAATCGCAGCAAAGGCATGTCCTCCTCATATTTAGGGGAGTTTATGTACCGACGCTTGCGAGCAGATGCCTTTGATCCTTTTGAAACGTTTTTGAAAGACATTCCTCGCGTTTATCCACCTCCATCTAACGACGTGGACGCTGCAGAGGACACTGACGCGGCGGAAGCAAGCGAAGTGGATTTTGAAGTGGAATCGTCGATGGAGAAAACCTAAAAAGATTGGCACTTTTCAGAGCCACCAATTATTGACGTAGCATCAACTTCTCGATTCACAGTGTTTTGCGTAAGATGAAAGAAGAGGTTTCAGCTTCGAAATTTTTAAGTAAATTATGTAAATTTATGTATAATATATTTTTTCAGATCTTCATTAATAAATACATATGCATATTTATGCTTGAAGAGTAATTTGGGGACAATTTGAAATATACTATGTATATATTGAGGACAGTTGTCAAGTTTGGGGTCCGACCTCAATTTATTTTCAACAGAACGTACGATTTGAGGACCATAAAGCGGACTGTCACACCGAATCTGTTTGTATTTTTCCCATGCTACATATCCAGTGTCTGTGATGGGCTTAAAAGTTTCGTTTGGTTAGATTAGGTTAGAATTCCAATGCTGTCATGTCCCAAGGTTTAGTTTTTTTTTTAAAAACATTAGTTCGTTATTGTGACGTGTTTAAATTTTCAAGGTCTTCAAATTATACGATTTATATGCTTATATATTTCAATAAAAATAAATTTGTTTTATCATTTTGAACATGGTTAACTTTTTTTCGAATAGGCGGCGTGACTGTTTATGCGATTCACATTATATCCGACAGATGGCGCTACGTCAAAAATCTAAGCCACTAGCAACCAACTTCAGTTCGGAGTCATATACTGCAGTTTTACCTTCCTTTCTCTGTCTTACCGGCCTGTGCGCAGAGATGAGTAGGGAGATTTTGGTGACTGCACTTTGTAACAAAAATGTTACAATAAACCCCTCCCCGCCTCTTGGCTCGAGGTCCCCACCGGCCTCGAGCGTTGCTATTGCGTATTTTGTTATTTAGTAT